>CM024587.1:19142915-19742915 GCA_014182565.1 Eucalyptus marginata
AGTTATGGTAGGAGATAGATTTAAGTTGATTTTGATGGGCTTGCTTATTTTGGTAGATTTGGGCTTAGCTTTGTTTGGACTAGTTTTGGGCTCTACTTGGTTAATTAGGTTTGGGCTGAATCTGGTCTAATAAGGTTGCTTTTTTTTTAATGGGTTTTGAAAGTTTATAACTAGGAGGCTTTGATGTAAAGCCCGATTTGTGTCCATGGCCCCAGACTCGGAGTCCACAACAGCCCATATTCGGACCGGGCCCCATGGGCCTAGCTTGAAGCAATTTAGGTTGTTAGATTTTAGAATCAGACTTTGCTTAATTTCATTTAGTTAGTATATTAGCAAATCTCTTTGACATAATTTGATTTTTTGTAGGTTGATCTTTTAGGCAAGGAATTTGACCCAATTCAAATACAGCTCGCGGGGTTGCTATTATGGAGTTTAATAACAAGGCCATGTTATGTTCCTTACCCAACTAGTATCAAGTTTACTTTACTGAATTATTTGTAATCCTTTAATATTGCTTTTTATGAGTTGTGATTTGCATATTTTAATTGAATGGTTAGGTTACATTTTAGAGTCGTACTAAATAAATAAAAAAAACATTGCATGGACATTTAGTGGACAAGAACTTGAGGACTCATAATTGGATAAAAAAATTGCATGTGACAATTAGTTAACAAATGATCAAGTTTACATATCAAAAAGGTTCTAGTTAGATAATTAGTGTAATTGAGTTCTTGATCTTAGATTTCTAATTGTGTAAGAATTGAGGTATCCTCCCATGCTTTACTTGGTATCTAATTGAGCCTAATAGGTTAATGATGATTCCTCATGATAGAATTCATTTAGGCTTAATTGAATTAAAATGAAATTTTCAATGTCACGCAAGTTAAGGGTTTGAAAAATCTCGTGTTGGTCAACTTATCATTACCTTTGAACCCATCATTCCCCAACTCCCATCCAAGAGGGTCGCGTCAAAGATTATGAGGTTGTGGGGCCTAACAATCTCTATTCTTTTTTTTTTTTTTCCCGAGCTTGCATCGTAAAATTTCCCAACGTTGATATCGCACATGCCAAACCTTCCGCTGGTCAAACCTTTACCAATTTCAACCTTGTCGGAATTAATTGCTCTTAAGACTTAAAATTATAAAGTGAATATCTTGCTTGATATGATTGATGTCTCATAAAGTCAATGTCTCTTTTAAAATGAAAATGAACGATACTTATTTTGGCCATTTTTTAGGTGTTAATACATCCCCACTCCTCACATAAGAAAAAAAGGTACAAAGATAGCCAGCCAGAACAAGATAAAACAACTGATTATTTGAAAATTAGTTAATGGATAAAATATGCAGGTCTAGTGAGATGACAAATTATAGTGGTTGTCATCAACTCCATGGGTTTAATCTTGTTTGGATTAGAGGCATGACGTCAATTGGTTGTCACTTTACCAAACGTAAACAACTCCATGCTTAGGCCTACCATCTGTCTATGAGATTAGTGTTGTTTTCCATAGTCCAAATACTTGCCTATCTTCAACCAAAAAAAATAAAATAAAAAATACTTGCCTATCATGAGTAATCGTCATTAGAAAAAAAGATATTTATTCTCAAACATTTATGTATCTCTTCACTGAAAAATTATTGGTAATATCATTAAAATGTACAAATGTTAAATTATAATTTGTAATGATTTCATTAGAAAATATTAGTAGAGTACTCGTCAAACCATTAAATAAGGGAATGATGTAATTTTCACCGCATTAACTTGTCTAATAAAACGCATGGTCATTATTTTAAAAAATCAAATATTTCCTTATTTGATATGCATAAGAAGTGTTATGAGGTGTTACTTGTTAATATGAAGAAAATAATTATATGTCAATCACACAACTCAAAAGGTATGATGAACCAGTTATTTTGTCTGTGGGATATGCTTGCCCCTCCATGTGGCACTTAAATTTTGTAACCACTTACTTTGATTGACTTGTCAAACTACATTTATTGAATTAGTATTCATGTATTAGATTAGAAGGTAATAGAATACATAGGTGTAATTCTTTGTTTTAAACACCATACATATATCATATATAGCAAAAATGTATATGAAATGCATCATTAACAAATTGCAATCATGGATATATCCGTATCTATACCATACTGAAACGGATCCTATTATTAGTTTTAAACTAATGTTGATTCATACATAATAAGTCTTCTAATCAATAATAATACCAAAGAAAGAATTTTTGTTTGATCAATTTCTTTTTATCTGGAAAGTTTGCTTTTGTCCACAAATTTGCCACAGTTTTGAAGTTGTCACAAAATACTGTATTTTTATGAATACCAATTCTCTTTCTCGAATTGAAGTAAATTAGAATTCTTAATTCAGTATTTTTAGCCATTCTTTGATGTCCCACAATGGATTTATCTAGATCAATCTTGGAAATATAGCATTTTCATCATATATTCGATTTAAATTTTGGGCTTTTTCCTTGTGAACCAATGAAATTTTCAGAGTTTGGTACACAATGAATATTGTGTCATTTTTAATAGACAAAAAAATTGATTGAATGATTAATATTTCGATTTGCATTGATTCTATAAGAATTAAATCCTTTTTTTTCATTTTGTCGATAATCAATATATTGGTAGAGACGCTCATGAACTCCCCTTAAATGCCTTGGAGCAGTGATTCCTTTGGTTGCGATCTTTACTACAATAATGATGTCAATAGATCAAAATACTTGTCTGTCTACGGCTCCATTGCATATGCTTGGGGTAGAAGTTGTGCACAGATGTATTGCCATTCTATAGTTATTATTTTGATACAAATTCTTTCTTAAAGAAGAGGAATCGACTAACTTGGTTAAGGTGTAAGGATCATATGTCTGTAATGCATTTTATTTCCTAGATTAGGTCCCATTCTTTGACCTTTTATGGAGAGTTGATGGCTATTCAAAATTTTTACTTTGACACCAAAGAAGAGCTAGACTTATTTCTTTATTTTTGTCCTACGTTTGTCTTTAATGGATATTTGATTTCATCCATTAACCTATTTTCTTCCCTTTAAGTCCTAGCTAAATAGGAACATTAGTTTGTATTGTTTGTTTTTATGCTATGTTATGAATATTACCACATCAATCTAATACAATAGAAGCGTTAGGATTTACATTTTGTGAGTTTTTTTATTATGAGAGACTATAAGATTAATTCGTGGGTTTGCTCTGGATGTGATCTATCACCGGAAAATACTTGAGCAGCTAGTGACTGTAAACTCTGCATTCTCTAGATTTATAGTGGACTTCTTGGCAATTGGCTCTCTCCATGGAGTGATTACAACATTCAGGAATGAACTATGTAAATCTTTGATTCGTATTGATTATCACTAGTTTCTCTAGTAATTTATTCTTAACGTAATTTTACCACATTTACATTGACACCAAAGAAGAATTCAACCAAATGCTTTATATCTTTCCTAATTGATCTTGACTCGACATTAAAAGGTAAATTGATTGTTTCCCCAATATCTGGATACCTTTTTTTTTTTTATGATTTCATTCATAAATCGATTTTCTTCCCTAAGAGTTCTAGTCTTAATAAGAATGCTGCTTCTTATTGTATGTTTATATTTTATGAAATAAATGTACCATATCGATTCATATTAATACTTTTTATACTCTTTCCAGAAATCTAGAAATTTGCCTCACCTATAAAATAAATGATATAGTTGCAAATACATAGACAAATAAAGATGTCTTATGATCTATACCGTTAATGAACGTATAGGTTGATCCATATTGGGTAAGTTGTAGTTATAAACTAATTTATGGTACAGATACTCATGAAATTAATCTAATTCACTTTTTCGAATCAACACGTTCTCGAGAAAACGGAAAATGAGAGCTGGAAAGTGTTTTCGAATTTAAAATATTTTCCGAAACCAAACGGCCAGTCTCCACATAATATCGTGATAAAAAGATTGAAAAGACACGACGGGCACACCAACTTAAAATGATTGCATCCATAAACAAGTTAACAATCAAAAATTAATTCAATGAGAATAAAACGTTTATACATCTTCTGACAGAGACAAACATTTGTACTCCGTTAGTATACTGAAATTCATATATATGTATAGGATAATTAACCTCTTGTGGTTGTGAAGAAATGGCAAACAACTTGATCGTGTAATACATTAGAACAAAGAAAATTATTAGATTCCTACTATGTTTGGTCTTATTCTATCCATACTCAAAGGCGTGTGTATATATGTACATATGGGTTCCTCCTAGCAACTTCATATTATTAAGAACATTGACGAATCCATGTTTGAACAAATTACTTGCACCAGGCCGCGGTAGGATATTCTTGAATCAATAGAAATTGCTGCATTGATGATTATTGTCATAGAACTTTACTTCACTACAAAAAGTAAGCTAGATTTGGAGAGATCAAGTGCTTCATGATTTTTCAAGTCTTGTGTAGGAGATTGAATGTCTGCGAAGGTATTGTCTAAACATATTAAAATTGTAATTCGTTGAAGAGTGCCGAGAACACCCGCTAGAAACCTAACAAAACATAAACTTCACATTTTTCTGTGGCCTCTGCATAGTTCGCAACTCAGTCACCATCGTAGAATGATTCCTTGTATTAAACAAACTGTTGGACAAAAAATGGGGAAAGAAACGACTAACCTTTCAATGCACAACAAAAGTGGTTATCCTGAAATATAAGTTGAATCACTAGTACCTTATAGATAAATTTATGACTTCACAATGGTCCGAATATAATCACGGGAAAAGTATTCTTGTTTCATAGCATTCATGCCAATTGTCTTCTCAAAGTGATGACGGAACTCTGTGTGTTTTCTATGATTGAGAGGAGAAAATCATAGGCTTTACATTCATTGCTTTGATGACAAATTCCTCCAAGCCTCAAAATTCAGGATTCGCTGACTTTGAAAGCATTTCCACGCGGTAGTTCTTTAGCTTCTTCAAGTTGGATCGATCAGGTAAGCTTGGTAAGGAACTGCAGTCTCTGATGGCAAGATTTTCTAGTGATTCCAGTGCATCAACACCTTGAATCTCAAGGACAGTCTGAAACTGCAAAGTCCTTGAGATTTGTAGAGTTAGATAAGTTGGACAATGTTTGAAGGAGGGGACAATTCGTAATCAACAAGACCCGTAGATTCTCCAAGTTGGAAAGGTCAACAACTTCAAGAAGATTGCAATTGCGAACTGTAAGGGTCCTCAAACTAGAGGGGAGCTGTCCAATCTGGTACAGGTTCTTGCAGTTGATGAGTTGAAGTTCTTTCAGACAGCAAAGGCAACTCAAATATGAGCTCATGCTGGTGATATTTGGAAGTCCCAAAACACAATATGGGCTGTAAGTTCCCACTTTTGGAAGAAGGTAGGGGTCAATCACTGTTTTAGGGCGGACAAATTTTTCAGGATTACTTTTGGATCCTAAAAATGTGAACCGATCAGGATCACTTTTGGATCCTAAAACAGTTAACCCTGACCCATCAGGATTGCTTTTGGATCCTAAAAATGTGAACCCATCAGAATCACCTTTGGATCCTAAAAATGTGAACTCATTGCTGAAGAAGAATAGTTCCAGATTTCTTAAGTTCACAAGATTGGAGATCTTTGGAGCTTTATTTGTGGCCCTCGAGGACAGACATAGACTTACCAAACTTTGGGGAAGCTTTGGTACATCCTCTACACGAGTTCCCGTTAATTTCAAAATCTTCAATGAAGGTAGTCCACTGATATCACTAGGAATGATAGTTAGCCGCAAGCAATCCTCTCCATAAATCTCTTCAAGTTTCTCCAACAATCTAATTGTCTCGGGTAACTTTTTCATGTTACTTCCGTTCATCTTCAACACTTTCAAGCTATGTAGATAGACAATAGTTTTTGGCAACTCTTCAATGGTCGTGTAGGAGACATCCAACTTAGCTAAAAATTTCAGTATCCCAATCGAGTCGGGAAGTGTCCTTAGCCTGGGAAATCCACAAACGACCAAGCACTCAAGATTTACGAGTGCTTTGATTGAACTTGGGACTTGATTAATGCTTCCAGAGAATACATAGTTATCTATGAGCAGCTCAGTCAAACCTTCCAGAGAACCTAGCTCAACCGGCAACTTTTGGAGAAGAAAACATGCATTTAGATTCAAGTGTTTCAGACGTTTCAGATGACCAATGGATCGATCAATTAGTAGCAAATTCCTACATCCCTCTAGAATCAATTTTTCTAAGGATGTAAATGCAGAGAGGTCAGGAGTTGTGCTTAACCCAAGGCAATTTGACATATTAAGGACCTTCAATCTCGTAGCCCACCTATCAAATGATTATGCGTATTCAATGAGTTTGCCTTAAAATTTTTTTGCTGAACATAAACAAATAAATCAACTAAGGAAGCATTCCGCCAAAAGTAACTTTACAAGTACCCTGTGCATAACCATTCCTCTCACATAGTTGTGGTCCCGTTTTTTAATTGATAACCATATATATTTTATCATCAAATTTTATTTAGAAGTACTTTATATATTATTTGAGCATAATAAATCTATATGGAGTTTGATGTTTCTTTTAACACATTAAAATAAGGGCAGTGGCTTTTTAAGAATCATATTACTATATTTTCATACTAGGATTTTGTTAAAGGGTGCACGTAAAACACCTAAGTGAAGAAATATTTGTTGGGAGTGCTTTCCCAAAGGAGATTGCTAAGAGGGAGCCCAAGACCTATCTTTACCCAAAAACTTAAGCCAATGAGTGATAGAGTTGCAGTGAGTCTCCTCCTTTCAGTACTGATGTGTTTCAGTATAGAGTCATAATCTTAGCTCCTATAGCAGATTCAATTGCAAAAATGGGTGTTGTAGCTTCATAATGTGTTGCAGATACTTCATAGCTGTAGCTACTTCAGAGCTTTAGCATTTTATGCCTCAATGAACTTTGATATATTACAGCAGTAAGATATGTATTACTAAACACTAAAGTCATAGCACTCTACATCACACTTACAATACGGTACGACTATTGTTTAGTTGCAATTTTACCAAGCGAGATTTAATAAATAGAAGGTAAAGTAATTGTTTAATTCAATATACTTCTAGCTAGATTAAGTGATTGATTTTGAAAACATTCAAAGAAGTTGCGATCTGCAGTGCAGAATTAGTATCTTAGGCACGTTTTTAAAGAGCTGGATTTCTTCTTTTATTTCAATTTAAAACCCAAAAAAGACAATTCTCAACCCCTTGCAATGCACGAGCTTGTGTGGGGAAAAAAAAGGTACACAGATATTGTAACGTAAAAATTTACCATACCTGAAGTTGAATCCAACCGTTCCAATCTTCTGTCATTTGGGTCCGTGATAGGTCAAGGATGAGTAGATTTTTGGGGCAAAAGTTGGTTGCTTGCAAATATAAAAGGGCAATTCTTCCAAGAAAGCCATCTTAGTTCTGGAAAGAGATCCTTAAAATTTCCAGAGAGGTTTCCATTTATCATTGCGAGAAATCTTATATTTGGCACTTTCGCAAATTCTTCTGGTGTCAAAAGAACTCCGTCAAAGTTTGCACAAATCGCTTCAATAGTCTCAGTTCCCTGCAACGATGACAAAAAGTTTCTCATTAACCTAGGCAAAGTGCACATAGCTTTCTGCAACAGTATTGGTTCCATATAATTCCAAAATGGAGTCAGTTCATTGGTGGCCTTCCAGTGAAGTACGAAATAAACTGGAAAAAGAATAATTTTAGACAGATTTACGCTATAAAAAAGTAACAAGGTGCTGCACTTAGCTTTATCTTCTTCCTCATCATCATATCCAATGCTTCTTCATGATTCCACACCCGAGACCGCTTTCCTGAATCTTTGCAATTTTCATTACGTACAATGCCCTTCCCTAAGTCTTTAAGCTGGTCATGCATCCATAACTCATTCTTTACTCCAACTTTTACTAAGGACATCAAAAGTAGGACATCAATCCCTTCATCTGGAAACAATCCACAGCCATCCCACATATAAGTTGCATCTCTCTTATTCTCTCCGTTTAGGAAGCAGGCAATATCAAGAAATAGTTGCTTTTTTTCTTCATCTAAAGCCTCATAACTCAACATTAACTTTTTTTCCACATCCTCATGAAGATGGCGTTCCATCTTTTTGAATGTATCTTCCCATGTTGCTTTTCCTTTTTGGTATAAAAATGAACCCATCACTTCAATAGTTAATGGAAGCTCGCCAGTTTTTGCAGTAACATTCTTAGACAAACTAAGAAAGTCACTTGGAGGAATGTTGCTTCTAAATGCATGCTTGCTAAAAAGTTGTAAAGATTCTTCACTATTCAGCTCTGCAACTTCATAAGTCAAACCATGGTCAAACTGATCTAGAAATTTGGACAAAACATCTTTATCTCTCGTTGTAACCACAATTCTACTTCCTGAACCAAACCATTCTCTTTTTGCTGCTAGTGCCATTAGTTGGCTCCTATGGTTTACATCATCAAGGAAAATAAGAACTTTCGTTCTTTTAAATCGTTCTTTGATCATATTTATCCCTTGGTCGATGCTAAAAATCTCAATACTTTTCTCTTGAAGGATATCATGCACTAGTTGCCTTTGCAAACTTAGAAGACCGGAATTTGAACTTTCTGATGCTTGTCGTACATCCGAGATAAAGCTACAACTTTCAAAATTAGTAGACAACTTGTGATAAATGACCTTGGCAAGAGTTGTCTTGCCTATACCACCCATTCCCCATATTCCAATGAGCCTTATGTCCTCAGATTCAACACTCAACAAATCTATTATTGCATCCATTGATTGGTCGACACCGATCAAATCATCGGATAGATGTACTGGGGACACCTTAAGCTTAACCAAAAGTTTACGAGCTATTAATCGTGTGAGTTCTCCATGGCTGCATGTCAGTAGAAATAGCATAATTAAGTGACCATCAGATTAAAAACAAGCATGCATATAGACAAGATCATTCGATGATATAAGCCACAAAACGTGGGACATAGAGGGACAAAGATAATGCATGAGTTTCCGAATTGATTCAATATAGTGATAGGATACAATAAATTTTTAATGAAGGCGATGACAGAGAGCAAGAAGTTTTACATGATTCCTTCTAATATACATCGCACAATTAACCAGAAGCGAGCTTGGTTTGGGTGGCCCGATTCATAGCCAGAACTAGGATTTTTTTTTTTTTGGGGAAGGGGGAGGGGGGGGGGGGGTCAGAACTAGAACTAGAAACTTAACCAAGGGGTCATTCTGCTTCTTTATTTTTTTTGGGAAATTTGGAACCAAACTAGTCAATCCTGCAACTTTTACCAAAAAAAAAACTAGTCAATCTTGCAACCGGGTTGGACCTCACAACACAAATTGGTTGCTTTAGTTGGGTTTTGTAAGTTTTATGACTCAACTCTACTTTTATAATAAGTTTTAAAATTTTCAATACATTTATCCCTAAATATGCATAGAGCGGTTTAGAGTCATACCCATCCAAGAACCAACTTGATCGGTTTGGTACCTGAATACTATAGAGGTGGAAAGAAAACCTAGGAGGATTGACCCAAAACCTGACCAAAGCATCCAGTTCATGCTATGAGCTTTATGTTCAAAGCTTGGAACACATTATTTCAGTGAAGCTTTATGTTCAAACTGCTTGGAACACATTATTTCAGTGGGTACTTCCAAGTTTTGATTCAAATCAAAACAGAAAAACCGAACATTCTCAGGAGGGGTTGGGGTGGGGACGATTTAGTTTCAAAAGTGGGTTTCGACTCTCACGCCCTGCAAGGAGGCGAGGCAAAATCTAAGAGTGGGAGTTATAGTAGGAATGGAGTATGACCGATAAAAAAAAAAAAAAAACAAATATGGCGGAAAAGGAAGAGAAGCAAAGAAGATGGTACTAATAGTGAACCAAAAACCCACCCGCACAGAACCATAAATTTCGGATTGCTATCTTGAGTGTCATTGGTTCAAGCTAAATAGATGGCGTTCATGGCTTTTCAGGCCATTTTGAGTTTTTAAGGAACTGATCCATTGACAATCCTATCGTGTTGAACTGGCACTTTCGAGGCTCAAATCAGAAAATGAATTGAATCCGCTTGGTTCTTAGGCTTTGGACCATGAACCTATCCGATTCTTCTGAGAATTGACTTTGAATGGGACTATTATGTCCAATTCCAGCCGTTTCCCTGGTTGAACCTGAGTTGTTACTCGCCCCTACTTATGGCCTTATTGACACCAAACCCAAAATTAATGCCTAAACATAGAGAAATTAATAAGCCTCGCAATATACTTAATTCAATAAGGTCCATTCGCTAATATGTCAAGATAAGTCATAATAATACAATTTATCCACAAAACCCATCGATGGAATATTTGAATGGCTTATCAATTGTCAATTACTAGTGGAGGGATGACTTGAGACATAAAATGAAGTTTACATCTGAAAGTTCCATCGGCCAAAACTACTTATAGCTAAAGATCAAAAGCAGAACCATTGGGCTTTTACCCCAATGGCCACCCTTCTAACATAGAAGGGGAGGTGGGATGTTCGAATCCTCACCTTCTTAGGGGTTTGGGTAGGTTTAGTTTTAGGTATAAATTTTGACTCCCATGCCCTGTAATGAGGCAGGGCAAAAGTCTGAGAGTAAGAGTTAGAGTAAAAATAGAATAAAACCGACAAAAAAGAAGAAGATCAAAAGTAGTTCCAAGTCATCTCTCATGTAGCACGCAAATCAAGAGGCAATTTGGGATCCTTACAGAGGAAGATCAGGATATGGGTCCATTAGAGATAGAGGTGGAATTCAAGACAAAAAACTCTCAACATCATCCACAACTCAAGACATGTCTCTGAAGACAATTCAAGCACTTTGAACAAGAATCATTCAGCATCAAGCAAGAAGTCCTTATGGTTTTGAAGATTCCCCGCGTTACACTTTCACTTAGGTTTTAAATTTCAAATTTAAATAGGTTTAGAATTCCTAGGTTCAATATTTGTCTTTGATATTTTAAGAAGCCATTGATCGGTTTCTGGTGATCACATCTTAAAAGAACACGTGGAACGGGCCGAGAACAAAATTTAAAAAAAAAAAGGAAAAAAGAAATTGCTCTTCAAATTATAACTAGTATTCGAGTAAAAGAAACCAAGAAAGAAGGGAAAAAGGAGTTGAGGGAGTTAACATACCCTATGTCCTTGGTGTCCCACCCCTTGATTTTAGCAGCCTCCTTGAGTGCCTTCCGCCAGAGACGCACTGTCTCAATCTCATGTTTTAGCTTATGCTGAGTTAATTGATACCTATACACATTGGTTTCAAGTTTCACGTCAGCAGGTGTCACATCATAGAAAATGGGCAAAACCTCTAGTTCATTGGTTTTCCTGCACTCCATCATGTGTTTCAACTCGTGAAGGCACCAACTACTAGCAGCATAACTTTTGGAGAAGATAGGAATGCAGATTTTTGAATCATTGATGGCCTGCAAAATTTCTAGACCAATCTCTTCACCAATGTCAATCCCCTTCTTGTCGATGAAAACATGTATACCCTTATCTAGCAAGGCATGATAGAGGGAATCCGTAAAGTTAGCACGAGTATCCGGTCCTCGAAAACTTAAAAACACATCGAACTTAGCTCCAAATGTGCAGTGGCTAGTGGATCCTGTTTTTGAACAACTCCTTGTTTTCATCATAGCTGCAACTACCACCCTTAAAAAATTCACAAAAGATTACAAGCTTGGGATGATAAGAAATTTGATATTATGCACTTCAAGCAAGTTTATATCAATAGAATTCTGGGAAATCAAGTTTTTGTTTCCATTACTTGTGTTGAGGAAGAACCGGACAACAAATCACCATGAACTAAACCTAATCTAGAATTAATGTCTCCCCTAAAACTAAATTGATTGAAATCGACTTAGCCCAACAATCACCTGCCAATTCAACCTTGCAATAAGAATATAACAACGAAATGATAAGGAGACAAAACCAACAACACCACCAAGGTTTTTCGTGGAAACTCAATGCGGGAAAAATTGTGGATCATCCAAAAACTTCCACTAGTCAATAAGAATAGTATGATGTATAAAATATTATTCTCTAATCACATATTAGAGGCTCAATATTAATAATACAACCGTAACTCTATTGAGACCTACCTTTTCCATTTGAAGAAGAAAAAGAAAATTGGTTTATGATTATTGCCTTAAAGACGAGCCTACGACCCTTGTTTAGAAGCAAGCTCTCCTAAGCTTATACCTCGTGTAACATTGGGGTATTCAATTTAAGTTTCAAATTGACACTATAATGATTTTTTTGATGAAGAATTGTCATTAGTCAATTGGAATCGGCTAAAAATCAAGTAAGGTATAGAAGTATACTTCACTTTTTATGCAATCAAAGAAGTGCTTTTACGGTACCTAATCTTATTTATTTTAAGAAGATGTTTGTTAGGCAATTTGGATTAATTTTAAACCTATCCACTTATGTGTGAAATGATCATATGAGTGCGAATCATTACCCTATCAATTAGCAACCAATGAAGCATTAAATAAATTGCAAGAAAACAAGAATCTAACTAAGAAATAGGAAATATACTAGTCCTAACCAAGCTAAAGGAAAACCACAATTAACATATTGAAAATGTGCAATCAAGAGTAATTGAAATAGAAATGCACAAACAACAACTTAACATTTGTCCAAAGAACACTTACACCCTATTTTAAAACCCTTAAGACTTGTTCATTTTAAACAACTTTTTTTTTCTTTTCAAGGAGTTTCACACACTTTAAGAGAAAATTACTCAAAAACTATTTTTAAGCTTTTCCTAATTTAGAAAAAATAAATAATTTTTTTGGAATATTTTTAATTTTTAATTTTCTTATTTTTTAAGAAAGTTAAGTTTTTAAATTATTTTTTAAAAATAATTTTTAATCCTAAAAGGACCCAAGTCGGATCCTCGAATCCGGTTTGGGTGGGAAAGACCTGGGTTGCGAGGCCCTCAGCTGGAATGGGCCTGACGTGCGAGCCCAGTCCGACCCAAAATTTTAGCTAAACCCTTAAGAAACTAATAAACTAAGCCCGGTCCACAGTAGAAAAACTAAAGTAGTAATTGCACTAAACCAGCCCAACTCGGCCAAGCTAGCCCAAACAAGCTCGGGCCGGCCAGGCCCGCTAGCTAGCCCGACCTGGCTCGTTCTCCCCATTTTCGCGGCGTCATTGCCGCGACGGAGACGACCGCAGCAAGGGACGCCGCCCATCTCCATCAGGCCACAGGAGCGCCGCGGCGTCGCCAAGGCCTCGGCCGCCATCCCCCGACTGTCCCCGAAAAACGGCCGTTTGTCGAGGACAGTACTCAAACCTGTGCCGGAACACTCGACCGACCACATGCCCGAACAGTGGAGACAAAACAAGGGGGTGACGGAGGCTGGTGCTCACATGAGCCGGATGGCTGCGAGCTCTGGCCCGACACGCCCGAAGCAAGGTAAAACAGGGGCACACACAAAGAGGGCAAAACCGGGGGTCGGCTAATGTATGTTCCTACCCGGCTCGGAGATGACGAATGGAGGGCGAGCTTGACGGATCGGGCAACGCCCGTTCGTCTCGCACGCCTCCCAGCCGGAATCCTTGGAAAACGACCCAATCCCAGTGAAATCGAAAGGGAACCGTGACTTACCGGAGGCTGCTGGCTCAAGGGAGCGGCCGGGAGTCGTCGGACGAGGCTCCGGCGTGGCCGAGCTGCCGGAGGACTCCTCGCTCCCTAGGTTTCTCTCACGCCCAATCTCCCCTTGGCGGACTCCTCTCTCTCTCTCTCTCTCCGTCCGAACCCCCCCAATCTCTCTCTCCACCTTTCTTTCCTTTTAAATGGCCACCGGTGCACATGGCCCGGCCATGCCAATTGCAGCCTGGCCCCCGACAGGACGATCACGCCGTGAAGTCCCTACTTCTTTTTGTACGTCATTCTCTTCTCTGCCACCCACGTCCTTTGTTCAGCAAGCATGAGGGAAGAGAGGAAAGCAGGAAGAATGAAGGAATCTGGACCGGTGGAAGAAGTCAAAGAGAAGAGGCCGGGCCGGGCCGGGTCGAGCTCGGGCGGAAAGAAAAGGAAGAAAAGTAAAAGAAATGATGGCCCGCCCGGTCTGTTTTCTTCTTCTTTTTTCCTTCTCTTTTTTAAATAAATATTTTTAATTTTTTTTTTAAAAAAATTCTATTACTATTAATGCAAATGCTCATAATATTTATATGCTATATAATTTAATGAAAATTATATTTTGTCAAGAGTTAAATATTTTATAATTTTCTATGTACTCTTAATAATTGATTAAATGAATCACTAAAATTTAAATGTTAACAACTTCCTCACCACAAAAGTGAATTCATATAAATAAAGCAAAAAAACCCTAACCGCGAGTGGACAATTTAGAGAAATTTCTCAACGAATAAAACCAATCAACTCATAATTCTTGGTCTCACGAACAACATATTCAAACTTAAGCTTGATGTTCGAATCAGGACTGCGAAGTAGTGACCCTCGATTCAGCCCTATTTTTTCTTTTCTTCCCGGCGCTCTCTCGATGCTCTCGGTGGGCTCTCTTTTCTGCCTCCTCCTCCTCCCGGGCACACTCACGCACGAAGTAGCGACTTCCTTTTCTTGTTGCTTTTGACCTATTGACTTTTTCTTCTCTTTTATCTTAATGTTAGCTGGGCCTCACATAGAGGTGGATCCAGCCAGCAATCTGCGAAATGGCGATGGCTGACCTGCGGCCTAACCAGAGTCAGGTGGACACAATTCAGTGGAAGTCGTACTCTAACTAGAAATGTGGGGCATCGTTAGTCAGGACAACAACAAAACTAAAGGAACAATATAAAGCACACTAACCCAAGTAAAAAATATAAATAAAAAAGGAAAGAAAAAAAAGAAGGCTGACCATAGAAATTTCAGACGACAAAGGCCGGTGCAAAAAGGTCCAGAGGCCGGAGGCCGGGACAGGGAATAAAATCATGGTGCTATTTCGCAAGAAGATGGTCAAATTGGAGAAGTTTGATGCAGTGATCGTGAATACAATTTTGCTACCCAGCAATTTCGTAGTAATCGAGCCGTCATGTAGCATGATCCATCATTATTATCCAGTGATCTTAGAATGAGATTTGCCCAACATGAAAATAATATGTTATAGATGTATCATCCCAGAGTATCTACAACCATCGGTGTGGCTTGTGTAAGTTTCTATATGCTTAGTCAAAATGATAATTCTAATATAGTCTTCAAAGACATGGTTGAAGATGGGTTTGAATGGACTACTTTGTGTTCACATATGATATGAGACCTGTTACAACTTATATGTTAGTTGACTCAGTTATGTTCTTATACGTTTTCCCAGTTTTTTTTTTTTTTTTTTTTTTTTTAACGCCTGAGCTGGAATGGTGGGTCCAAGAAGCAAATGAGTCCTGAAAAATGTAACCTTCACTGTTGTATATCAGATCTTACCATGGATTTGCGGGATTGTTGCTCCAAATCAACAGATATAGATGTTGGAAATGGAACTAGCTCCGTTGGAGGGAGATTTTAGGTCAACGGAGCACATGGAGAGAGAGAGAGAGAGAGAGAGAGAGGACTTTACTGGGCGTCTTCTAAGATTACTAAAGAGCCAGTACAGCAAAAATCGAGGAAAGTGATGTTTGGTCAAGAAAAGGCACATCCGACGTCACCGTTAGTTAAGATGTTGAGTTGTATTAGAAAAGTCCTACATCGAATAAATTATGTGATGTAAAGCAGTTAATGTATCCACATTGGCTCATAACTTATTAACTTAAAATTTTAAATGAAGATCGGTCCAACTGAATATATTGATAGGTTTGGATTTGGTTATCTCTTGACGATCTCCCCTAGATGAAGGTAGTAAAGATTTGTACTACTTGTTCCCAACACTGTTAAACATGTTCATCTTGTTTGTTTGAATCCTGCATTTGAATTGTTAAAGATGGCGAGTTTTCCCGAGATGAATCTCCGAATCACAAGATCCATGCACTTCTCGGTAGTGACCTCATACATCTTCCATGGAAGGCTGTCACTATTTATTCAATGATCATTAAGCGAATGAATTGACGATTTCAAACATTAGAAAAGTGAAAAACGTAGAATACTATAGACGGAGAAGTTTATTGTGAGAAATGAATGTGGCACGATACAAAGTAATGCAATTAAATGAGCATTAGCCTTCCATAGAAGGCGGGAAAATTGTCAAAAAGTCTAAACCTATTGCGGTTTTCCAATTGAGTCTTAAACCTTTCAATCTTGTTGATTGAGTCCTAAACCTTTTGTCGGTTGCCAATTGAGTCCATTCGGCCAATTTTGGCCGGAAAATGCTAATGTGGACGCCAGCGATGCCACGTAGGACTCCGCCGACGCCGACGTGGACAATTTTTAATAATATTTTTAATATTTTTAAAATTTTTTTGATTTTTTTATATTTTCTTTCTTTTTCCTCTCTTTTTTTTTTTTTTCCTTTTCCTTTTGGCTTTTTCCGGTGACCGGCCACCGGCCACGGGCCGCCGATGGGGCGGCCTCGCTCGCCACAAGCGGGGAGCCTCGTCGAGGCTCGCCTCGCCCAAGCGAGCATTGGCCTCGCCGGACTAGATCCGGCGAGGCCGGCCGTCGTCCGGGCCGGTCGGGCATCGGCTTGTGGCCGGTGGCCGGCCGTCGCCCGCCCGGCCGGGCGAGGCCAACGCTCGCCCGGGCGAGGCCGGCCCTCTGGGGGCTAGGGCGGCCTCGCCCGGTGTCGCCGTCGCCGGCCGGGCCTCACCGTGGCGGGCGAGGCCGGCCGGCGGCTGTGGCCGATGGCCGGCCACTGGAAAAGGCCAAGGAAAAAGCCAAAAAAAAAAAAAAAGAGGAAAAAAATAAAAAAAAATCAAAAAAATTTTAAAAATTTTAAAATATTATTAAAAATTGTCCACATCGCTCCGACCGTCCTACGTGGCACCGCCGACGTCCACGTCAGCATTTCCGGTCAAAATTGGCCGGATGGACTCAATTGGCAACCGACAAAAAGGTTTATGACTCAATCAAAGAAGATTGAAAAGTTTAGCACTCCAATTAAGCAAAACGGCAAAAGCAGGACTTTTGGACAATTTTGCCCATAGAAGGCTGTCATTGTCTATTCAACTGGCATTAGCCACATGTACCGACGATTTCAGACAATAGGAAAGTGAAAAACTTAGAATACTTTATACGGAGAAGTTTATTGCGAGAAAAGAATGTGGCATGATACTAGTGCAATTAACCTTTCTCGATTCAACGTGCTCCAATACGGAAATGAAATCTTAGTCAGGCAAGATAATTTTTGCGGGGTGACATGTTGAGAAGGGTGGCAAAAACGTGCTTAAAGCCAATAGCAGTCAGCTTGCCAAACTGGACGAAGATCCCTAATTTATGCCAATTAATTTTCCCTAATTAAGCTACTTGGGCAGCGAACTTGCTTAGACGTGGTAGACAAGGACCGCGATTTTTTTTGTTGTTGAGATTTTGATTTTTTTTTGGTTTTATTTCCTATTTTCCGAGACTAATGTAGTAGTTTGATGGATGGTGATTGTGACGATAGGGATAAGATTAATCCGTCTGAAGAAATAATAAAAAACAGAGAATGATTAGATGCAGGTTTGACCATGTCATTACACGTTATTGGCCTATGACGGGAGAAATTAAAGTAAGAAATAATCAAATGAAGAGAGTGATTAGACGCAGGGCTTAACCATGTCATTGCACCTTCTTTTCAATAAAAGCCAGAAAATTGGATATATTCTGTGTCCAAAATCCAAATGAATGAAGATCGCTTTCAGTGACTTGAGAGGCAACTGAAATTCCATAGACAATGAAAAATGAACTTTCAAGTGGTGCGGACTCTTAGGTCGTTCGCGTAACCTTCCCAACCCAAAATTTTCTATTCTTTTAGAACAAAAAAAGAATAAAACCCGTTTGATAACGGCAAGTTGATTTCTATTCCCCGGAATAGAAAAGTTAGCCCGGGAATAGAAACGAGAAACAAAAAAAAATTGCTTCTTGTCTCAGGAACAATTTCTAGAAATAAGCAAATTTTCTTTTTTATTTTTGTTTTATTTCTCTCTTGCCGTGGCCACCTCCAACCGTCTGGAGCCACCGCCGACCACCGCCGCCACGGCCGCCCGTCACCGCCCGGCCACCGCCGACCGTGAGCAAGAATAAATAAAAAAATAAATAAAAATACAAAAATACAAAAATACAAAAAAATACAAAAAAAAAATACAAAAATAAATAAAAACAAATAAATACAAATAAAAAAAAACGCAAGAAAATTAAAAAAACAAAAAAAAAAACAAAAAATACAAATAAAGCAAATAAAGCAAATAAATACAAAAAACAAATAAATACAAAAACAAATAAAAAAAAAAATAAATACAAATAAAAAAACGCAAGAAAATTTAAAAAAAAAAAAAAATACAAATAAATACAAAAAAACAAATACAAAATAAAAAATAAATACAAAAAAAATACAAAAACAAATAAAAACAATAAACAAATAAATAAACAAATAAATACAAAAAGAATAAAAAACAAATAAATACAAAAAATAATAAAAAACAAATAAATACAAAAAGAATAAAAAACAAATAAAAAGAACAAATAAAAAATAAATAAATACAAAAAAAAAATCATTGCGTTACCAAACACATTTCTATTCTTTTTCTATTCCAAGAGTAGAAATTTTGTGCAGTTATCAAACGGGTTCTTTTGCTCGTAAACTGTTTAGGAATGAAAAGAAAATAACTATTTCGGAAAAAACTCTTCCCAAGCCAAGAAATTTTACCATGCGCACCCTTAGGTGGCCGAAAATGACGTTCCTCTACCTCGGATACAGTTTTTCGGATCTACATGCGTGGTCAAAATTATTGAACCTACTAACATTATAAAACAAGTAAGATGCAAGGCTAAGTCAGGTGAATGGTCCAAACATCACTGTTCATGCGTGGTGGTGTGAGATGTTCAACCAGTAATGTGCACACTGCGTTTACTACACATTGACCATATCGGCATTTTGAGAGCCCAATCAGTTTACAACACGTTGATCTCGAAAAGATATGAAACAGGAGATAGATAAAGGGCGCCCCGGTAATCTTCCCTTTGCAAAATCAAAATCAATCTCCAAAGTGTGTGGTACAAGCATGGTGAAGAGGGTTAGCAACGAACTACGTAGGAGTGGACATTGTTACCGCCACCCATTAGACATGAAAATAATGGTTGCGGGATGGATTTAGTAGCTCGAAAACGATATACTGGAAGACCCAAACGGTGTTGCTTGTTATTAGTTGGTGAATTGCGAAGTGAAGATGCCTTCCACTCAAATTGTCAAAAGGACTTGGCCTCGGACATTGAGACATGCATATCTAAGAAAGTGGCAGATTTGGTACTGTTTTCCCAAAGATTCCCCAAATCAAGGTCCGCTCACTTTAGTAGACTCATCCGGACCAAAGCAAGTAATAAAAGACTTCATCTAGGTTCTTGTACGGATTTTGGGATTGCTTGAATGTCAAACAAGAAGAGGGTATCGGCGGGTATGAGGCAATAAAAAGATATTGTACCAATTAAGGATACACAGCATGTGGGCACTTGGGTCTGCTTCCTTAACAAGACTCGTCAATGAAGGCCCAGGTTGAAATTACCAAATGTGATGACATGTGATCTATGTATTATTGTTTAGATGGTTACAGTCTAAAAAGGAACACGAAATAGACACAACTCAAAGCAAAAATTTGGAGATAAAATAAGGTAAATCTTGCGATTTGATTGAGTGTATTTGCCCTTCTTCTTTAGTTCCTTTATAGTTATGAGCGTCTAGCACGCCACTTTTCATATTTTATGACTTGTCCTCCACATTTTGGACAATATGCTTATGAGACGTGTCTGACCACGATCTCCATTGCTTTTATATTGTAGGAATAACTTGAAAATAACCATTCCTGCACTATTCCCCGACTTTAACCGTTTGACCTGATGTCAACTGCTTCTACCATGTGTGTGTCAGTCGTTTGTGCCATGCATCTGGCTGTGATTTGCATGTCTCGAGATTCTAGAGTCAAGGCATGAGGGTCTTTACTTCTCTTTTCCATGCTCGCATCATCATGATTGCCAATGTCAATCTCGCGCATGCCAAAACTACTACTGGCCAAACTTATGCCAATCATAACTTGGTTGGGATAATTTATTGAATATCATACAATTATAAAGTTAATATTTTCTTTGCTATGATTATCTCACAAAGTCAATGTCTCTCTCAAAATGACCAATACCTATTTTTGCCCTTTGTAGGTGTTAATCCCCACTGCCCACATAATTTCAGGACAGAGAGTACAAAGACAGCCAAAATGACCAAGATTCGACATATGACTGTGTGAAAATTAGTTAATAAATAAAATATGCAAATCTAGTGAGAAGATTCGACTTAGTGGTTGTCCTTAACTCCATGAGTTTAATATAAGTGATTATTTATCTGACTTGTTTTTATTAAGGGCCCGGCATCAATTGGATTCTTCACTTTATAAAAGGTAAACATTTTCAAGGTTGGGCCATCAATTATATAATTATCAATGTTTCAATCGTTGCAAAATAATGGATTTTTAAGAATGGCATTTCTCTTCCTTGAAATAAAACAAATTAGAATTTCTTAATCCCCTACGCACTTTTTAGGATAAAACTTTTTCAGCAACCGATAACTAATAGTTATTTTTGTATATATTTTCGGTCATTCTTTGACGTCTTGCAATGAATTTGTAATATAACTCCAGATACCTAGATGGATAAGGATGTATCATGATCTATACTATTAATGAATATGTATGTCGATCCATATCAATTAAGTTGTAGATATCAATTAATTTATGGAATAGTTCTTTAAAGAAATCAATCTAATTTTCATTTTACAAACCAAGCACGTTTTCAAGAGAATGAAAATATAAACTTGGAAACTGTTTCAAATAAAAAATATTGTCCATACCAAATGGCCGGAATCCACATTAATCTCTAGATTGAGTCGAGGGGTCGAGGGATCATTTTTGGAATATTTTCCCTTAACCTTCATCAACTTCATGATAAAGTGCCACGCCCAATTTGGAAATTTAAAATTTGGCATGGTCAGGTTGGATTTGATCGAATCTCCCCTTCTACGAAACCCAAGAATTACTCCATCTCTTCGTTAATTTTGCAGCGTTTCGTGATGGCTCACAAAACATAAAACGGATCTTTTTTTATGGTCAACATCTCTCCACAGTTCAAGCAATAATTTCGTCATTTCTCTCCTTCAAAGCGCCCCGACTTCTCGATAAGAACATCATACATCTTTTATACGTGAGAAACTGACTTGCATAGGTAATATCACCACACCAAGTGAAAATACACTCATTAACTTCCCAAACATGTGCATTCGTTGTCATTGTCTATAATTAATTAAAAAAACTCAACTGTGTATGATGAAATCAACACGTAATCAAATGTGACAATTCATGACACAACATGAGAATACAATTCAAACACAACACAAATTTATTGTGAGAAACCGGATTCGGTGTGAGACGGTTTAACTCAAAGCTAACACGTTTTCATCCAATATTTTGAAACCACACTTTGAAATTATAATGAAACATCTTGGTTATGTCATGAAAAGACATGAGTAATCGCTATAACGCGTTGCCAACCCGATGTCATGGGGTGCATTACATATTTTGTTTTGTTACATTTAGAACCAGTAAAGGTAGACGCTTGCAAGAAAATCTATAAAATTAAAATTGTTGACATCTGGATTTTTGCTTAAAAACTATTCATGCTTTTTATCCAAATTTGAGATGAATTCACTGACAACGACTGAATTTAGCCCCTAGCCTAAAACATCATTCTTTTATAGTCCTGCATTCACAGTTCTTACTACATTTCTTTGCATTTAACAACTAGAGGCATCTTAGTTTTAGAACCCTGGACCAGACGTTAAGCATTTAAATTAACGAGGACATTAGAGCTCCCGAATCCTTCAAAAACACAATAAACTCAACCTTTTCTTTTCCCGCCGGTTCACACGTTCTAATCACCCACTTAATTTTACATTTCTTCATATTAATAAGCTCCATAGGCCACCCACAATTTGCTGATAATTAGACAAGAAATTGGAGGAGAAATGGGCTGGAAATGAGAGCTAAATCCTTGGGGATTGCAGCTAAATTGACCGTGAATTTTAATTGCACCAAGGACAATTTTCAGCTAAAAATTATGAGCTGGAAGCAGGCAGGATGCTGGAGTTTCTGCAGCAACTTCGTTGACCATCCAAGAGGGAATAAAAGGGGAATGGTGGGACTTTTGTGGGGCCCTCCTTCACGTAATCCTCTCCTAAAAACCTTCAGTTTCAGCTGAAGCGAGATAGCCAAAGAAAGAAGTGACTAAGTGTGACAACCAAGAGTGAGGGAGTGACCGTGAGATAAGAGAAGGAAACCGTGAGTAAAGGGCGGGCTGCCGTGAGCTTTGCTGATCGCGTTCCCCTATCTTTCTCATTATTTGATGTAGGAGTCCTTCTATTCTTGCTTCATCCTTGTTTTTGTATCATCATTATGTTCCTCGAGTACGAACCCAGTGTTGTTGCCAAATCTGGTTGGCTGGTTCCACCTCTACGTGGGTCCTAGCTAGCACATAAAATAAACAGAAAGAAAAAGAGTAAAAATCAAAAAATAAAAGAAAGAGAGGTGTTGTTCTTTCATGCAGGAGACCAAGGGCTATGAGTTGATAGGTTTTATTCATTGAGAACCTCCTTCGAATTCTACAATCATGATTAGTGTTTTCTTGCTCTGTTTATATTAACCCACTTTTGTGGTGAGGAAATATGACCATATTGTTAATGTTGAGCCTCTAGTATATAACTAGAGACTAACACTTTGTGAATACTATTATTCCTAATGATTAGCGGAAGTTTCTGGGCGATTCATGGTTTTTTTTGCATTGGTTTTCAACATAAAACCTTAGTGTTTTTGTTGGCTTTATCTACTTATCATTTTTGTATTATATTTACTTATTGTGAGGTTGTATTGGCTGTTTGTTGTTGAGGTTAAGTTGATTTTGGTTGGTTTAGTTTTGGGAAAGATATTGATCTTGGATTGAGTTTAGTTCTTAGTGAATTGTTGCCCCGGTTCTCCCCAACAAATATGACGACTTGCCTTGCCCTACTAGGCATCGCGGGCCTATCAACTTGGTCTATTAGCTGATCCACTTGGCCATGGTGTTGATTGCGTCGTTTCATCTTTAGATCATGCAATTACATTGTTTTAAGTCATTTGTCATGCCTTGAACCCTTTATACAACCTTTGGCCGTGAGTTTGCCTGGCCGGTTTGCTTGTTGCTTCCTTTTTTTTTTGTCATCTTTGCTTATTTTCATGTTGATGCACATTACTATTAGAATGGAGCTATAGGCCTTCGCTTAGATGTTGTTTTAGTTGTCCATATTTGTATCTCAGTATAGGAGCACATTATAGTTATATTTGCATTGACTAGATTTGCTTGATTTTGATTGGCTATGTTGAGTTTTAACTTTCAATTAGACATAAGGATATTTTAAACCATGCACTTTTGTTTTAGGATCTTTTAAAGGGAGACTATATGTGACAGCCTGATTTTTGAGTCTGTTTTCGATTGAATGAATTGAGCTTTTCATCGACGCGCCTATAGTCTTTTTCTTTGAGCTAATCACTCACGAGATAACTAATCTATCAAGTGAAGCCATTAAAGAATCTAAATGCGACAGACTTGAAAATTCGATAAAAAATCAACTGCTTGACCGTGCTAATCTACAAGGGTCAATACGGCACCGTTAAAATCGATTAGAGACCGGAGATAGGTTGATTTGACAGAGGCATGTGATTAAAGTGTGGATGATTCTACCTAATTGCAAAATTTGCATCGAATGGCACTAAACCAATTTTTCTGTCGTTTCCATACCTTGTGCCCGTATTTGAAACCTCAAGATTTTCATGACAACCGAGAGTCACCAATGAGTTGGAGATGCATAATGTGGCTTGAAAATAATCAACCACCAGTCAAATGCGTTAAAAATTCCTAAAAGCTACTCGGTAGGTTAGGTCACGATAAAATCGCATCCGATTGAAATTAATCGTGAAATTAAACTCGGTTTTAGAAATCGAAAGTTGTGACATGTCACAATTTATTTTAGAAATGTAGACTCATCATTCGAAGAATTTTTGGCAAGCTTGAATTTTTGGCGAAAAATCAAGATTTGGCAAAATTGGACCGGGAAATTCGGATGGCTATTTTTGAGTGCATTTTGGCCTTCAAGTTGGAGCAATTGATGAGGGAAATTGTGGAATTGAGTGTGGGCTCCCTCCTTGGTAAATTGGCCATTGATTTGAAGCCAATTGGAGTGAAATTGAGTTAATTTGTGAGGGAGGCACATGAAATTCGTAGGCCATGGGGGGTGCAACATTTGGTTAGCACAGTTGGTTTGTTGGAGAAGCTTGGGTGAGGGAAATTGGATGTGGATGAGGCTGAAGGCTAGTGGGGGTCTTGCACTTGAGTTTTAGATATTTTTCATTGACTTTGGTGGCCATTTGTCTCCCCTCCAGCTGCAGCCACTCTACCTTCTTCTTCCTTGCTCCCTTAGCCTCCATTGTTGCTGTTTTAGAGCCTAAGAACCAGCCAAGACTAGCAGTAGTCGAGCCAGCCACCACCGAATTGCCTCACGCCCATCCAAGCACCACCCAAGCCCGTCGAAGCCGCTCGACCATGCCCACGCGCTCGTCTCGCTCGCACGCCGTTGTCCGTGCTAGTTCGCCATCTCGAGCCCTCCATTTAGCTTGTCGAGCCACCTCCGCCGCCCGTCCAAGCCGCCATCGCGTCCCCAAGCCGCTAGCAGCCCTGCCTGGCCTCGCCGTGCCGTTTCCACGCCGTCCTAGCCGCTCGACCAGCTTCTTCGAACCCAAGGTAGAACCGAAACTCACAATTGGGCTGTGAGCTTCGTGGCCCGTTTCCGGCCCTTTCTTGGCCTCTCTCGGCGTTGCTTTAGGCTCGAGTCTCGCTCGCCTCCGCATTGCTGTCACCGTGAACTCATCGGACTCATCAAATCAGTGAGTTTACTTGCCAAACCTTGCTTAGGAGGTTAATTATGCTTAGATGAGGATTAGTTTAGACTAAGAATTGTTTAGGTGGATTAGTTAGTTTAATTAGTGGTTTAGTTAGTTAATTAGGCTTATTAGGTGGTTAGATTAATTTAGTTAGGGGTTAATTAGATTGTGTGATTTATTTAGCTTAGTGCATTATTTAATTAAGTCCAATTAAGTGGTTAGATTAGTGTATTTGGCTTACTTAGGCATTTATTTAATTATTTTGCATTTATTTAATTATTTAATATTTTCTGGAAATTATACCGGGATAGCCGATCGTCAGAATTTCGTGCTAATTGTCGTGGTGTAATTAGTTTGTGCAATTGATTGCTAGATTGTGCGATTGGGTGATGATTGTTGATTTTCAATTATTATTTCAAAATTATGAAATTTTGGTATATAATTAGAAAATACCAAGTGTCGGTTTTTGATGCCAAAAATGTTTTTAAGTACTATATCAAATAATGAGATTTTTAAAAGAGAGGATATCACTTTTTATGGTTAGATCTGATCGTGTACCCACACACGATTATTTTACCGGGTGTTTTTAATATGAAGAAAATATGCTAAGCACATTATTTAAAGTGAGGCATTTGAGTGCAAAACACGATGTCCTTGGCCGAGCTTAGATGTGCGTGTGAACGCTATGAGAACCCGTCATCGAGTGGATGTTGCTCCTATATGGAATGCCCGTAACAACGGATGTTGGATCACGGTAGAGGCCGGACCAATGCTCCTTCGAGAATGCCGTCTAGATGTGACATCCTAGATTTTTCACTTATGTTTTCAATTAAATTAATTGGGCATTTCATTGACGCGCCTATAGAGCTGTTCTCAGAGTTGATCACTCTTGAGATAACTAGACTATCTAAGGAAACCATTAAGGAATTTTAACGCAATAAACCTGAGAATTCGACTAGGAATTAGCTACTCGACTGTGCTCATCTTTAGAGGTCATTACAACACAGTTAAAAATCGATTAGAGATCAAAGATATGTTGATTCGACTGAGATGTGTGGTTAAACGTGGGTGACTCCACTAAATTGGAAAATTCTCGTCGATTGGCACTAGATTGGTTTTTCTATCGTTTTGGTACCCTGTGTCCGTATTTGCATCCTCGAGATTTTCACGACAACCAAGAGTTGCTAATGTGTTGAGTGGGTTCATTGTGGCTTGAAGAAAATCGACCACGGGTCATTTACACTAAAAATTTCTGAAAGTTACCCGGTAGCCTAGGTCACGCTAAAATCACGCCGAATTGAAATTAACGCGAATTTGAATCCGATTTCATAAATTGAAAGTTCTGTCATGTCACAAATCATTTTAGGAATGTCAACTCAGTCTCATAAGATTTTTCAGCAAATCGAGACTTTTTAGGAAAAAGTCGACATAAGGCCGTTTTGTTCAAAAAATGTCGGGGATCGTTTTTGATCGCGCAGTTAGGATGCAAGTAGGATCAATTAGTGAGGGAAAATATCAATTTGATTATTGACTCGATAATTGAATTTATAGAGGCCAATTTGTGTTGATTCAAGAAGCTTTTGACGTCCAATTGAGGGGAAATCTTGCGAAATTCGTAGCCCCCCACCACCTATGACTTATGGATCATTTCAATTGTTCTAGAAGGGGCCTTGGTGGCTGAATTTGGTCCATGGAACCTAGCTAGTGGAGGGGAATGGTCAAGGGGACAAAGAGATGGGCTTGGAAGCTTGGTAGGCCCCCTTGCTCCCTCATTTTCTCCCTCTCCTTTCCCCTGCCTCCGTCGACCCCCTCTCCCTCCTTTCCTTGTTGTTCGACACCTCCAGCAAAGCCAAAGAAGCCGCCAACGCCGTTTGTTGCTCGCCAAACCACCGTAATGCCAAGTCGCCCCATTCGCGCCATCGTTTGCTCGCCGCGCGTGCCCTCTGCCTCAACCGTGTCCGCGTGCCCTCTGCCTCAACCATGTCCAGCTGCGTCATTCTTTTCCCTGCTCACCATCTCAGCTCATGCCAGAGCTGTTCAGCCACCGTGTGTTGCCTTCGAAGTCGCCGGAGCCGCCGTTCAGGACCACCGAGCACCCCTGCTGCCGCCACCGCTCTTGCCTCGCCGTTCAGCCACCGGATTAGCCCTCAACTAGCATCGAACAGAGGCTGAAATTAGTGGGTTTCCAACTCAGTGTAGGGCCCGTTTTGGCCCACTTCCCAACCTTGAAAGCAAGCCCGCTTAGGAGTTTCTCATCCCCCACGGCATCTCCGTTGTTTCGAATCAAGCAGTTTGTTAAATAAGTGAGTTTAACTCACTAATCCTCGCTTATAAGGTTAATGATGCTTAAGGGTTGATTTGTTTAGACTAAGCTAGGATTAGGTGGTTAGTTAGATTTGATTAGTGAATTCAATTAATTACCGATACATGTTAAGTGGATAGTTAGTGCAATTAGGGCCTAGACAAGCTCTAGTATTTATCTAGAGTGATTCGGAAAATTTTCCGAATCCGTCTCGGCATTTAAGTAGGCTTTACGGGCCTAAGTTTCTATTTATTGCATTTATTAATTAATTTTCGTAATTATTAATTAATTAATTATTTTCCGGAAATTAGACTCGGATAGCTGGTGACCGGAATTTTATGCCGATTGTGATGGTGTGATCTGTTTATTTAATTGAGCTTGAATTTGTGCTAATTTGGTGTGATTTGTATTAAATTTATTTAATTTCAGTAATTAATTGAAAAATTGTTGGGCATCGGTTTACAGCGCCAAAAATGAGTTTATGGATCGGTGAAATTAGTGGGATTTTCAAGTGTGAAAATATTATATTTTGGCTAAGGCCGACCGTGTACCCACACACAATAATTTTTATCAAGTATGATAAAAATTGTGATTTGATTAGCTTTGGGCGAGCAATAATTTATCAGCTTTGGGTGAGCATTATTAGTATACTATATTGGCTGGGGGCCTTAATATATCAGTTTTTGACAAGCAGTATACTATATTATTAGCTTTGGGTGAGCAGTCCTGATTTGATAGGATTTTATAGATAGTATTGAGTATACCGACCAAGGGAAGGTCGTGATGACATGCAATCGATCGAGTCAATTGATCAATGATTTGATCTAATGTTATGAATTGATTGGTTGATGTGATTTGAGGCATTTGCAAGTTGTATTGATTGACAAGAAGGAACTAAGGCCAAGGTAAGTCCTCTGACTCATGTTGTGCTTAGGCAGCCCTTAGGGTGTATTTTCTTCCTAGTCGGGTCTTAGGGGGTGGAACTCGCTGAGACGTCATTTCACCCCGTTGTGGGATAACATTTCAGGTCCTTAGATGGCCGCTCCTAAGTTTTTTGGATGACCCAAGAATGTTAGAGAGCATACATCCTATATTCCCATGAATCAAGGCCTTAGGGGTTGGGACTACGAGTTAGTAAGGTCCGTGGTCTAGGTCGATGCGAGTCTCACCCATAAGGTGCCCCATCGATAGAGATCGTGGTACCGCCGGGCTCAAGATGGCCAAAGAGAGGGTCCTATTCCGGAGTTTGAGATTCCTCTGTACACTCTGGAAGTCGCTTTTGGGAAGGGCATAGTTGATCCTCCTCAAGGCTTGATAGTAGATGCAGTAGACCCGGCTCTTGCAGTACTAGAGTCCATGGTGCAGTCTGCTGAAGGCTCCAGCTGGAGCGTGGAAGAAGGAGAGATCAAGGATGATGATGACACGGAGTAGATCGAAAACCTCCACCCCTGCTTGTAGACTTTGTTTTTTGAACTGGCTTGAGTAAAACCTGACTTTAATAGTTTGTATCGTACTATATACATTGTGGTGTGCAATGTATATAGGTGTGGTTGTTCTAGGTTCAAAATTTATGGTCCTACTTTTCTATCCCATTATTTTATTGTCTGTGGATTATTTATATGCTTCCGCATGCGTATTAAAATGAATGGGTCAACGATGCCTCCTGGGACATCGCTATTTAATCAACCAGTGAGGGATGGGGGCGCACTCGAGGATCGAGGCGTGACATCCCCGTTTAAGTGGTATCAGAGCAATGGTTAGTGATTAGAGTGATAATGTGCGATGGTTCTTGGGATAGTTAGTAGAATTTAGCCTTTAATTTCATGTTAGTGTATGTTTGTGATAGCTAATTGGTAGAATTAATTGCTTGTGTGGATTGCTCAGCTTCTAATTTGGTGTGGAATATGAAGTAGATTTCTGTAAGGAATCGTTGAGATGAGCGATCAAGAGCAGAGGACTCCTAGGAAGAGTACCGTTAGGGCCGTAACTTGGGGTAGGACATTTACTAGAGTCGGTAACCGAGGAGGCCGAGGTAGAGCGCTAGCTCAGGCTAACGCAAGTGGAGTGGCACCACCTCCCATAGGTGTTGGGGTAATAGCCCCTTGGTGATCCCAGAATCGAAGGGATCATGCAGGCGCTTGAGAACATGAGAGATGTGATAGGACAACGTAGGCATAGAATCAAGCCATTGTTGCTGCTGCCGCTGCCGTTGCCGCCGCCGCCAAGACCGCACCCATTGCCGCACTTGCCGAAGTTCAACCTGAGAATATAGTGGTGCAGAGAGAGAGGTCAATACATAAGTTGGTGGAACAGTTCTTGAAGCTGTACTAGAGACCCCGAGGTCGCATCTCTTTGGATCTAAGATGTGGAGAAGGCCTTTGCACTCTTGATGTGCATCGAGGCAGAGAAAGTAACCCCAGAGTCTATCAATTGTAGGGTAATGCCAATACCTGGTAGAGAGCCGCTAGAGAGACTATTTTTCCAGGAGTGGTCCCGCTGTAGGATGCCTTCCTCAGGGCGTTCAATAAACAGTATTTCTCGAGGAGCACCAGAGAGCAGAAAATGGAAGAGTTTCAGCATCTCCGTCAGGGGACATTGACCGTTGACTAGTATGGGGTCAAATTTGTGGAGCTTTCTCAGTATGCTCCAAGGCTGATTGAAGATCCTAAAGAGAAGGCTCAAAGGTTCAAGAACGGCCTTCAGTAAGAGTTAAGGTAGCCGCTGGTGCCATTTGATTTAATTGATTATCGAGAGATTTATCGTTGAGCACAACTGCTTGAAAGAAGCTTGAGCGAGCAAGTCACCTCGTCTGGATCGAGGTTTAGTTCACATCGAGAAGGGATTCGCCATGGGAAGAGGCCTATGACTGGAGGTAGATTTCAAGTTCCGCCCAATAGGAAGGGTGGAACTGGAAAAATCAAAGCCAAGTCAGAATAGCCTGTGTCGCTTTTGTGGAAGGCGACATGGTATAGCTCCGTGTCCTGAAGATCGGGTGTTTGTTTAGGATGTAGCCAACAGGGTCACATGATCAAAGATTGTCTTAGCAAGCCAAGAGGATAACCACAGTTGCCGCCGCCACCACCTATGGGTCAGATTAGGGGGTACGCACCTCAGAACGCATCGCAAGAAGGACAGCTTAGACCCCCAGTTCAAGGCACGGTGCATGCCATCACACAAGGTCAAGCAAAGGCTGCGCTTGACATGATTACATGTATGGTTTCACTGAACGACCATCTTGCTAATGCTTTATTCGACTTAGGAGCAACCAATTCCTTTATTGATGAGCAGTATATTAAGTTAATAAGGTTAAGTCCTATATTATTGGAGTCGGCTGTTAGGCAGTTAGTGTATCTACACCATTGAAAGATAAAGTGATAGCTGCTTTGGGTTGTTCTAGTTGCAAGTTAGTGATTGGTGAGCGAGAGGGGAAAATAGACTTATTAGTCCTAGCCATGTATGACTTTGATTTGATAATTGGCATGGATTGGCTCACCAAGCAACGAGCTAAGATGGATTATTATTGCAAGGCGATTCAGTTTAACCTGTTAGAGGGTGAGAGCTTCGAGTTTGTCGGGAATCGAGGAGGACCCTCGATTATCTTGATTTCGTCGTTAGAGGCAACTCGTTTGTTAGACGAGGGTTGTCAAGGTTACCTGGCAACTGTCGTGGATACGACAGTGAGGAGCTGAAGATGGAAAACATTGCTGTGGTGCAAGAAATTCCAGATGTCTTTCCAAAGGAATTGTCAGGATTATCACCGAGAGAGAGAAATCGAGTTCATGATTGAGCTAGCACCCGGGATAGAGCCAATCTCTAAAGCTCCTTACCGGATGGCATTATCTAAGTTAAAAGAACTGAAGGTGCATATGCAAAAGCTATTAGATAAGGGATTCATTCGTACTAGTGCATCACCTTTGGGAGCACCAATTCTATTTATGAAGAAGAAAGATGGTTCGTTGCACTTGTGCATTGACTATCGGCAACTCAATCAGGTGACGATCAAGAACAAGTATCCACTGCCGAGGATCAATGACTTGTTTGATTAGTTACAAAGAGTGTCGATATTTTTAAAGATCGACTTGAGAACAAGATATCATCAGTTGAGGATCAGGATGGAGGACATTCCAAAGTCAGCATTTTGTACTCAGTATGGTCATTACGAGTTCACGGTGATGCCATTCGGGTTGACGAATGCTTTAGCTGCCTTCATGGATTTGATGAACAAGGTGTTCAAGGAATATCTGGATTAGTTTGTGATAGTGTTCATTGATGATATTCTGGTGTATTCGAGGAGTGAGGAAGAGCATGAGAGTCATCTGAGAATGGTACTACAGACTTTGAGAGTTCATCAGTTGTATGCCAAGTTCAGCAAGTGCGAGTTTTGGTTGACTCGTGTTGCTTTCCTAGGTCACGTGATTTCAGGTGAAGGAATCTCCGTGGACCCATCCAAGATTGAAGTAGTGATCAACTAGCCGAGACCGACTACCGTGATAGAAATCATAAGTTTGCTGGGTTTGGGAGGTTATTACAGAAGGTTCATGGAAGTATTCTCATCATTAGCGTCACCATTGACAAGACTCCTAAAGAAAGAAGAAAAATTCGTGTGGACAGACAAGTGCGAGCATAGTTTCCAAGAGCTGAAGCTGAAGTTGACTACCGCACCTGTACTAACCATTCCATCTAGTCCTGGAGGATACGAGATCTATAGTGATGCGTCGTTCAAAGGGTTGGGTTGCGTGCTGATGCAACATGGCTGAGTTGTTGCATACGCCTCCCGTTAGTTGAGGCCTCATGAACAAAATTACCCGATGCATGATTTAGAACTCGCAGCCATCATTTTCGCGTTGAAGATTTGGAGGCATTATCTATGTGGAGAAAGATTCCAGATCTTCATGGACCATCAAAATCTTAAGTACCTATTCTCTCAGAAGAAGTTGAATATGAGACAACGCCAATGGATGGAACTTCTGAAGGATTACAACTGTGATATCCTATATCACCATGGGAAGGCGAATAAAGTCGACGATGCTTTGAGTCAAAAGTCTTCAATTGCTCATATGTTGGTTAAGGAGTGGAACTTAATCGAGAGAGCTCGAGATTCGGTGTTCAAGTTTGAGGTAGGTCACCTTTCGAATCTTATGGCTACCCTCAGAATTGAGCTGGATGTCCATATCACGATCAAGTTACTTCAGCTGACAAACCTAGATGTTTAGAAGATTCTACAAGAAGACACTAAGAAAAGGAAAGATGACTTTTAGATTTCTGATGACGGAACACTGAGGTTCCGAGGACGATTGGTTATACCTAACGATGTGGAGCTTAGATAGGATATCTTATCAGAAGCTCATCATAGTAGTTACAACATCCATCCTGGTAGTACCAAGATGTATCAGAATCTACGTCAACATTATTGGTGGTCGGGTATGAAGGCAGACATCGCCAAGCATGTCGCCAAGTGTTTGACATGTCAGCAGGTCAAAGCTCAGCATTGCAAGCCGGAAGGACTTCTGCAACCTCTGAGATCCAGAGTGGAAATGGGAGCATATCACGATGGATTTCGTGATCGGATTACTGAGGAGTCAAAGAGGTAATGATTCCATTTGGGTAGTAGTCGACAGACTGACCAAGTCAGCCCACTTTATTGCAGTTTGAAAGGACCTCAGTTTGGATAAACACGCATAGTTGTACGTGCGTCAAGTAGTTCGTCTGCATGGAGTGCCGGTAACAATAACTTCATATCGAGACCCGAGATTTACTACCACCTTTTGGAAGAGCTTGCATATTGCCTTACATACGAAGCTACAGTATAGTACGGCATATCATCCTCAGACGGATGGCCAGTCTGAGAGGACAATTCAGACTCTCGAGGATATGCTACGAGCTTGCGTACTAGATTTTAAAGGAAGCTAGGAGGATCAACTTTATCTGGTCGAGTTCACCTACAACAATGTTATCAGCAGAGCATCCAGATGGCTCCTTTTGAAGCGTTGTATGGAAGAGTGTGCAGGACATCGGTGTGTTGGGATGAAGTTGGGGAAAGAAAGATTACAAGCCCAGAGTTGGTTCAGCAATTAGTGGATGCAGTTGCAGTAATCATAGGCAGATTAAAGACCACTCAAAGCCGACAGAAGAGTTATGCAAATAAGCGTCGGAGGTCTTTGGAATTCCAAGTTGGTGATCACGTTTTTTTGAAGGTGTCACCAATGAGGGGAACTTTGCGCTTTGGCAAGAAGGGAAAATTGAGTCCGAGGTACATAGGTTCGTTTGGAATTCTTGAGAGAATTTGGACCTTAACGTATTGTCTTGTGTTGTCGCCGAGATTGGCGCAAGTGCACGACGTCTTTCACGTGTCGATGTTGAGGAAGTACGAGCCTGACCCAACCCACGTGCTTAATTTTGAAGAATTGGACGTGGATGACCGAGTGTCATACGTTGAAAGCCCGGTTCAGATCATGGACAAAAAAGAGCAAGTTCTGCATACAAAAACCATCCCGTTGGTCAAAGTGGTCTGGCAACACTACGGCACTGAAGGGGCAACTTGGGAGACTAAAGAGTTGATGAAATGTTTATACCCCCACCTTTTTGTTTAAGTATTGTAATGGTTTAAATTTCGAAAACGAAATTTTTAAATTTTGACAACGGGTCATTTGCATTGAAAATTTTTGAAAGCTACCCGATAGCCTAGGTCATGCTAAAATGCGTTGAATTGAAATTAACCGCGAATTTGAATCCAATTTCAGAAATTGAAAGTTCTATCATGTCACAAATCATTTTAGGAACGTTGACTCAGTCTCATAAGATTTTTCAGCAAATCGAGACTTTTTGGGAAAAAGTTGACATAGGGCCGTTTTGTCTAAAAATGTCAGGGATCGTTTTTTATCGCGCAGTTGGGATGCAAGTAGGATCAATTGGTGAGGAAAATACCAATTTGATTATTGACTTGATAATTGAATTTATAAATGCCAATTTGTGTTGATTCAAGAAGCTTTTGACGTCAATTGAGGGGAAATCTTGTGAAATTCGTAGCCCCCCACCACGTATGACTTATGGACCATTTCAAGTGTTCTAGAAGGGGCCTTAGTGGCTGAATTTGGTCCATGGAACCTAGCTGGTGGAGGGGAATGGTCAAGGGGACAAAGAGATGGGCTTGGAAGCTTGGCAGGCCCCCTTGTTCCCTCATATTCTCCCTCTCCCTTCCCCTACTTCCATCAACCCCCTTTCCCTCCTTTCCTTGCAGTTTGATGCCTCCATTAAAGCCAGAGAAGCCGTCGATGCCGTTTGCTGCCCATCGGACCACCGTAATGCCGAGCCGCCTCGTTCGCACCACTGTTCGCTTGCCACACATGCCCTCCGCCTCAGTCATGTCCAGCTGCATCGTTCCTGTCCCTCCTCACCATCTCAGCTCGTGCTAGAGCTGTCCAGCATCCGTTTGTTGCCGTCGGAGTCGCCGGAGCCGCCGTTTAGGACCGCCGAGAACTCCTGCTACCCCCGCTGCTCTTGCCTTGCCGTTCAGCCACCAGATCAGCCCTCAACCAGCACCGAACAGAGGCTGAAATCAGTGGGTTTCCAGCCAAATGTAGGCCTGTTTTGGCCTGCGTCCGACCCCGAAAGCCAAGCTCGCTTTGGAGTTTCTTGTCCCCTGCGGTGTCCCCGTCATTTCGAACCGAGCGGTTCATTAAACAAGTGAGTTTAACTCACTAATCCTCGCTTAGTAGGTTAATGAGACTTAAGGGTTGATTAGTTTAGACTAAGCTAGGATTAGGTGGTTAGTTAGATTTGATTAGTGAATTTAATTAATTACCGATGCATGTTAGGTGGATAGTTAGTGCAATTAAGGCCTAGACAAGCTCTAGTATTTTTCTAGAGTGATTTGGAAATTTCCCGGGTCCGTCTCGGCGTTTATTTAGTCTTTACGGGCCTAAGTTGCTATTTATTTATTAATTAATTTCCATAATTATTTAATTAATTATTAATTTTCCTGAAATTACACTAGGATAACTGGTGACCGGAATTTTATGCTGATTGTGATGGTATGATCTGTTTATTTAATTGAGCTCGAATTTATGCTGATTTGGTGTGATTTGTATTTTAGGAATTAATTCCTAAATTTATTTAATTTTAGTAATTAATTGGAAAATTACCGGACATCGGTTTACAGCGCCAAAAATGAGTTTATGGATCGGTGAAATTAGTAGGATTTTCAAGTGTGAAAATATTATATTTTGGCTAAGGCCGACCGTGTACCCACACACGATAATTTTTATCGGGTATGATAAAATTTATGATTTGTTCAGCTTTGGGTGAGAAATAATTTATTAGCTTTAGGCATTATTAGTATACAATATTGGCCTGAGGGCTGTAATATATCAACTTAGGGCGAGCGGTATACTATATTATTAGCTTTGGGTGAGCTATACTATCTATCTTCAACTTTGGATGAGCAGTCCTGATTTGATAGGATTTTATAGATAGTATTGAGTATACCGACCGAAGGAAGGTCGTGATGACATGTAATGGACCGAGTCGATTGATTAATGATTTGATCTGATGTTATGAATTGATTGGTTGATGTGAATTGAGGCATCTGAGAGTTGTATTGACTGACAGGAAGGAACTGAGGTTAAGGTAAGTCCTCTGACTCGAGTTGTGCTTAGGCAGCCCTTAAGGCGTATTTTCTTCCTAGTCGGGTCTTAGGGGGTGGAACTCGCTGAGACGTCGCCTCACCCCATCGTGGGATAACATTTCAGGTCCTTAGATGGCCACTCTTGAGTTTTTTGGACGACCCAAGAGTGTCACAGAGCAGACATCCTATATTCCGATGAATCAGGGCCCTAGGGGTTGGGACTACGAGTTGGTAAGGTCCGTAGTCTGGGTTGATGCGGGTCTCACCCATAAGGTGCCCCAACGATACAGATCGTGGTACCGCCGAGCTTGAGATGGCCAAAGAGAGGGTCCTATTCCAAAGTCCGAGATTCCTCTGTATGCTCTAGAAGTCGCTTTTGGGAAAGGCATAACTAATCCTCCTCAAGGCTCGATAGTAGATGCAGTAGACCCGGCTCTTGCAGTACCAGAGTCCTCGGTGCAGTCTGCTGAAGGCTCCAGCTGAGCGTGGAAGAAGGAGAGATTGAGGATGATGATGACCACCCCTGCTTGTAGACTTTGTTTTTTGAAGATTAGAAACCTCCACCCATTATGGTGTGCAATGTATATAGGTGTGGTTGTTGTAGACTTTGTTTTTTTTGAATTGGCTTGAGTAATCGGGACCCCCGTGATTGATTGATTTGAAAGTGACAATTATTGATTGCATCTACTACATTTATTTAATAGTTTGTGTCGTTTACTATATACATTATGATTTTGATGTGATAATTGGCCATGAATCGATTCAAGGTGTGGCTCACCAAGTAAAGAGCTAAGATGGACTACTATTGCAAAGCGATTCGACATCAATATCCCCGACGGTGTTGTAGTGGACTTTAACCGTTAGTGGGTGAGAGTTTCGTTTCTAATTCTCGTGTGGAATTGGAAAGAGTTTATGGGAGTCGAGGAGGATCCTCGATTACCTTGATCTGCACCCGAGGTGGTTTGAACCGGCCTCCAACTCAAGGAAGGGTGTACACTGTCATGAGACGACAGGTAGAGGACTCACCTGATGTGGTCACAGGTACGGTCTCGCTAAACGACTATGCTACTCATGCTTTATTTGATCCTAGCGCTACTCATTCATGTATAGCTGAGCAGTACGTTAAGTTGGTAGGGTTGAGTCCTGAGTTGTTGGAGTTAGTGGTTAGTATATCTACACCGTTAAAGGATAAGGTATTGTCTGCAGTAGGCTGTCCTAGCTGTAAGTTGGTTATTGGTGAGTGAGAGGAAAGGATAGATTTGATAGTCCTAGCCATGTATGATTTTGATGTGATAATTGGCATGAACTGGCTCACCAAGTAAAGAGCTAAGATGGACTACTATTGCAAAGCGATTCGCGGGTGAGAGTTTAGTGGGAGTGACCTTGGATCTCGTCGCTTGAGGTAACCTGTTTGTTAGACGGGGGTTGCCAAGGTTACTTGGTGATTGTCGTGGATACGATAGTTGAGGAGTAGAAGATGGAAGATATTGCAGTTGTACAGGAGTTTCCAGATGTGTTTTCGAAGGAATTACTTGGTCTGCCCTTAGAAAGGAAGATCGAGTTTGTGATCGAGTTGGCCCCCGGGACGGAGCCAATCTTTAAGGCTCCTTACCGCATAGCGTTGTCAGAACTGAATGAATTGAAGATGCAAATGCATGAGTTGTTGGATAAGGGATTCATACGTTCCTAGTGCATCACCTTACGAGCACCAGTTCTATTCGTGAAGAAGAAAGATGGTTTGTTGCGCCTGTGCATCGACTATCGACAACTCAACCAAGTGACGATCAAGAATAAATACCCGCTATCGAGGATTGACGACTTGTTTGACCAGTTGCAGGGAGCATCGATATTTTCCAAGATCGACCGGAGGATAGGATATCATCAGCTGAGAATAAAAAAAGAGGATATACCAAAGATGGCGTTTTGTACGAGATACGGCCATTATGAGTTTACTGTAATGTTGTTTGGTTTGACGAATGCCCAAGTTGCTTTCATGGACCTGATGAACCGAGTGTTCAAGGAGTATTTGGATCAGTTTGTGATTGTTTTCATTGACGACATCTTGATGTACTCTAGAAGTCCTGAGGAGCATGAAAGGCACTTAAGGATGGTGCTTCAGACTTTGTGAAGTCATGAACTGTACGCTAAGTTTAGTAAGTGCAAGTTTTGATTGACTCGTGTGGCTTTCCTAGGTCACGTGATTTCAGGTGAAGGAATCTCCGAGGACCTGACCAAGATTGAAGCCGTGATCAACTGGCCAAGATCAATGATAGTGATAGAGATTAGAAGCTTTTTGGGATTGGCAGGTTACTACAGACGGTTCGTGGAAGGATTCTCTACATTAGCTTTGCCTTTGACGTGACTGCTGAAGAAGGAAGAAAATTTGTGTGGACAGATAAGTGCGAGCTTAGTTTCCAAAAGCTTAAGTAGAAGCTGACTACCGCACCAGTGCTGACTATTCCATCAGGTCCTGGAGGATACAAGATATATAATGATGCATCATTCAAGGGGACTAGGTTGCATGTTAATGCAACATGGCAAAGTGTTGCATACGCATCCCGTCATTTGAGACCTCATGGGTTGAATTACCCGACGCATGACTTAGAACTCGTAGTGATTATCTTCGCTTTGAAGATTTGGAGACATTACTTGGGTGGAGAAAGGTTATAGATCTTTACAGATCATCAAAGTCTCAAGTACTTATTCTCTCAGAATGAGTTGAATATGAGACATCGTCGTTGAATGGAACTTCTTAAAGACTATGATTGCGACATCCTGTACCACCTCGGAAAAGCTAATAAGGTCGCAGATGCATTGAGTCGGAAGTCTTTGATTGCACAGATGGTGATCAAGGAGTGGGTTTTACTCGAAGGAGTTTGAGATTCAATTTTTGAGTTTGAGATAGGCCACCTTTCAAATCTTATGGCCACCCTCAAAATTGAGCCGAAAGTGCAGATAAAGATCAAGACGCTACAATTGACAAACCCAGAGATTCAAAAGATTTTGCAAGAAGATGTAGAAAAGAGAAAGGCTGATTTCCAGATTTCTAAAGACGGGACACTAAGATTTCGTGGACGATTGTGTGTACCTGATGATGCAAATCTTAAGGAGGAGATATTGTCGGAAGCTCATCGTAGCAGTTACAGCATTCATCTAGGCAGTACGAAGATGTATTAGAATCTATGTCAACACTATTGGTGGACCGGCATGAAGGCAGATTTTGCCAAGCATGTCGCCAAGTGTTTGACGTGTCAACAGGTGAAGGCACAACATTATAAGCCAGGAGAACTATTGCAACCTCTAGAGATTCCCGAGTGGAAGTGGGAACACAATCACCATGGACTTTGTGATGAGCTTACCAAGGAGTCAGAGAGGTAATGATTCCATATGGGTTGTGGTCGATAGATTGACGAAGTCTACTCACTTCATTGCCGTACGAAAGGATTATGCATTAGATAGATATGTAAAGTTGTACGTGCGTCAAATAGTTCGACTACATGGAGTGCTAGTGACGATTACGTCTAATCGAGACCCGAAGTTAATCGTAGCCTTTTGGAAAAGTTTACAGACTGCCTTGGGAACAAAGCTGCAATACAGTATAGCATATCATCCTCAAACGGATGGCTAGTCTGAGAGGACGATTCAAACTCTTGAGGACATGCTGAGAGCTTGTGTGCTAGACTTCAAGGGAAGTTGGGAGGAACAGCTTCATCTAGTTGAGTTCGCCTACAACAACAGCTAGCAGCAGAGTATTCAGATGGCACCATTTGAAGCATTGTATGGCAGAATATGTAGAACTCTAGTTTGTTGGGACGAGGTCGGAGAACGGAAGATTATAGGCCCAAAGTTAGTTCAACAGTTAGTGGATGCAATTACAGTTATAAGAGATAGACTAAAGACCGCTTAGAGTCGCAAGAAAAGTTATGCAGATAAACGTCGAAGACCATTGGAATTTCAAGTTGGTGAGCACGTCTTTTTGAAGGTGTCACCAATGAGAGGTACTTCGCGCTTCGGCAAGAAAGGAAAGCTGAGTCCGAGGTTTGTCGGTCCCTTCGAAATTCTGGAAAAGATAGGGACTTTGGCATATCATCTTGCGCTACCGCCAAGACTAGCGTAAGTGCATGACGTCTTCCACGTGTCAATGTTGAGAAAATATGAGCCTGACCTGACCCACGTGTTGAATTTTGAAGAGTTAGACATGGACGACAGAGTGTCGTACATGGAGAGACCAACTCAGATTGTAGATTGGAAGGGTAGATTCTGCCCACCAAGACAATCTCGTTAGTCAAAGTGGTCTAGCAACACCGTAGGATAGAAGGTGTAACCTAGGAAAGTGAAGACTCGATGAGACGACAATACCCCCACCTTTTTGTTTAAGACTTGTAATGGTTTAAATTTCGAGGACAAAATTTTTATAAGAGGGGAAGAGTTGTGATAGCCTAATTTTCGATTGAATGAATTGGGCTTTTCATCGACGCGTCTATAGTCTTTTTTTCTGAGCTGATCACTTACGAGTTAACTAATCTATTAGGTGAAACTGTTAAGGAATCTAAACACGACAGACTTGATAATTTGATCAGAAATTGATTACTCGACCGTGCTAATCTGCAAGGGTGCTGTTAAAATTGATTAGAGACTAAAGATAGGTCGATTCGACCGAGGCATGTGATTAAAGTGTCAATGATTCTACCTAATTGCAAAATTCACGTCGAACGGCACTAAACCAATTTTTCTATCGTTTTCGTACCCTGTGCCCGTATTTAAAACCTTGAGATTTTCATAACAACCGAGAGTCGGCAATGAGTCAAAGATGCACAATGTGGCTCGAAAATAATCGACCATCGGTCAAATGCGTTAAAATTCCTAAAAGCTACCCAATAGGTTAGGTCATGCTAAAATCGCGTCTGGTTGAAATTAATTGTGAAATTGAACTTGGTTTCAGAAATCGAAAGTTGTGGCATGTCACGATTTATTTTAGGAACGTCGACTCATCTTTCAAAGAATTTTCGGCAAGCCCAAGTTTTCGGCGAAAAATCAAGATTTGGCAAAATTGGACCGGGAAATTCGGATGGCTATTTTTGAGTGCATTTTGCCCTTCAAGTTGGAGCAATTGGCAAGGGAAATTATGGAATTGAGTGTGGGCTCCCTCCTTGGTAAATTGGCCATTGATTTGAAGCCAATTGGAGTGAAATTGAGTTAATTTGTGAGGGAGGCACATGAAATTTGTAAGCCATGGGGGGGTGCAACATTTGGTCAGCAAAGTTGGCTTGTTGGAGAAGCTTAGGTGAGGGAAATTGGTTGTGTATGAGGCTAAAGGCTAGTGGGGGCCTTGCACTTGAGTTTTAGATATTTTTCATTGACTTTGGTGGCCATTTGTCCTCCCTCCAGTTGCAGCCACTCTACCTTCTTCAAACTTGCTCCCTTAGCCTCCATTGTTGTTGTTTTAGAGCACAAGAACTAGCCAAGACCAACAGCAACCGAGCCACCACCAAACCGCCTCACGCCCATCCGAGCATCGCTTGAAACCACCGAAGCCACTCGACCACGCTCGCGCACCCGTCCCGCTTGCACGCCATTGTCCACGCCAATCCACCGTCCTAAGCCCTCCGTCCAGCCCGTCGAGCCACCTTCGCCGCCCGTCCAAGCCACCGTCATGTCCCCGAGCGCCAGCAGCCCCGTTTGGCCCCGCCGTGTCGTTTCCGCGCCATCTTAGCCACTCGACTAACTTCTTTGAGCCCAAGGCAGAACCGAAACTCACAATTGGGCTGTGAGCTTCATGGCCCATTTTTGGCCCTTTTCGACCTCCCTTAGTGTCACTCTAGGCTCGACTCTCGCTCGCATCGGCGTCGCCGTCGCCGTGAACTCATCGGCTCGTCAAACCGGTGAGTTTAGTTGCTAAACCTTGCTTAGGAGGTTAATTATGCTTAGGGGAGAATTAGTTTAGACTAAGATTGATTTAGGTGGATTAGTTAGTTTAATTAGTGGTTTAGTTAGTTAATTAGGCTTATTAGGTGGTTAGATTAGTGTATTTGGCTTAATTAGGCATTAATTTAATTATTTTGCATTTATTTAACTAATTTTATAATTTATTTAATTATTTAATATTTTCCGAAAATTATACAGGAATAGCCGATCGTCAGAATTTCATGTTGATTGTCGTGGTGTAATTAGTTTGTGCAATTGATTGCTAGATTGTGTAATTGAGTGATGATTATTGATTTTCAGTTATTATTTCAAAATTATGAAATTTTGGTATTTAATTAGAAAATACCGGGTGTCGATTTTTTATGCCAAAAATGTTTTTAAGTATTATATCAAATACTGAGATTTTTAAAAGAGAGGATATCACTTTTTATGGTTGGATCTGACCGTGTACACACACGCGATGATTTTACCGGGTGTTTTTAATATGAAGAAAATAGGCCAAGGACATTATTTAAAGTGAGGCATTTGAGTGCAAAGCACGGTGTCCTTGGCCAAGATTGGATGTGCGTGTGAACGCTTTGAGAACTTGTCACCCGATGTGCGGCCGGTGGACGTTGCTCCTATATGGAATGCCCCTAACAACGGATGTCGGATCGCGGTAGAGGCTAGACTAATGCTCCTTTGGGAATGCCGTCTAGAGGTAGAAGTTGTCGTGTTCAATGGGGCGAGACGATGCCTTATTATGCCGGAAGACCGCCGAATGTTGAGTAGGATGTGCCCGTGGGTTGTAATTAATTGGAACGCATGTTTGAGTGAGATATAACCACGCCTGATTATGGGACAAAATTGTGTAGCACGGAATGAGACGTGTCATAACGATTTGGCCTTATAATCGAGACCCCTATGAATGATTGATTTGAAAGTGAGGCGTTCCGGTTATTGATTGCATCTATTGTATTTATAAATGTTATATGAGTCGTATTGACATGCATGGAGATGCTGAGGCGAGGTAAGTCTTTTGTGATGTGTGATTAGACTACCTCTAGGTATATTTCCTTCCTAATCGGGGTTTAAGGCATGAACTCATTGAGACATTGTCTCACCCCATCGTGGGTTTAATCTTTTCAGGTCTATAGATGGAGGTGAGACTTGTGCGTTTTGGGCAGCCGCGAGGGTATAGTGAGCAAAGTACCTTCTTCCCTATCCATGGGAGTCCCTGGACCCGTGAACTCATCGTGACCACGATCTTGGTCGATGAGGACCTACCTCAATGGGTACCTTATCAATTCAAAGCGTGGTTTTATAACGGGCCTAACGGGGAGCAGGAAGGTCCCGTGGATGGTTTCGACGGACCCGCCATTGAGGGTGAGGGTGGGGAGGTACTCAACCCTGTCGTGGACGCCGATGTCATAGTAGACATCGCGGCAATCCAGTTACTGGAGGATGAGCAGGAGCCTAAAGTAGAGGAGGTCCCTGACCCGTTAGACATCATATCCCTGACGGTGTCGTAGTGGACCTGGATCCCAAGTAGGAGGGTCCAGGGTAGGGTTAGCTAGGCGGTTCTTTTTTGGGCCTTGACTTTTGAATGTGACTTTGCAGGCTGACCTATTTGTTTATAAAAGTTTGTTTTGTGTTATCTGATTGTCCTGCTTTTCTATCCCATGTTGATTGTTGTTGGGGATTGTTTATTTCGCTTCCGCATGTGCATGAATCGTTTGAGTCAGCGATGCGTCCTGGGAACGTCGCAATTAGATCGACCACCAAAGGATATGCGCGCACTCGAGGTTCGGGGCGTGACACTATAAAAGGAATGTATTTAATAACATATCAAAAACACTAACCTCCATGTTATTTCTTGTTTTGTTTTTTCTTATCTTCTCGTTAGATTTTTAGATCTTGTGGCTCATCAGGTGATTTTTAGAGCTTTTGGATTGTACTCTCATACTCTTTATTGAAGATAGTGAAACCTCTCTCTCTCGCTATGTGATAATTCCTGTTTTGGGTTCCCTGTTAAATTTTATGTCTCATGTGATTTCGATTTTACTTTCATCCTTTGCTACTTGTGTTTAGATTGGTGCATCTTTTAGCCTTTTTTGGCAACAAATTGGTATCAGAGTGAAGGAATTTCAGTCTTTTTTTGTTCGAGAGGCATCTATCAAGTTTGAAGTGGCATCCTTCGATGACTAAAACAATTTTGAGCTATGGAGAATCAAGATGAATGCATTATTGCATTTGGAAGGTTCAGTTAGAGCCTTGGACAGGAATTATCTCGATGATATGACTACGGCTAAGATCAAGGAGATGGAAGAGAAGGAGCATAGCACCATCCAATTGCTGCTATCCGATAAAAAGTTTCGTGAAGTTGCTGATGAAGAAACACCTTCGGGATTGTGGAATAAATTTGAGAGCCTCTACATTAAAAAAACTTTTACAACAAGATTATTTTTTAAGCAGCATCTTTACACGCTAAAGATGCAAGAAGGTACTCCTATCCAATAACATCTAGATGAATTTAATAAGATCATTATGGATATAAAAAATCTAGATTTGAAGTTAGATAATGATGATGAAGTTCTAATTGTGTTATGCTCACTATCGAGCTCGTATGAAAATTTTATGAATTCTATGCTGTATAAAAAGGAATCCATGACTCTTGAAGATGTGAAGGTATCATTGAATTCCGGGAGATGCTTAGAAAGTTGAATGCAAGTAATAGTAGTGATAAAGTTGATGGCTTAAATGTTAGGGGAAGATTGAATCATCCTGATAGACAAAGTAATGATAAAAAGCATTGAAAGTCTCAGTTAGGTGATAAGAGTAAGGTGGAGTATTACTATTGTTACAAATTTGAACACTGTAAAAGTGAGTGTCCAGTGCTCAAAGCTCAAGGGAAGAAGTCGATGGTGAATTCTGATTTGGCTAGTTTGGAAAAAAAAAATGAGTTAGCTAATGCAAAAAAGGTTCTTACTACTTTGTCTTTGGATTTTCATGTTGATGATGAATGGATTTTGGATTCAGCATGTTCATACCACATGTGTCCACATAGAAATTAGTTCCACATGTATGAGAAAGTTAGTGGTGGTCTAGTTTTAATGAGCAATATTGCAGTTTGCAAAATTATGGGTATCGATACGGTGTGAATGATATTGTAGTAAGAACTTTGACAAACGTTAAGCACATCCCAGATTTGAAGAGAAACATTATTTCATTGAGCAGTTTAGATTCTATTGGGTGCATGTATACAAGTGGAGGTGGAGTTTTGAACATTTCAAAACTCATTGATTGCGATGAGAGGTAACTAGAAGAACAACATTTATGTTCTACGTGGAAGTACTATTGTGGGTTCTTTAAATATATTATCATCTTCAGATTCTGAAAAATCAATGTTGTGGCATATGCGGTTAGGCCACATGAACAAAAGAAGAATGACTATCTTAAGTAAACATGGTTTACTTTGTGGGGATCATACGATCTCACTTGACTTTTGTGAATATTGTGTTTCTAGGAAACATCGCAAAGTTGGTTTTAGTCTTGGAGTGTACTCGACGAAGGGCACAATTGACTATATTTACTCCGATTTATGGAGATCGGCACAGGTAACATCTAAGGGTGATGCGGTTTATCTTTTGATATTTATTGATAATTTTTTAGGAAAATCTAGGTATATTTCTTGAAATGTAAAAGTGACATTTTTTATACATTCACAAAGTAGAAGATGTTGATAGAAAATCAAATTAGGAGGAAGATAAAGTGTCTTAGAATAGACAATGGTCTTGAGGTTTGCGGAGGTGATTTCAATAAGTAATTTGAAGATTTGGGGATTGTTCGATATCGAATAGTCATGTATACACCTCAACATAATGGGGGTGGCAAAATGCATGAACTTCGGAGAGAGCTAGGTGTACACTCTCTAATGTTAGACTTAGGAAAGATTTCTAGGCTGAAACCGTGAACACGACATGTTATTTGGTGAATCGTTCTCCTTTAACTGCAATTAAATGTAAGACTCCTAATGAGATATGGTCAAGTAAACCTTATGATTATTCTAGTTTAAAAACATTTAGATGCGCTGCTTATTATCATGTAAAAGAGGGTAAGCTTGAACTTGGAGCTAGAAGTGTATTTTCATTGGTTATGCAAACGGGGTTAAAAAATATTGGTTATGGTGATCTAACCCTCAGTCATCAAAGTTTATAATTAGTAGAGGTGTTACTTTTGATGAAAATCCCATACTTGAAAGGAGAAAAGTTGTTATTGAATCTATAGGTATCTAGGAGAAGAATGTTGGAAAAGAGGTGGAGCTTCATGTAGAGCATCCACGGAAAATATCTAAAGATGTTCATATTCAACCAAAAAGTGATAATGAGCAACAAGACTTGAATTTTATCAAAGACGAAGTAGAAGAAATTTAGCAACCTTAGAGTTTGGTTGCAGGGAGGGCTAAATGACAAATTGAGCCTCCCCAAAGGTATGTTTTCTGTCGCGACCTAACCTCGGGTGCACCACTTAGGATTTGGCTAATGGACTACTAAGTTTAAACTTAGCTTGGGCTCTCCCAAGCCCATACCAATTCGCAACTTAGGTTCAAGTTTTAAATGAATTTTATCTAGAAATCGCCATTAATCAGTTCACGGTAGGTCGATTAGACACCTAAGTAAAATAACAAGAGAATTATTTTACTCCTATAAACCAGAGACTTTAGATATGGGGACTTGGTTACACTAGACTTCTCTAATGCCCTTTAAGTACCATTTTTTTTATTTTCAAAAATATCTTTGTAGGCAATTTGGATTAATTTTAACCTAAATTACTATGATGTAATAAGGTAATCACACGGATGCTCAACCATTATTAAACACGTGGATCAAATAAGTTGCATTAAAAGAACTAAACACATAAAGCAAGTAATTATTTTTTGGGTTTTCTTTTATATTAAATTAGAACTTTACTATATAACATGCACTTTAACTACATGACCTAATTTTACTAACAAGCAATTTCTAATTAAATGAACCTAACATGCAAACTATTTGACATGCGCCTAACATTTTTTGCATTTTTTATTAAAATTCGTAATTAAAAAAACTAATTAAATTATCTAAAATGAATAATTTTCTAATCTATTTTAGGGATTAATTTGACTTAAACCCTATCTTATCTTAGAAAACTATTTTTTTTATATAAAAGAATGAGATTATTAAAATATGGAAACATTATCTAAGACCCTACCTATAATAAAAAAAAAAAATGTTATTTAGATTCAATCCTAATCTATTCCAAAATTATCCAAACATGCAATCATATTCAAATTAGATAATGAAGTCCTACATATATCCTAACATGCAATCTAAAAATGCAATCCTAACTTATGAAACCATCATATTCGATGCAAGATTTAATTTTTTTTAGTGTTTTCCAAAATAAGTGATTATCAGATAGACATTGGGCCCGTTTGGTTTGGCTTTGAGGGAATGCCCTTGAGAGAATGCAAATACCTTTGAGGAAAAGGGGTTCTCCGAAAGGTTGCACCGTTTGGTAAATTGTAGTCTCAAATAGCATTGAAATGCAACTTTAACATAAATACCGTTTGGCAAAACTAATATTTATAATGGGCTTTTGCTTTTATTTTTATTTTCTTTAAATCTAAAGATCAAATTCGGCGGCCAGCGATATTGCTGGACGGGCGGCCAGAGGTCACAGTGGTGGCTAGATCTGGCCGCTTGAGGTTGCGACCTCAAGCGACGCCGCCTGGAGGCGCGACCTCAAGCGCCCGAGGTTGCAGCGGTGGCCAGATCGGCCCCCTAAGGTCGCGACCTCGGGCGACGCCGTCGCCGCCCGGAGGCGCGACCTCGGGCGCCTAAGGTCGTAGAGGCCGATCTCGGCCTCCGAACCGCCGATCTGGTGGCTCGAGGTCACGTGGACCCAGGCGGCATCGCCTGGTTTGCGCATGGTGTCGCTTGGGGTTCGCGCGCGCCAAGCGACGCCATCCGAGGTTCGCGCGACCTTAGGCGCGCCGCCCGAGGTCCACGAGCACCAGGCAATGTCACCGAGGTCCGCGCGACCTCGGGCGGCGTCGCCTGAGGTCCGCATGACCCAAGCGACGTCGCCTAGGTCACGCGTCCCGAGGTCCGCCACCCCACGTGGTAGTCACCGGGAGACGCCACCCTTAGATGGTAGTGGCGGGAGAAGACCCTCGATGGGCGGGGAAGAAGAAGATGAACGGGGAAGAAGATGGGCGGGGAAGAGAAGAAGATGAAGGGGGAGAGACGATGAATAGTGACGCATTGCATTTCCAAAATGCCCAATGCTTAAAGCACCCCCTCCCCAACTTTCAGCTTTCAGCATTGAAAATGCCCACATTTGGCAAATGAGCATTAAAAAACACTTGCTAAACACAAAAAAATTTCCCGAAGGGGCTTTAGGGCTCAAAGCCCCTTGGAAAGCCCAACCAAACGGGGCCATTATATTCAAGCCACTTAGGATATTCATCAAATGAAGGATTAAAATAATTGAAAAAATAATCCGTTGTCTTACGGATTAAATTAATGATTATTTTAACCCTAAACATCATAACATATAAAAAGTTCAAAATAATTAAAAATTTGATCCGAAATTTTACGGATCAAATTAATAATTATAATGATTTAAGAGTCACAATACAAGTGCAAAAAAAATTCAATATAATTTAAAAAATGATTCGACATCTTACGAATCAAATTAATAATTATAGTGATTTTTTTGGCAACAAAACTCTATAGATCATGCCTAAAATATTCATAAAATCAACACCAACATCCAATGTTCCAATAATAACAATACTTGGTTTTTTTTTTTTTTTTTAAACCTATCTTTAAACAGGACCAGCGCTTGGGATTCACAAACAAAGATTTGCGCCAGGATCAGGCAGTGGTGTGTAGACCAACAACGGGCCGGTGCCGAGTCGATGAGCTCAAGATGGTGAGGCTTGCAACTGGGGGTGCTTGGGGTTGCAAGCATTGGTTTGCTACAAGAGTTGGGTTGCTGCAGAGGGTGGAAGTCGGTGACGAGTAGGCTAAGGCGCGGCAGGCAAAGGGAGGCATGGGCTGCTAGTGTGGTGGCGAGCGGCGCTCGAGGGGCGAGGTGATGGCGGGCAAAGACGATGGCGCGGGTTGTTGCGGCATCAGCGATGGGCGGAGTGCAGCGGTGGCAAGTGGGCAGGGATAGTGGCACGGGTTGCTGTGGCAATGGACAGAGGGGGGCGGCGGTGGGCAAAGACGGTGGCGGGTGCTCGTCGCGTCGGTGCTCAGATGGAAGGCAGCGGAGGCGACGGCTGACGCGGCGACAAGCAAAGGTGGCGCTGGTGTTGAGAATGGTGGCCCAAAGGTCAACGACGGGCGATGACGAGCGGGCGAGCTGCTGCGGCATCGACACTCAGGCGGAAGTGATGCTTGTTGTAGGCGCCGAATGTAGGCGAAGATGCGGGCATCGAACAGAGGCGGGTTGAGGCGCAGCAGCGGGTGCTCGCAATGTCAAGTGGAGGTGCCGGTACAAAATGGCAAACACGGGCTGCAGAAGCGGTGGTGGCGGGCCTAGGTGCGGCGATGCTCATAGCTGCGAAGGTGCGGATTGTAGGGACGCGATCGTCGGGCGGTGGCTTGCTGAAGAAGAAGACCCTCCCCCCGTTTTTTATTTTTATTTTTTCTTTTCACTCTCCCTCTCTCCTTGTACTTTGCTATGGACTTTTCCCTCTTGCTGCACTCTTCTTTTCTTTTCCTTCTGCAGCTTGTTAGAAGAAAAGAAAGATTGCTTTTTGTTGACTTGAAAATGGACAGAGGAAGCTTGTCTCTTTTTTTTCTTTCTCTCTCTCATGCTTTTTTCTTTATGCACTTTCTCTCAAGCTTTTCTTCTCTCTCTTTTCACGAAATTACGGCCCCCTTCATCCGTTCGAGTCAACCATTTTTATAGTGGTTCCGAGAACCCCTTTCCATGGCAATTTTCAAGCTTCCTTTCTTTGTTGCCTTAAATTGTGGTTTGTAAATTGAAGCGTGATCTCGCAATCAGCTTGATTTTTCCTCGAATGCTTTGAATCCTTCCTTTTTATCAAATTTCCTGCTTTCTTTCTTAGCTCTTGATCGTTGATCGAGAATTTGCTTCCACATTTACAAAGATTTGAATATTTCCCAAAGCAAGGGTGGCTAATCAGAATTTCCACATTCTTCATAATCAATCAAATTGATCATTCCTTATTTTTCCTTTTATTTACTCTGATGACCAAAAATTATATGCCATGCAATTTTTATTTTATTTCTTTTTTTTTCTTTTTTTTAGGGCTTAAAAATTAATCCCTAATTTTTATATGAATAAATGATTGGGTTGCCAAAATTTAGATGTCAACAATTTCGCTGATTTGATAGCATATGCTCTTACAGTTGCTCAAGAGATTGGTATTAATGAACCTTAGACATTTCGTGAAGCTACTATTTATTCTAAATTTGAGAAGTGGCTTGTTGTGATGAATGAAGAGATGGAGTCTCTTCATAAGAACCAAAGTTGGGATCTTGTGAAATTGCCTGAAGGCAAAAAAGCTATTGGGTGCAAGTAGGTTTTCAAAGAAAAGAGGGAATTTCGAAGGTTGAAGATTAAAAATTCAAGGCACGTTTGTTAGTGAAGAGTTTTAGTTAAAAGAAAGGGATCGACTTCAATAAAGGGTTCTCTCCAGTTGTGAAACATAGTTTCATTCGTGTGTTACTCACATTAGTAGCCATTTCTGATCTAGAACTTGAGCAACTTGATGTCAAGACCGCTTTTTTACATGGTGACCTTGAAGAGACAATCTATATGTCTCAACCCAAGGAATTTGTTGTTGAGGGTAAAGAAGATCATGTTTGCAAGTTAAAACATTCTTTGTATGGTTTCAAGCAATCTTCACATCAATAGTACAAGAGATTTGATAGCTTTATGTTGAGTCATGACTACTTGCGAAGTGCACATGATAGTTGTGTGTACTATAAGAGATTGCATGATGGCTCTTTTATTTATTTAATATTTTATGTAGATGACATGCTTATTGCAGCGAAAAACATATGTAAGATATAAAATTTGAAGAGGCAATTTAGCAAGGAATTTGAGATGAAAGATCTTGTAGCTACCAAGAAAATTCTTGGTATGGAGATTCAGAGAGACAGATAGGTTGGGAAGTTATACATTTCGCAGAAGAAGTATATTAAAAAAGTGCTTGAACACTTTGATATGAAGAATGCCCAAGTGGTAAATACTCCTTTGGCGTTCCATTTTAGGCTTTCGACTTCTTTGTTGTCTAAAACTGAAGAAGAGAAAGATGAGATGTCTTGAGTTCCATACTGTAGTGCTGTAGATAGTCTCATAAATGCTATGGTTTGCACTCGTCCATATATTTCACAGTCTATTAGTGTTGTGAGTAAATATATGGCATATCCGGAAAAGGCTCACCAGCAAGCCATGAAATGGATTCTTCGGTACATCCTAGATACCTCAGATATGGGTTTGGTCTTTGATAAAGATTGTAATCGACTACATAAGTGACTTCAACAAAAGGATATCTTTGATAGACGATGCTTTTATGCTTGGTGTTCCTCAGTTAGTTGGAGAGCAAATTTGCAGGACACAATTGCTTTGTCTACCATCGAAGCAGAGTACATGGCAGTAGCAAAAACAGTAAAAGAAGATATTTGGTTGAAACGTTTGATTACATAACTTGGAGTGACGTAGGGGGAGCCTTCGTTATTTTTTGTGATAACCAAAGTGCGATCCAGTTGATCGAGAATATGATGTATCATGAGAGCACAAAACACATCGACATATGGTATCACTTTGTGCATGATGAGGTTGCCAAGAGTATAGTTATGATGAAGAAAGTATTTTCGGCGAATAATCCGGTAGATATATAGACCAAACTAGTTTCTTTGACCAAGTTCAAGCATTGCCTAGACTTGACTGGTGTTTTAACCATTTGATTTGCTTAGGCAAGGGATCGCGATGTTTTATCTCTTGTTTCCTACACCGAATATGCTCACGTAGGCTTAGGGGTGTGTATCATCAATTCCACTGTTTTACAGGTAGCCTTGTGTATTCACTTTTGGTGGTGAGGGAGAAAGGTTTTGTGGTATTTGGCATAATGCTCTTTTAAAGATTTAAAGCCAATGTAGAGATTTGTTGAGTTTTGACTTTGAAATCAGATATAAGGGTATTTTAGATTAGTCTTGTGGTATTTGGCATAATAGTCTTTTGGATAACTGAAGCCAATGTGGAGATTTGTTGAGTTTTGACTTTCAAATTAGAGATAAGGGTATTTTAGACCATGCACTTTTGTTTTAGGGTTTTTTGAAGGGAGACTAGAGAGAATGTGTTTAATAATAACACATAAAAAATCCTAGCCTCCATATTATTATTTTTTTTCTAATTATTATCTTCTCATTAGATCTTTAGATCTTGCGGCTCACCAAGTGATTTTTAGAGCTTTTGGATTGTACTCTCATACTCTTTGTTGAAGATAGTGAAACCCCTCTCTCCCCTTGTGATTTTTCCTGTTTTGGGTTTCCACATAAATTTTATGTCTCGTGTGATTTCGATTTTGCTTTCATCCTTTGCTATTGTTACTTCGATTGGTGCATCTTTTGGCATTTTTTCGCAACAAGCTACATGTGACATCCTGAATTTCGACCCGTCTCGAATATATGAAATGGGCATTTTGTCGACGCGCCTATGGTCCTTTTTCTCTGAGATGATCACTCATGAGTTAACTAACCTATTAGATGACGCCGTTAAGGGATATAAACACGGCAAACTTGAGAATTCGATCGGAAATTGATCGCTCGACCGTGATAATTGGTAAGGGTCAATACGATACCGTTATAATTGATTTGTAATCGGATATAGGTCGATTCGACGAAATCATGTAATTGAATTGTGGGTGATTCCACATGATTACGAAGTTCACGTCGAACGGCACTAACCCTGTTTTATATCGATTTTATATTCGGTGCCCGTAATTGAAACATTGAGATTTTTACAACAACCAAGAGTCGCCTACGAGTCGGAGATGCACAAACGTGGATAAAAAATTATTGACCACGGGTCAAATGCATTAAAATCCCTAAAAGCTACCCGGTAGTTTAGGTTGTACTAAAATCATGTTCGGTCAATTTTAACCACGAACTTGAATTTGATTTCGAGAATCGAACATTTGAGTGTGTCACGATTTAATTTTAGGACCTCGTCTCATCTTTTGAAGAAATTCCATCGAGCATAGAATTTTTGCAGAAAATCAAATTCGGCAACAAGAAATCAAGAGAAATTCGGATGGGCACCTTTAATTGGATTTTTGGCCACCAATTTGATTTGTTATGTGAAGGATTGAAGGAAAATTCGTATGGGCTGCTGCCATGACATTTTTGGCCATCAAATTGAAGTTGTTTTGTGAAGAATTGAGAAGAAATTGGTGGAAATTCGTATGGGCAGTGGTGGAGACATTTTTGGCCACCAAAAGGGCTTTGTTTGTGAAGAAAATACAGGGAAAATTGCCATTGGAGGCTGCCTTGACTTCCTTGGGCTGAAGACTTTGTGGCAACACACTCAAGTGCCAAGATATTTCTCTTGGCTTGTGAGTGGCTACATGTTGGACTTCCTTGGCCCTTTGTCCCCCCTCTCATGCGCATCCTTTCCCCTACTAGCTGAACCCTTATGTTTTCTTCTTCTTCCTCAGCTCTTCTTCTTCTTCATTCCTCCATTTCTTCTCTATCTTTGCTGCTGCCACCCACACAACATCACCACCGCAACTCCTTCGTGCCAACTAGTAACCGCCGCCCACTTGTTGCCATGTCACCAACCCTAGCCTGCGTCCTCTGGCCGACCGCCTCACCGTCCGCCTCAATCCAGCTCGTCCCTAGCCCACGCGTCCACCAGCTGTTCGGGAGCCCAACCGCTGTCCGTTTGGCTCTACCCGTCTAATAGCCGTGCCTCATCGCCCATCCCCGTGCCCGCTAACCGAGCCAAGCCCCAACCAGCCTCGCCAACCGCCCATTCAAGCCCTCCACAGAACTGGTTTTCCAACCCTTAGCTGAAGCCTTGTAGGTTGTTTTCAGCCTCATCCGAGCCTCTGTTGGAGACGTCATAGGCTCGGGTCTTCACTGTGACATCCTAAAATTCGAACCCTCTGTGAGATAAATGAATGTGAATTTCGTCAATGCATTTTTTGTTGATCTCACTAGGAATTGATCACTCTTGAGATACTAACCTTGAGAGGAAAGGCTAATAAGGACAGAACTCATACGACTAAAGAACTTGACCTGGGAAAACGGCTTGACCATGAGACTTGCAAGAGTACGATCTTGTAGATAGGTAAGCCGATTTCAAGGACGACTAGAAGTCGATTCACAGACAGAACATAATGGAATGACAGGTGATTCCGTTTATTATTATCGAGCCCGCGAACGACCCTAGGTCGATCCTCAATAATCGTGTACTTTAAAATAAGAATCTATCATTTGCAATTTCATGTAGTCAAGGACGTCCATGGGTCAAGATGTCTTAAACGTGGTTTGGCACGAGCCGGTTATGCGTAAATCCTCAAAACCGCCTATCAGTCTAAGTTGTACCCAAAATGGCATTAAGGCGAAATTAACATGGCATGAGAACCCAAGATTGGACTTTGAATTATTAGGAATGTACGAGATGGACTTTGGATGAAGCTACTTCAACCGTTGACAGTGCTAGGAAAGTCGAGTATAGGGAAAAATGACTTACGGACCGAGAAATCAAGCTTGAGAGGACGTGGGCGAGCAAAACCTGTGAAGGTGGGACAGCCACCATGGTGGGCCCAAGGCAAGCAATTAAGCCCATTGGGCCCAATAAACTATTTCTTCTTACAAGCCCATTACCTAGCCTTAAGCCCATTTGAGTCCAATCAATTCCCAAGTCCATTTCTATTCATTGTCCAGCCCATTTTTTAGGCCCATACATCAATTTCAGCCCAAGGGCAAATGGGAAAATTGTACAAGGTGGAAATGACCAAATTGCCCCTAAAAGCATTTGGATAAGGGCAAAGGAAGAGAGAGAAAGATGAGGTCTTGTGCATGGGGATTTAGGGCATGCTTTTTGGCCTTCTAGAAGAGTGCAGCAGCCCTCACATCACTCACTCTCTCCCCTCCTTCGGCCCTCTCTCGACCGACCTCTCTCTCCCCTCGCTTTCCCTTTCTTTTCCTTTTGCTCCTGCAAATCTTCTTGTGAAAACCTGAGTTGATTGTTGCCTTCCTAGATGAATCAATTCTCGTGCCACCCACCATTGTGCTCAGGACACCTAGACCGTCCGCCCTGACTTGGCCGTTCACCGGTCGGAGCCGCCAGATGACCCGCCGGCCAACTAGAAGCCGGCAGCAGTTTGATCGTCTAGCCCTTTTATGCTCTAGTTGACCTTTCTCCAAAAAACCGAGTTAAAAGTGGTCTTCCCGTGAGAATCATCTCACGTGCCACCCACCACTATGCTCAACACAGCCAAACCGTACGGAAGAGCCGGCCGCTCACCAAATGGAGCCGTTGGCCAACTCATTCGTCGGCAAGAAGCCACCGCTCGTGGGACCGCCTGGAGTCCACCCGGTTTTGCCTGTTTCGCCTTTGCAGGCCGTTTTCTCCCATTCCGACCAAGCCTCCGCCCAACCTAGCCACCAGCCACTCCCCCTTGACCCCCAGGAGCTACTGGTCATCGGCCAACCCCTCGTCGGAGCTCCAATTAGTCGCCCAACTCCTTTCCCGCCTCTACAGTCCAGTTTTTCCAGTGTGCAGTGAGAGGCAATGTTTGTGGCTACTATTTTGAGCTTGGGACCACCTTGGATCATCGTGATAGAGGTTCCCGAGCGTAGCTACCATCATCGCCACCGTGTCCATGTCTTCGGCCCATTTAACAGGTGAGTTTAGCTCCTAATCTCTTGATTAGTGCCTAAACTTGCTTAGGGTTGGTTTAATTAGTGTTAATTCTAGCTTAAGAGGTTTAATTAAGTTATATTAGTCCTAAGATAGGTGGTTAGATTAATGGTTAGGATTAGATTAGTTTAATATTGCCTTACTCGCTTAATGTGGCTTATGTGGTTAATTAAACATGCTTAGCTTTAATTGATTGGTTGTTTAATTTAATTATTGTTTTAATGATTTTTGGATTTAATTTATTAGTTATTAAATTCTGGAATTTTATTGTTCATGACATTGTTCACAAGTTATTGTTCACGTGCACTGTTCACAAGTTACTATTCACGATGTACTGTTCACCCGAGAATGAAAAGTGCTTAATTTCATGTGTTTTGATCTTATGAGGTGATTGAGTGTATACATGCATGGGCATCCGCATGAATTGAGTGATTTTCATAAAAAGGGAAATATGCCTAGTCCGAGGGACATTAGAGATGGACCGTTTTTTATGAGAAAAGGATTTGAGGAGGTATGTTTGGGTGATCAAATGTTGGTCCATCACTCAATGGGAATTTGGGGGCGATACTCGGCGGGAGTCGGAAGTCGATCGCAGTAGATTCTGGACCGATGTCCCTTTTTGGGAAATCGTCTGAACGGGAGTTCTAGACATAGCCGTCCGACGGGCGGGACGAAGCCTGGTCTTTTTATCGGTAGCCCAATGGGAGTCGGATGATCGCTTACTGAAAAGTTAGCCATGGTCGGGAGGTCATTAATAACTAGAGCATGCATGAGTGTTGAGATGGATGATCGCTAACTGGAAAGTTAGCCATGGCCGGGAGGTTATTAATATCTGGAGCACGCATGAGGGTTGAGGTCATTAATAAGTGGAACACAAGTGAGTATTGAGATGGTTGGGCCTTATTATGAGGTAAAATTGTGTGGCGTGGTATGGGACGTGTCATAATGATTTTACTTTATAATCGGGACCCGTGTAATCGATTGATACATGATAGGTGGCACACTAAAGTGCAAGAGAGAGTATGAGAATCATGGCATCATTGGTTTTGACTATGCATGAGTTGAGCATATTGTTTATAGTATGCACACATGAATTGATAACGTGCAGGGTGTGGTAATGGCAAGGTAAGATCACTTGTGACGCGACTCGTATGTGATTGATGATCTGCATCATCTAATGGCCATGTGCATTGCGTGTATTGTGCTGAAATTCAATGTGCAAGGTATGGCATACCAGGTAAGGTGGCATGCGAACCAACTATGTAGTTAGTGGTTGACCTTGGTTGTTGTGATTTGTTGATTGTTGGTTGTTTGTCGTGGTAAGTTTGTGGGGTGGTTCTAGAGAGATACCCCGAGTTGAGTTAGTGTTATAATCGAGGGCTTAGGGGAGGACTCGCTGAGATTTATTTCTCATTGGTTATTGTATAACCACTTTCAAGTCATTAGGATGGCACTTCCACCAATGAAGTTCGGTATCCTAAGGACTAGGATACTGTCGTGACGCACCACCGCTTATCGGGTTAGGCATATTTGTATGAGAAGTATCTCACCACCATCTGGGTGGATGAGGGACCGGGGCAATGGATACCCCATAGGTTCTTGGCATGGTTCATCCGGAATGGAGATATGCTTATCGGTCCTCTGCAAGGTTTTGACAGGCCACCTAGTAGGGATCCCATGGAGTTGGACCGTCCTGATGGTGCAATGGAGAATCTTGGCCCCGCTTCACCAATAACTAACCTGTACGGCTCCAACTTTGAATCAACGGAGTCTGATTCCCCTAGATCCGAGTGACTGTAATGCCGAGCCCGAGGGTTCTTTTTGGTGTACAGTTGGGTTAGCCTAGACTAGTCTCTTTTTTGTCTGGCTTAGAGGATGGATCGGCCCCTCTGTTGGGCTTGTAAATCGGAAATGATCTTCTGTAGGTTAATCCAATATGAAAATGTAAAAATGTATATACATACATACATATATATGTATGAGTAGAGGTTGTGTTTTTGCTATTCATCTCACTATCCTTGTTTGATTGCTTGATTGTCTATTGATGGGGATAGGGGTGTGCAACCGGACCGAGTATACCCGATTCCCAGACCGGCCCACCCGAAAAATAGGGTCGGGAATCGGTTCCCATTGAAACCGGTCTGGGAACCGGTTCCCAAAATTTGAAATCGATTTAAACCGGTTTAGGAACAACTTCCAAGTCATTACCCACCCGAAAACCAGTTCCTAAACCGATTTTGGAACCGATTCCCGGACCGGTTTTGTAAGTAGATGTCTAAAACCCTTTTTTTCCCCCAATTTCTATTCTTACTCCCACAATCATACGATATTTTTCCTCTTGACTCTTTCAAACACACACGGCACTCCTCCATTGTCATTCCTCTTCCTCACTTGCTTCCCTCCCTCACCGGCTCCCTCTCGCACCGTCCGATGGACGGACGGTGTACGTTGCTGCCAAATTCTTGTGTATCACATGGATTGACTTGCCTAATTTCTCTTTTGTAAAAGGAGTTATGCTTGCATAAATGAGTAGATTCATGTAGTAGTTGTGGGAATAAGACTAATATTAGACCCATGTTTATTGCTAATTCTTGACCTTATGATTTTATTTATTATAATTAGTCTTGTGGATCCTTAATTTTTCGTTTAATCAAAAAGTTCATGTATTTATTTATTACAAGTGCTTAATGTTTCAATACAAATTAGGAGGATTATGTTATTTTTTCACGTATTAATATAAAATTCGAAGTCGTATAGGATATCGGGAGATTGCAAAACAGGTTCTAGTGGAAACAAGGTTGACCCTGGGACCGGATCGGAAAAACAGGGTGGGTCAAGTATAGGGTCCAATACAAACAAGGTCAAGTATAGGGTCAAGAAAAAAGGAATCGGTTATAACAGGGTCGGGTACAAGATCCAGGTTTAGACCCTACCCACCCTAAACCCGATCACCCCTAGATAGGGAGATGGTTCGTTTTCCGCTTGCACATAATGAAAGATTAAAAATGAAGGGTCGGCGATGAGTCTTGGGACACGCTTTCTATCAACTAAGGAAGGGGTTGTTGCGTGCCCGAGGTTCGGGGCATGACATTGGCTGCCTTCGCGCCGTCGTCGCCATGAGTCGCTGCCCTAATCCAATGAGTTAGCTGTCTAATCCTGGATTAGGAAGTTAATTACTCTTAGTAGTTAGATTAGTGATTAATTGTAATTAGTGTAACTAAGTTAGTTAGATTAGTTAGTTACCTAGACTAGCTTAGTTAGGTGGTTAGTTAGGTTAATTAGTTAGTCTAGCTAGATTAGTTTAATTAGCTCAATTAGGATGGTTCAATTAGATTACTAATTAATTAAGTGAATTAGTTTAAATAACTTACTTAGCATAAATTGTGACGAGATAGTTGTTTATCTGAATTTTACGCTGATCACCGTAGTTGTATTTATATGTGAAATTGATTGTTTATATATGCAATTGAGTGCTTGGTGATCGTTGTGAATTATTATTGCAAAAAATTGATTTTATAATATTTAATTAGAAAATACCGGATGTCGATTTTTGACGCAAAAAATATTTTATGTACTATATAAAAAATATTTTATTAGGAGAGTACGTTTATGGATTTAAATGTGTGACCACGCACAATTATTTTTTACCGAGAATTTTTAATACGAATAAAATTGGCCAAGTCCATTATTTGAAATGACAGTATTTGAGTGCAAAGGACGATGTTCTTGGCCAAGTATGGATGTGCGTGTAATTACTATCGGAACCCAACTTGATGCATTCACACGGGACGATGCCCGATTAAGTTCAGATGCCCCATGTCAACGAATGCCAGTCGTAGTGGAGACTGTGTTGATTCTCCTTTATGGAATGTTGTCTAGATGTAAACATTGCCGTGCTCGACGGAGCGGGACGATGCCCGGTTATGCCGAATGACCGCCGACTGTTGAGTTGCCCATGGCCATTGGGTCGTAAATAACTAGGACACGCTTGAGTGATTGAAATAGTCGCGCTTGATTATGGGACAAAATTGTGTGACACAGTGGGACATGTCATAACGGTTGGACCTTATAATCGGGACCCTTATATTTGTTTGAAAGATGATTTGATGTGTTCCAGCTATGAAATACATTTGCTGTATGCATATGATATATGTGATGAGTTAATGTGCAGGGAAGTGCTGAGGCGAGGTAAGTTTGTGTGTGAAGCATGTTTAGGTTGCCTTTGAGTGAATTTTCGTCCTAATGAGGTTTAGGGTGTTAACTCGCTGAGATTTTATCTCAGCCCGTTGTGGTTTAAATTTTTCAGGTCCTTAGATGGAGGTACGTCACGTCCGTTTTGGGTGTCCACGGGAGGTGGAGACCGAGTCTACCTTTTTCCCCATTCTCGGGACCACCTGGAACCGTGAGCTTGTGGTGACCACTATTTGGGTCGACAAGGGCCTATCTCACTTGATACCTCATCAATTCAAATCGTGGTTCCTTAACGAGCCTAATGGGATCCAAGAGAGTCCTCTCGAAGATTTTGACAAGCCTACCATCGAAACTGACGATGAAGAGGTACTTCACCCCATGGATATCGATATGCTAGATGATATCATGGCGAACTCGGGGCCCGAGGCTGAAGGGTTTGGAGTAGAGGTAGTCAATCCTTTGGACATCGACATCCCAGATGATAAGGCTAGTAAGTACACCTAGAATGGGGTGAAAAGGTGTTCAATAAAATTTTCGCAAGACTTAACAAGTTAACTCGTCTTTCGAGAATAATAGACTGAAGATGTAAAAAACTATAAGCTATTATATAAAGCTAAGAATTAAAGTAAGGAGTTTAGGGAAAGAGAATTGAAACACAAGGTTTATAGTGGTTCGGCTTAAATTAAACTTACGTCCACTCTCCCGCACTGACAGCCCACTGGCTGGATTTCACTAAGAACCAAAAGAGATTTTACAGTCTCACGTCCTTGACTCCACAGTGTAGAAACTCTACTACACTTCCTTAAGGTCTCACAAGTGTTTAATCTCTCTTTTGAGTACAAATTAAGCTCAGCAATTGAAATAGCAAAGAACTAGGAGTTTCAGACTTTGGAATTTTTCTTTCACGCACACACTCGAATAACTTGAGCGTCTTCCTTATATACTCCTCCATGCCTTTTCCACCGTTGACACTTTCTAAAGAAGTTCTTCCAATCTACCCGTTGGACAGAATCAATCAAGGAAATCTCGGGTCATTTAAGGAATGTGATGATAGCCCACCAATCCTACTTACCCATACAATCAGGATCTAGGTTTCCATAAGTAGAACCTTCCAAGTATACTTTGCCATTCAACAGATCTAATTATCCTAATTGATTCAAATAATTGATCACAAGATTCTATCTCCAGCCGTAAGATCTTCTATAAACCATACCAACCGAATCCTTAAAAATAAACTCACATCTTCTCTTCGTCGGTCTGGAAACTGTCAGCGAGGGTAGACTTGAGTCTTGAGTCTTGCAGTCTTTAGACTTTGACGATAGAGTATGGAGTTCATCAGACTTTAACACTTGAGTCTAGAAGTTTTCAGACTAGGTTGATGGAAACGTTTTGTCAACTTCAAAATAATAAGAAAGTTTTTTCCAACAATCTCCCCTTTTTGATGGTGACAAAACTTTCATGTAGATTTGAAAACTTTTGTCCTACAAAACAAAACTTAAGCAATACAAGATATCTCATAAAAGATAAGTAGATTAGGACATAGATAGTATCGATTCTACAACCACAGAAAACATGTTAGTCCTGCAAGATAATTATCATTCCATAATCATTATCAAGGCCTAAGTTACTACAAGCATCAAAAGATCAAATCAAAGTATTTTAGCAGTCAAGCTGTCCAAAGTCAAAAGTTAAATCCACAACTAAACATAAGATAAGTTCAAAAGTGAATCAAACCAAAAGTCAACTCTACATTAAACTTCTCCCCCTTTTTGTCAACAGCAAAAAATAAAATAAAAAATGGAGAACAAATAAAAAGAGTTGTTTGAAAATAGTGGGGTCAGAGTCATGGCTGTTTTGGCAGGCGAACAAGCTGGAATTCTCTCATAAAATTCACTGTCTTCTCAAGCCTTGCAAAAGTCTCCTTCGATGACTGTAAATCTTCACCCTTCACATTAGTCTGCACTTGAGTCTTCAGGGCGAGTAGCTGTTCTTGCAATGACACTGAAGTGGCCATGAAAGCTTTCTTGAGATCCTTCATCTCAAACTCCATAGCATATTGCTATCTCCTTAAATCCAACATGATGTCTAACAGTCTCGAAAAGTCTGATGTTTGTTCTGGTGTAGCACTAAGGTCCAGCCGATTCTATTCCAAGAGTTTTGAGAATGGATGGATCTTCAGTAGTTTGTCCACCATGATTAGGAGTGGATGCTTCTGGATAATGAGAGGCATACACGTCCTCTGGATCTGCTGTAGAACAACTCACATCACTAGTAAAGATAGGTGAAAAAATACCTCGTTGTTCAACAGCTCTCCCTATTTGTTTGCCTTTAGGTGGAGTAGTAAATTCTTCTTCTTGTTCAACTTCAACTTCAAAGTGATGTTTGTCTTTGTCATGCGCTCCAGCAGTTCCAGTTCCTGCCATCTCAGAGTCACTTGATAAGGATACAACCAAAGTTGGCTCAAAAGAGTCTTCTTGACCTTGTTTCTCTCTCTCTTCTTCTCTTTCTTTTTCTCCTTCTTCTCTTCTTTCTTCTTCTGCTTCCTCTCTTCTTCCTTCCTCTTCTTCTTCTTCTCTTCTTTCTTCCTCTACCCTCCTCTGCTCTTCAGCTTCCTTCTTTGTTTCTTCTCTCTCTTTTTCTCCTTCTTCCGGCTCTTCTCTTGTCTCTTGAAAGCTGACAAAACTCTTCAAGTTCCTTAAGGCTGAAAGAGTCATCTCATCCTCATCCTCTTCATCCTGCAAGATGAGAATTCTCTTCCTCTTTACTAGAGCATCCATGGGCTCCTTGCCTTTCCTTTTGGCCGCAGCAGAGTCTTATTTCGCCTTGACGGGAGACTTCTCCTTCATGCGCTCTGACACCTTGTTAAGCTCTTTCAGACGCATTTTGATGACCATTTTAAAACCAATCACCATTGGAGAAATGTTTGTCAAACATAAAGGTGCAAGGATGTGAATTTTAAAATGTCTGAAAAGGCGCGTGATAAGAGCAGAATAAGAGAGTTGTCCCTTGTCTTTCACCACTGTCCTGTACATGTGAAATAGGATGGTGTGAGGCAGAAAGAATTTATAGCCAGTATTGATGGCATACATCAATTTTGCTTCAGATCGAGAGATATCAGTCTTGGATGTTGATTTTGGATGGATGCAGTTGATCACAATTTTGTATAGCAAGATGTTGGAGGCATTCATCCTAGAGTAGGAGATCTTGCCTTCAACAAACCTGTCTTTTACTAATGCCAGTGTAGCATGAGCAACGGACACATTAATTGTTTGGAAACACGCTCTTTCCACCCCAATTAAGTCAGCCAAAGTGTCCATGTCCACCATAAACTCCTTATCCCTTACTGTGAAAGAGAAACTTTTTGCATCCAAGAATGATAGATTCGAGTAGAAGTAGGCTGTGAGTTCCGGATAAGTAATCGTAGATTCAGAACAAAAACGCTCCAATTGAAGAAGTGTAAACTTCTCTCGCAGATTTACTTTCATTGAATCGGGAAAATCAAAGTCAACACTCCTAGGGTTCATCACCCCTATTTTCAGTAATTTTGAATAGACTTTCTTGTGCTCCTTAGAGCGGAAGATGCTCGCTCCATTATCTCCAACATTAACAGCCACTCCCATCCTAGACTGAAAATGTGTAAACATTCGTTCGTCATTGTCCTGTCCTTGTGGCTGATTAACAGTGCTAAAACGTGGGTCACTTGGAAAGTTTGCAAAGGTCCTTTCCACCGACCCTTTTTCTGCAACTCCCAACTTTTCCATATCTCGCAAGAATAAAGTTTCATTCTTAAATCCTCTCTCTTTAGAAATTCATCGATCAAAGACATCGCAATACCTCCTTCTTTCAACTTAGAATAAAGCAAGAAAGCAACATTAGGTCTCAGTGTTCTTACAAGTTCAATTTCTTCCACTATTTCTTTTTATGGTTGAGGCGGTGGAGGAGACTGACGTTGTTGAGAAGGTTGTTGTTGCTCACTTGGTTGCTGCTAATGAGGAGAGTCAGCTTCCTCGGTCAAATCGAAATGAGTAGGACCCTTAGGCATGTGTCATGGTCCCCTGCTTGCGATTCTCGAAGACTTTCTTGAAGACATCATCGCTTTAAGGGAGAAATTCTCAAACTTGCTCAAAAAAGATGAAAACGTTTTGGAATAAACGAGAGTGAAAGTGAAAGCAAGTGGGAGTTTTGTATTCTAGGGTTTGAGAGTGAAAACGGAGAAGACGAATCTCAACAGTATATAAAACAAGTAGAGCGAGGTAAATGAATCATCATAAAGGAAAAATAAAACTACCTTTTTGAAGATGAATAACTGCCTTTTTGAAAAAGAAAATTGCTAAAAATTGGAAAACTCGAAAAAGATAATTTCTAAAAATATAACAATCAATTAGCGATTAAAAAGTAGCCGTACCTTTTCAAATTAAAATGTTAGTACCGAAATAACTTACAGTCGTAACTCGTAATCTTTCTGAGTCTGAGTACCTTCAGACTTTTCCTCTGAGTCTTGAACACTTCCAAACTTTACTCGATAAAAGATGAAATGTTCAATCTGGTACAAATAGACTCAAATAGACTTTTCTCTAGTGGCTTTGTAAATATGTCTGCTAGTTGATTCTTTGAGTCAATAAACCGAATCATAACTTCTCCATTTTGAACATGATCTCTAATAAAGTAATGTCGAATCTCTATATGCTTTGCTCTTGAATGCATAATTAGATTCTTTGTGAGATTTATGGTACTGGTGTTGTCACATTTGATCTCGGTACATGATTCTTCAATTCCAAAGTCTCTTAACTGTTGCTGTATCCACAAGATTTGAGAGCAGCAACTTTCAAAAGCCACATATTCTACTTCAGCTGTTGAAAGAGCTACAATACTCTATTTCTTGAAAACCATGATACCAGCTTGTTACCAAGCAGTTGACATGTACCAGAAGTACTCTTTCTGTCCACTTTGCAACCTGCTAAGTCTGCATCTGAATATCCAAGGAGAGTAAAGTCTCCTTCTTTTGGATACCACAGTCCTAGCTTTGGAGTTGTTGCAATGTATTTGATGATGCGCTTTGCAGTAGTTAAGTGAGATTTTTGGGATTTGATTGGAATATGGCATAGATACAAACACTAAACAATATGTCAGGTCTAGATGTAGTAAATTATAGAAGTGAACCAATTATGCTCTTGTATAGCTTCTAGTCTACACTTTTTCCTTCTTCATCTTTATCCAACTTTGAAGAACTTGACATAGGTATCTCAATCTTTTTGCAATTCTCCAAACCGAACTTTTTTATGAGATCTTTCGCATATTTCTCTTGGTGAATGAAAATTCCCTTCTTCAATTGTTTGACTTGTACTCCAAGAAAGAAAGTTATGTTAGGACTAGAATGAGCACCTAGAGGGGGGTGAACAGGTGACCAAGCCAATTTTATAAATTTAACCGAATGTATAAGCAACTTCTTATGAAAGAGATTAAGGAATTGAAAACAGTAATCGTTGTAAATGAAAGTAATAAACAATAAAAGGTTCAGGGATAGAGAATCAAGACTCTAGATTTATAGTGGTTCGGCTTAGACCAAGCCTACGTCCACTCTCCCGCACGGACAGCCCTTCTGGCTGGATTTCACTAAGAATCAAAAAGAGTGTTTACAATCTCACGCCCTTGATTCCACAGTGTAGAATTTCTACTACACCTCCTCAAGGTCTCACCAGTCTCTCTTTTGATTACATATATTGCTCAAGGAAATAATCACAAATTAATAAGGAGATTCAGACTTTAGAATTTTTCTATCCGACACCCTTCAACAACTTGAGCGTCTCTCTTAAATACTTCTTCATGCCTTCATCACCGTTGGCACCTTCCAAAGAAGTTCTTCCAGTCAACCCGTTGGACAGAATCAATCAGAGAGATCTCAAGCTCTTTAAGGTAAGTGTTGATAGCCCATCAATCATGCTCGCCCATACAATCAGGATCTTGGTTTCCATAAGTAGAACCTTCCGAATATAAGTTGTGAATCTTAGAGAATCTATATCAATTCGGATACGAATATAAGATCTTGTAGTGCTGATTCCAGTCAAGAGATATTCCATAGCCGTTGGAGTCAAAACCAAATTAGATAAAACAAGAAAGAGGTTTTAACTTGTCGGTCTGGAAACTGTCCATGAGAGTAGACTTAGAAACTTGAGTCTTGATGTCGCAGACTTTGATTTTCAGACTTTCCCAGTAGAGTCTGCAAGTCTTCAGACTAGACTGATGGAAACGTTTTGTCGACTTCAAAATATCAAAAGAGAATTTATCCAACAAGTTAACTCACCCATCATGCTCATCTTAAATTCATCCTGCATAGACTTAGAAAATTTCTTGCACAGATTTTCATTAAGTGATCCAAAAATGATATCATCAACATAGATTTGAACAAGTAGAAAATGTTTACCTTCTCTTTTAATGAACAAGGTAGTATCTACTTTACCTTTATCAAAACCATTTTGAATTAGAAATTTACTTAACCTGTCATACCAAGCTCGAGGTGCTTGCTTTAATCCATAAAGAGTCTTTTTCAATCTGAAGACTAAGTCTGACTTTCTTGGATCTTCAAAACCAGGTGGTTGTTCCACATAAACTTCTTCTTAGATAAATCCATTTAGGAATGCACTTTTCACGTCCATTTGGAATAACCTGAAATTTTTATAGCAAGCAAAAGCAAGTAATAATCTAATTGCTTCTAACCTCACTACTGATGCATATGTCTCATCATAGTCTATCCATTCTTCTTGCGTATATCCTTTGGCTACGAGTCTTGCTTTGTTCCTAACCACTTTTCCTTTCTCATCCATCTTGTTCTTGAAAACCCATTTAGTTCCAATAATAGACTTATCTTTAGGTTTAGGAATAAGTTCCAAAACATCATTAATGTTGAATTGTCTGAGCTCTTCTTGCATAGCTTCAATCCAACTTCCTTCAGCCAAGGCCTCTTCTACAGTTTTGGGTTGAATCTCAAAAGCAAGTGCTAAAGCACTAGTTTAGCACTTAGACTCTTCACGCCTTTTGGATCTGGTTTGAATTCCTTCATCGATGTTGCCAATGATGAGTTCCTTGGGATGACTTGATTTATGCTTCCAATTGCTGGTTGGTTTGTGAGTCTAGCTGATCCTCTGTTTCAATTTAATCTTCTGGTTCATCTTGTTGTTGAACTTTAAGAGTCTGAACTACTTCGGGGATAGTAGACTTTGTAGGATTTGGAGTAGGTTCAGATTCTTCAAGTTCAGCATGATTCAGTTGATTTTGTATTGAGTCTTGAAACTTGATGTTCATAGATTCTTTTATAGACCAACTCTTCTTAGTAAATACTCTGTAGGCTTTGCTTGAGGTTGAATATCCAAGGAAAATTCCTTTGTCTGATTTTTCTTCAAACTTACCAGTTCTATCATTTGCATTCTTTAAAATAAAACACTTGCAACCAAACACATGGAAATAAGAAACAATTGGCTTCTTTCTTTTGAATAACTCATAAGGAGTTTTCTCCAGAATAGGCCTTAAAAATACTCTATTAATAATATAACAAGCTGTAGAAACTACTTTAGCCCAAAAACGAGAAGAGATATTACTTTCAATTAAAAGAGTTCTTGTCATTTCCTGTAAATATCTATTCTTTATTTCCACAACTCCATTATATTCTAGAGTGTATGGAGAAGAAAAAACATGCTGAAAACCAAATTCATCACAAAAGTTGGCAAAGTTTTGATTTTCAAACTCACCTCCATGGTCTATCCGTATGCTTGAAATAACATATCATTTTCATTATGAACTTTCTTAGCGAATTTTGAAAAGTGAGAAAATGTTTCGGACTTACTTGCCAAAAGTAAACCCAAGTAAATCGAGAATAATCATCCACGATTACTAGGTAGTATCTCTTTCCACCAATGCTTTGAGTTCTAGTTGGTTCGAAGAGATCCATATGTAGAAGTTACATAACACAATTAGTAGAAACTTGATTTATAGGTTTAAAAGAACTTCTAACCTATTTTCCCAAAACACATGGTGTGCATAGATCAGACTTTTAATAAGTCAGACTAGGAAGTCCACGAACAAGTTTCTTGGAAGAGATCTTGGTAATCTGCTTCATATTAACATGGCCAAGCTTTCAATGCCAAAGGTTCGCTTCATCTTGAATGGATATTAGACACTGAGAACTCTTTAGTTTTATATCCAGAAGATAGATATTTCCATATCTTCGTTCAGTAAATGATTGAGATAAATCCTTACTAGTTCCCGAACAAATACCTTCTTGGAAATTATTTTGAATCTAGTGTCGCACAATTGACTAATGCTAAGCAGGTTGTAATTTAATCCTTCCACCAAGGAGACATGGTTGATTGTGAGACTTCCAATTTTTACAGTTCCACACCCAACAATTCTTCCTTTACTATTTCCACCAAAATAGACTTTTCCACCATTTAATTACACAAGTTTTATAAAACAACTTGAATTTCCAGTCATGTGTCTCGAACAGCCACTATCCAAATACCATTTAATCTTTTTTTTTTATAGTGACCTGCAATTACAAAAAGAACTCAAGCTTTCTTTGGTACCCAGATTTTTTTGGGTCCAAAGGAGTTAGTTTTAAACACAGTCTCTCCCCAATCCTTCTTAACAAGTCTCCAAACCATAGGACTTTCTTTCTCAAAATGTTTTGAACTATTGCACTTTGAACATTTGAGAGCACTTCAGACCAACAAATTTTACAAAGACTTTTTGAAAATGATTTCTATAAAAAGTTTTTATAGGTTTTTGTTTGATTCTTTCCTTTACTTTTAGAAAATCAATTAGAAGAATAGTTTCTGGGGTCATTCCCAAACCTGACTTTTTGAAATAAGGTCTTTGTACTGAAAGAATCTTTTCCAACTTCTTAGATCCTATTGAAAACCTTTTTAAGATATTTGAAATGTCCTTTTTCAAAAATGTATTTTCTTTTAAAAGAGAGTCTGCATTTTCTTTTAAAACAACAAAACTTTTGTCTAGATTTTCAAACTTTTCTTTCCAAGAAATTTCTTGTTGCTTAAGTGTAGAATTCTCCCTTTTTAGCTCAGAAATCCTTTTAAGGAAGGTTTTGAGACTGAGACAAAGTTCATCAATATATTTCGAGACTTTAGTAGGAATTTTTAAATTGCTTACCTCGATTTCATTATCTGAGTCTGAGTTTGAATCTATTTTAAAGTCTGAGTCTGATTCTAATTTTGCCATTAGACATATATTGGCATAATCTTCATCACTTTCTTCACATTCAGTATCACTCCATGTCTCTGCTTTGAGAGTCTTTCTGTATTTCTCAACTCTTCCCTTCTTTTTCTTCAACAGAGGACAGTTAGGTCTAATGTGTCCATTTTTCTTGCATTCAAAACAGATCACATCTTTGTTGGTTTCATCATCCTCAGTTGATTTGTTCTGGAATTTTTGAGTGCCTTGCTTCCTCCAGTTAAATCTTCTTCCATTTCTATTCAGTTTCCTGAACCTCCTTATCATGAGTGTTAGCTTTCATCGTTCATGTCATCTTCAGAATCTGTAACATCAGAATCATCGTTAGATTTCAAATCAATTGACTTCTTACCTTTGGGATCTTATTCCTCATTGAGTTGCTCCACTTCGTATGACTGAAGTGTGCCTACAAGCTCATCAACCGTAAGAGGCATGATCCTTTGGGTTTCTCTTATCAAAGTCTTCACGTGATTCTAATCTTTGGAAAGTCCATGTTGCAATTTGTTGACCTTCATTGGTCTTGAAATTGGATGTCCCTGATATGATAAACCATTTACAATTTCTGTGAAACAACTAAACATGTCAGTAATAGATTCTCATGGCTTCATTTTGAAGGCTTCATACTGTCCGAGTAGAATATTGATTTTTGTTTCTTTAACTCGATCGGTTCCTTCATAAGTAACGTGCAACCTATCCCAAACTTCTTTGGCTGTTTCACAAGAAGAAATTATGTTATAATCAGTAGGAGATAAAGCACAGTACAAAGAGTGGATCGCTTTAGCATCAAGAGCTTATCTCTTGGTTATTTCTTCTTGTGTCAACTCGCTAGCATCTGCAACTTCTTTTTCTCTTTCTGAAACTGATGCAGCTTTAGGAATGATTCCTTTTTATACCATATCCCATTCCAGAGGATCTTTCGATCTTAGGAATGCCTTCATCTTATTTTTCCATACGTTGTATTCCTTTCCATCAAAGTAAGGTGGTCTGGTGTTGCTCTAGCCTTCAACCAATCCTATAGCCAAAATACTAACCATAGATCTTTAGCTCATAAGTAAAACACTTCAATAAAACAAGCACACAAGCTTTGATACCAATTGATAGGGCTAGTAAGTACACCTAGAAGGTGGTGAATAAGTGTTTAATAAAATTTTCGCAAGACTTAACAAGTTAACTCATCTTTCGAGAATAATAACTGAAGATGTAAAATACTATAAGCAGTTATATAAAGCTACGAATTAAAGTAAGGAGTTTAGGGAAAGAGAATTGAAACACAAGGTTCATAGTGGTTCGGGTTAAATCAAGCATACATCTACTCTCCCGCACTGACACCCCACTGGCTGGATTTCACTAAGAACCAAAAGAGATTTTACAGTCTCACGTCCTTGACTCCATAGTGTAAAACTCTACTACACTTCCTTAAGGTCTCACAAGTGTTTGATCTCTCTTTTGAGTACAAATTAAGCTCAGTGATTGAAATAGCAAATAACTAGGAGCTTCAGACTTTGTAAATTTTCTTTCACGCACACACTCGAATAACTTGAGCGTCTTCTTTATATACTCCTCCATGCCTTTTCAACCATTGGCACTTTCCAAAGGAGTTCTTCCAATCTACCCGTTGGACAAAATCAATCAAGGAAATCTCGGGTCATTTAAGGAATGTGATAATAGCCCACCAATCCTGCTTACCCATACAATCAAGATCTAGGTTTCCATAAGTAGAACCTTCCAAGTATACTTCACCATTCAACAGATCTAATTATCTGAATTGATTCAAATAATTGATCACGAGATGATATCTCCAACCGTAAGATCTTCTACAAACCATACCAACCAAATCCTTAAAGATAAACTCACATTTGAATAAGTTTTCTCTTCGTCGGTCTGGAAACTGTCGGCGAGGGTAGACTTATGTCTTGAATCTTGCAGTCTTCAGACTTTGACGACAGAGTCAGGAGTTCGTCAGGCTTTAACACTTGAGTCTAGAAGTCTTCAGACTAGACTAATGGAAACGTTTTATCAACTTCAAAACAATAAGGAAGTTTTCTCCTACACCAGATGGTGTCATGGAGGATCCGGAGCCAGAGTCGGTGGAATCTGGGGCTTAAGTTGCCTAGGACATTCTTTTTGAGATAGACTTTCTGTATATAACTCTGTAGGGCTAACTTGGTTTGTTTATAAAGTAAGGTTTGTGTTAATTGGCTATCTAACTTCTATTATCCCTATGTTTGATTATTGTCTGGGGTTTATGAGTTTGCTTCTGTATGTGCATAAAATGAATGGGTCGGCGACGCGTCCTGGGAACGTCGTAATTTAATTGACCGCTGAGGGATGTGCGCATGCTCGGGGTTCGGGGGGTGACACTATAAGCCGTCATCCGAGCTATGGCTAGTGAGCTATTGATCTTGACTTACTCATTTGATGAACCTCGAGCCAAGCCTCATGGGTCCTTATGGCTTGGGGTGCATCACCTTGACTCTACTATGAAAATAACAATATGTTCTAAACCATTAAAATTAAATAATAAATAATTATAAATTGTTGTAGACTCTATCCCTTCAAGAATTTGTGACTCTTAATAAGCTATCAAAATTGTGTGCATGCTGGACAGTAGGGGTGAGCGCGGTTTCCAAGTAGAACCGGGAATCAGAGAACCCAACCAATGGGTTCGGTTCGGTTCCCGGTTCCTATAGGAACCGGAATTGGAACCGGGTTCCTGGTTCCTAAAAACCCTAATTTTATTCCCATTCGGCCCTTCCTTTCTCCTCTTTCTCTAACTTTAACCCTAACACCTGACTCTGACTCTCTCCTTGGCTTTCTCCGCTCGCCCCCCCGGACGCCGCTTGCCCCCTTCCGCTTGAGGACACCGCCGCCACCAACTCATTGCCGCTTGCCCACCTCCGCTCGGCGACACCCTCAATGACGACTTGTCGCAGCTTGCCCCCCCTCCACTCAGCAACGCCTCAACGACGACTCGACACCACTAGGCCCCCTTCGCTCGGTGACACCCTCGACAACAACTTGTCGCTACTCGGCCCCCTCCGCTCGGCGATGCCCCGACAATGACTCGTTGCCGCTCACCCCCCCTCCACTCAATGACAACACCGCTTGGCCCCCTCCACTCGGCGACACCCGCAACGACAACGACCTTTGCCCCCTCCAACCGTTGAACCGTTTGGTACTTTCTGCATTTTTTATGTCATTTTCTTCACGGCATAAGCTGTGTGCAATCATGCTGATTTTCTTTATTCCGTAGGTACAACAAAGAGAGGAAGACACTAGGTGCACCAAGATGATGCTTAGGTTTAGGGAAGACAAAATCCAAAGGATGGAATCTCTCCGTATTGGTTCAATCACTGCAGAGCTATACTTAAGCGAGAAGAACAAAACACTTTCTGAAGAGATTCAGTTGCTTCAAGCCAAAGTTGATCGGAACCCTGAAGTAACTCGCGTCGCTTTGGAGAACATTAGGCTCTTAGATCAACTAAGGAGGTGAGGTTTTGGACACGTCTTTGTTCTAGTTGGATATTCCTTAACCACATTATTGCTCAAACTGATTGCCCTTTTAGGTTCCAAGAGTTCTATGAAGAAGGGGAGAGGGAATTGCTACTAGCAGAAGTAACTAAGCTGCGAGATCAGGTACTGGCAGAGACCACACAAGTATATTGCTGATTTCTCTTATTTGTGATTGGTAGCTAGTAATAATTAAAGTTTGTTGTTTTATTCACAATTGCTACAATTCATGGACGGAAACTCTGAACAGCCCAACCATTTTAGTTCAGGTATCCAACCTCAGGTTGGTCATGTTCATCAAAACATTATTATTATTGTAGATGGTTCTTAGTGACAACATCTTTAGTCTTAGTTTCTCTAAGGCGCTTGAATTTACACCTACGTAAAGCGAAATTTCCTCTCATTCTTCTCCTTGCATCTTCGTATGGTTCTTGACTTTTAACCTTGAAATTTCTTTCTCTGATACCGGAAGCCATGCAAGCAGGCAAAAAAAATGCTACACTCCTATTAGGTTTCTTTATTCTTCAACTTTCTAACTTTTCTTTCTAGAAATAGTCCCTGTATTAATTTTGCGTTGTTATAGTTGAGGAACACATCCAAAGAACTGGAGGAATAAAGACAAACTCTAACCTCTTGCCTAGAGGAAAATGCTAAGGCATCCAAACAATGTCTGATTCTGATTTTTTGTTCCCAGAATCAATTTGGGAACAGAATCGCGTTTAGTAAAATTTTTGTCCAAAACTGATTCCGAGAACAAATTTGTTTTTAGAATCAGTTTTGGACAAAAATTGAGAATAAAAAAAAATATGATTCTCGGTCTGAGAATCAAAAAAGAATCAAAACAGTGAAAGTCTTATTCTTCCCTTCCGCCATCCCGCGACCGCCATCCACCACCGCCCGCCGCCGCCCGCTACCGCCATCCGCTGCCGCCGGTCGCCGTCCACCGGTCCATTCCTCGAAACCTCAACAGTCCCAATTCCCCTCATTAATCCTAACCCACGACAAGCCAACTTCCAATCTTCTCGGGTGAACACTCATAACAATACATAGTCTATGAATCAAAAATCCTAATAGGCCGAAGAGACAGATGGATCATAAAAATTTCAAAGAACGAAAATTGATCAAGAATTTCTCCAGAAAATAATGGGAAAGTTCAGACCCACAAAAACACACCGGAGAGTTGCGAGCGGTGGCCGGCGAAGTCGGGCGGAGGTGGGTCTTCGTTGTTTCGGGGATCTACGCAATCCACAAACAGCCGCGAGAAGGAGTGACGTGTTCCTCGCTGTCATCTCTCTTGGATTTGTGCTTCTGGATTTCCGATGAAGTAATGTCGATCAACAGACTCAACCTCGCAAAAGAATGATCGAGGTACCAGACTAGCCATTTCTGACGTTGAGTGAGCAGGTCCACGTCTGCTGACTCTTCTCTCCCGCAACTGTCTAACTATTTTAAAACATTTGTTTAGCCCCAAAAAGGGCCGACACATATGCCTTTTTCTCCTCGTCCGACACATCTGTCTTTTTCTTCTCGTTGAAGTTCCTCTAATTAGCGTAACCACACGTAAACTCCAATAACGCGCCGACTATTGCTTCCATAAATTGCATGTCATTTTGACTTTTGAGAAATCTCGATCACGACTATTACTTTCCTTACTTTACCCACGTCATCCGTCCTCTTTCCTGGATCAATTTCGAAAGTTTGATATTCACCATATTTCGCATATCGAGAAGTCGACGGTCACACATATTTTATGTGCTCTTTGTTCTCCTTTTTATCATGCTACCATATGCACTATCTACAAGCCTAGAAAAAATAAAAGAATAAAAAGGAAAAAAGTAAAAAATTTATTTAAAAATTAAAAGAAATTGATTTGGAACAGAATCAATGAGCACGATATCAAACACAATTTTATTCCAGAATCAGAAATTTTGGGCAGTTAACAAACGCGTTCTTTTACTCAGAATCAGTTCCCGGGAACAGAATAAAAAAAAATCATTTCTGATCAAAATCTACTTCCGAGAACAGAATCGTTACCAAACACACCCTAAGTTTACCAGGTAAAATGATCTTGTCTTCTATTTATCTTCTGTATTGAAGTCTTTTACTCTATTTTCATTGCTTAAAGATAATTTGTCATAAAAAAGATGTTTTTGAAACAACGAATGACTCATGTTGGAATACATTGTTGGTCCAAAATAACATTTTTCATGTTCCAAAATATCAGCTTCTCAAGCTTACAAAGTCAATGCATTGACTGCACAAAAGGACTTAATGGACTTATTTATAATGCATCACGTGGCCTCATGTTATCTAGTTTGTAGAGTACTTAGTTCTATTACCAAATTAAATGGGAATTCAAAGGCTTCTCAAGGTGCACTAGCTTCACAAAATGCTCATGTTACTTCTTTCGCTTTTGCAAAGAAATACATCATCTAAGTTGCAAGTTAGATAGTCTCAATTCCCAAAACAACAATGGAGATGGTAATTCCAAAAAGGTACTTGTTTGGTAGTGTCCATTATCACTTGTCATTTGTAAAATATTCAACATAGGTCTGATATGGTATGTGGCATACTCATTTTTACTAGTATCACCATGTAGAATGTTGGTTCACATTCCAGAATATTAAACACTTACGAAAATTATAGATTCTGTGTTCGTGTTGTATTCTCTTTAATGAATGATAAGTTGCATTCATTTTCGTTTTTTTTTTTTAAAACTAAAAATGAAACCAAAAAAAAAAAAAAAGAACCTATTGGAACCTGGAATCGACCCCGGAACCTATGACAGGGTAGGTTCCGGAATCTTGGTTTTGACGGATAGAATCTAGGTTCCAAAAAATGAGGAACCTATACCCGATGGTAGGTTTCAGGTTTCAGGTGGAACCTATAAGGAACCGGGAACCGCTCACTCCTACTGGACAGTGGACATTCGTAAGGCTATTGGTTCATTAACATTCTTGTGAAGTGTCTCGGGCTGGCCCTCATGAGCCCCAGTGGCTCATAGATCCATTGAGGCGTCTAGGCCTTTGCTCGGGGTCGTGTGGCGTGCGAGACGAGGTCCGTAGCCCGCCATTCAGACCATACAAGTGGCTGGACAGCGAACTTTCAACCTCATTTGGGTCTTGCTAAAGCCCTCAAGTGGTCCTGACCCGTTTATTTATGTGCATATATATTTCTCATGTCATCGCACTTGTTTGCATTTTATTAAGCTCAATTTTCAGCGTTGCAACTCGTTTGTTATCTTCCGACGTAAGTTAATTTGTCTAGGTTGTAATTTACTTCTACCATGGATATTAATGGAAATGAAAAAATATAATCAAAGTTGCATTTAGGTAGAAATTGCATTATGGGAATTGATTCAATTCAAGTTTAAATTCCGTCTATTCTGTCGTAAGTTTTCTGTCGGATAACATTTTTTCTCATTTTCTGATGTTTAGATCATCTAGGAAGATGAGATAATGCACTATCATTTCATGGTCAGCAAGATCCCTATACCTTGTATTCAGGAAAATGATTTTCTTTTTAAAAATCAGAAAATATTGGCTTTTCATAAATTTTCGTTTTCCTTGGAATCGGCCAGGAGCGAGCTGCATGCCTATCTCAGTTTATTTTCTTGTGGTAGGGGAAAAAAATAGAAAGAAGCAAAAGTCGAGACGTAAAAGTAGAGTAATGAAATACAATAACCGTCCTCATTGCAGTTGAGAATTTGGAATCAAGAACCAACAGGAAATATCACTCACTTCCAACTGCAGAAACATGAATTTCTTGGCCGGTCGTGTGCTTGAAAGCACTTCACTTGTTCGAGGCTGACCTAGAAAATCACAAATGATCGACATCAATGGCTTCATCAAATCGAGAATGGATATTTTCTGGAGCCGTCACTTGAGCGACTCCGCCTCGAACTTCTCATTGTTGACTTGGTGCCCGTGGCATGGGTGTATTAGATAGGATGCTCTTGAACAAAGCATGTGCATGAGAGGGGAGATACATTGGGACTTCGTATCCCGATCCCAACACAGCAACGAACGTAAGCCCTTCGTATACGTTGATCCAACCTCCGAGCTGATCAGAAATCAAAGAGTCTGGTTTCTGTTTAACGTGAATTACTGCACGAAAGCTTTTCTCCAGCTTAATTTGAATTGGGCTGACCAGATTGTTGGGGTTCCGAGGGTACCATTTATCCTGTAGTTTGAGCTTCAGTGCTTTAACGTTGCGCCAAGTCGTTGACAAAGGAATGGCTATATCTGTAGTCCCAGTGCTCAAAAAAAAAAACTTTAATCTGTGAAAGTAAATATTTGGTACTATTAATGTCTAAAAAAAAAAGACATCTTCATGATGAATGAATATATAACTTCCATTATTGTCAATTAATGTTTATGCGCTAATTCTACCAATTGTAATACAATCATGATTATGTCTCAAATTAATCAAATGTTGCAGGCTCAAGATTAAATGCATTGGCATGATTTTCTTCTTGTTTCTAACATCTAATACGTCTTACCTATATATCCAAATGCGCAATTGGGTCTCTATGAGTTCTTTTAGAATCGGCAACATCGATGATTCTGTGTCGCTTTCTACATAGTATTCTGTCGAACCAGTCACTGTAAGCGAAACCGCATGATTTATCATTCCCCAGGAATTTTCCATTCCCTTGATTTGAGTGAAGTTCTTGTATCATGAACAATTCCTGGCTAGAGTATGGTTCACTGGAATATACGAAGGGTCGCTGTGGAAAGCTTCCTGCACCTCTTTCCTTCTCAAAGTGAGTACTAGTGTCATTATCCGAGTAATGTCCAAACCCATCTCTGTACATCAAATCCTACTTGCAGAGAAAAACTGAGGATTGAGTATCAAAGTGCTGTCAGGCTTTCTCACCGCTCATTTTCCAGCCTCTAAGAAAAAATTTAGGAGCTATCTCACCTGTATGGGGCTCGCAGATGGTCTCATAAATAGGTTAAAATTGTTGACGTCTACAAATTCATTCATGTATGCTTCATCCCGGGCTTTATTGCAGCCATCAGAATGTCTATCGACAGCGCAAAAGTTCCATATGTTTCCGTATGTAGTGTCTGAAATCAACCCATGCCACAGGTAATCAGCCATACCCGGTTCTCCAGTTTCGTCGTCAAGGAGGGTTTCCTGGCTAGGAAACTTTTACCCAAGAAAAGAGCACTAGCTTAGTCCAGTTTAATAGCAAAAATAGATATGCTTCGACATTGAGATTCGACATTAGTCATCTCACCAATATTCCCTTCAGATTGATGATTGGTCGCACGATCCCCATGTTGCGGTTTTCTATCAGTCGAGCGAGTTGAGGCACACAATGTCCTGGAATACACGTGCGTGACCTAAAATTACGTTATACATTAAAATGGCCACAGAAAACGCGTACCTGCTTAGCTCTCTCCGGCAGCATAGAAGTCTCGGTATTTGTATTTCGGAAAGATTTCGAGCCATTTATTTAAAAATGTGACTGTCCATGGCTGAGATGGAAAGAAAAGGAAATAACTTGAGACTTTTTGAAAGAAAGTATAGAGTGGAAGACTCAACAATCAAACCAGGGCAAACAGGTAGAGCAAGTCATTAAGTCCCGACCGGTGCTATTATCTCCGATTGACTCAGCGACGCTGAGGATAGAAAATCCAGCTCCAGCAGGGGTAGGAAAATAGAAACCACAAGATGTTATTATTCAATCTTCATCTTAAATATGGATTTCTTAGTGATGACGCATTGTTTATGAGTTTGAAAAATGTAATCCAAATATAAAGACAAAAATGGATCATTTAGTCTGCCGCCATGAAAAAGCCGTTACTTTGGTCTGAAGTTATACCATATAACGAATTAAAAGGGTAAAACTAACCGACAGATATAATGAAAATGTTGAGCCTCCATACTACAATCTACACACTAATTATGTCACTCTTTAAACTTGGCACATTTTTTTAAAAAAAAAAAAAAAAAACTTGGCACCTTCTCAATTGAGTTTCGTCTTAGAGAGAGGCGGGCCTAAAGTTTCTTGAGTTTGACTTTCCCTGATCAATAAAACCAAACAGCAAGTCACATAAGGTAATAGCCATTCGAGACATTCAACGAACGAGTCTTAATCGAGATTTAATACACAAAGCGTTGCTGAAACAAAATTACCAGTGTTCCATGCAAATTGTCTCTTAGAAAGCTTCCCGTCGGGCATGATCTGGAAGGGTCCAATCTCTTGAAAGGCTACGTACCCGATTGTCGAGGCGCTGGGTCCTCCATTGAGCCATAGAAGAAGAGGTTTAGACTCTGCATCCGATGACGCTTCAACCAGCCAATAGAACAGCTTCTTTTTTTCGTTTATGGTCACATGTCCCGAATACTGAGCAAAACTCACGTCCATAGGTTGTCCAGGTAACGCCGTAATCTTGGCATTTACTGCTTCATCTACTGAAGGTCTAGCAGTGATGGCCGACACCAGTAAGTTCAATAAGAGAAGGCAAACGATATTCGATGACGCTTGTTTCGCTATGTTTCAGTTGTCTTTTGGTGGGGCTTCTTCTTGATGTTCTTGGAATCCTTTTCCTCTTATGTAAATGTATACGTTGTGGTGTTAACCGTCGACTGAAGATATAAAGTTGTTTGCATGGTTGTGGGTAAATAATAGTATTTTGTTATCTATTGTTAGTAATAGAGGTAAGCGGTTCCAGGTTCCATATAGGTTTCATTTGAAACATAGAACCTACCCATTGGAACACGTTCCTCATTTTTTAGAACTTGGAACTTGTCCTACATACCCTAAATCCCGAAACCTACCCTGTCACAAGTTTTAGGGTTTACCTAGGTCTCACTTATATTATTAATTAAACGATTGCAGTGAATTAAAACATTTAATGACCTCAATTTGTTGTTACAATTCATTGACCATATAGACATATGAAAAATATGAACATTAAAAAGGTAAAAGTCTCAGTCATAAAATAAAAGCTCAGATTAGTACTTCCAAATTATACATTCATCATCAAGCGACATGGAAAATTGGAGGATCGCGCAAAGACATGAACCAATAAAAACATTAAAACTTGTTTTAGGTTCTAAGTTCTAGGTTCCAGGTTTCTCCAATCAAGAACCTTGAATCTACCCGTTCAAACAGGTTTCTCATTTTTTGGAACTTGTAACCTACTCTGCATACATTAGAACCTAGAACCTACAAGTTCCCATCGGTTCAATTATAAGGTTTTAGGCTCTACTGTAGAACCATGCCTGTCACGCCCCGATCCTCGAGCACGCGCCCATCTCTCACCTTGGTTGATTAAAAATTTGCGATATCCTAGGACATATCGCCAACCCCTTTCATTTTCATATGCACATGCGGAAGCAATTAAAAATCCCCGGACAATAAAACATTGGGATAGAACAGTAGGACTAAATTTCAAACTCTTAAAAAACCTTCACTCTTATAACAAAGTGAACTATTAAGTTCATCACTATAAGCCAGTTTAAAAACAAGGTCTACAAGTAGAAGTGGGGTTCCACAAACTACGGGTCCCCGTCCTCCTCTTCATCATTCTCCACACTCCAACTGGAGTCTTCAGTAAATTGCACCGGACTTTCGAGATCTTCAAAATCCAAGTCTACTGCATCTAGGGACCTGAAATGGTTATTCAATAACCAATGAGACAATATCTCAACAAGTTCTACCCCCTAAGACTCGATTAGTAAACTAATACACCTTAGGGCTACCTATGCACAACATGAGTCAGAAGACTTACCTTGGCCTCAAATTCCACCTGTATATTAGCACATATCAAATAGGTACCCAAGCAATCACATCACTGATTGAAGCATCGATCAAATCAACATAGTCGATTACATCTCAATCGAACCATTCACTGGTCATTTCCATTCAATCAATTAATTCACAACATCATATCAAAGCAATGATCAATCGACCTAGTCGATTACATATCAAACAGACCAACTCTAGGTCATTCCCAAACATCAATCACATGTACTCTCTCGGGCGTCTTTTTCGCCAACTGCCATACCATCACCGATCATGTGCATTCTTTAAGGCGTCGTTTTCGCCAGTGATATCCCAATCACTGAATCACGTATCATTTCTAGGGCGTCGTTTTCACTAGTGATACCCTCCATCACCGAATCACGTATGTCCATAATGAAGCAAGGGATAGACAGCACTCGTGCGTTCTTTAAGGCGCCGTTTTCGCCAATGATGTCCTTAATCACCGAATCACGTATGTCTATAAGTCACGTACATTCTTTCTCTCTGGCGCCGTTTTTGCCAACGTGACATATGTAATGGGTAGCAACGTGTGTTCTTTAAGGCGCCGTTTTCACCAGTGATATCCTTAATCACCGAACCACGTTTGTCCACTTACATCATATCTGATTAGTCTCAGCTGAGAATTTCTCCAATTCACTCTCACAATTTTCTCTTCTTTACAAATCATCAAAGCATTATCAATGCTAAATAATCACTGTCACGCCCCGAACCTCGAGCACGTGAACATCCCACTCGGTCGATAGAAATTATGCGACTTCCCGGGACACGTCGCCGACCCATTCATTTTTATTGCACATGCGGAAGCGAAACAAATCCCCTGACAACATTTAACTTGGGATAGAAAAGCAGGCAATCAATTACAACCAAACAAGCCTTCTTATAAACACATAGGTTTATATACAACACTGGATTGTCTACAAAATAGACAGGCTCAACAAAAAGGGAACTGTCCTATGACCACTAGTCAGACACGTTCGCCGATTCTTCGATCTCTACCTCCACAAATGTCCATGGCTTCGAGTCCTCCACGACCGCCATCTAAAGACCTGAAAATATTTTCCCTAAACCGGGATGAGACAATGTCTCAGCGAGTCCTACCCTCTAAGACCCGATTAGGAAGAAAATATGCCTCAGAGCGTTCTAGCCACACAAAGAGGACAAAGGACTTACCTCGCCTCTCCCTTCCTGCACGTCAGTACAATTCATATTCAAACAATGCTCGCACAAGTTGAAACTACCGACACACCCATCGGTCTATCAATTTAATCAATCCAATTGATATCATACAATCCACACATCTATCAATTCATACCATCTATTAAACCATACCATCTATTCATCCATCAATACAATGACGGCTCACACAAGCTGAAATGGATGCAATGCTCTCACAAGCTGATATAGATGGTAGCTCGCACAAGCTGATATATATATAGATGATAGCTCGCACAAGCTGATATATGGATCGTTGCTCTCACAAGCTGATATATAGATGATAGCTCGCACAAGCTGATATATGGATCGTTGCTCTCACAAGCTGATATATAGATGATAGCTCGCACAAGCTGTATAGATAGATAGCTCACCAAAGCTGTAACTGATATAGTAGCTCACCAAAGTCAGAATCGATATAATAGCTCACCAAAGGCAGAATCGATATAATAGCTCTCAAAGTCGTATATATATGTATATAATAATTGCTCGCCCAAGCCGATACATATATATAAACAAATGCTCGCCAAAGCTGATCATTCAATAATAAACCATAGAATTGGATATTCAATCCAATAACAACCAACGATTCAAACTAGCCATACAAACCAATCACGGTGTTAGAAGCTAACAGGGTATTTTCAAGTTAAATACCACAACTTCATCAATATGACTCAATTCCACACTTTTGGAATTATTAACCATAATCATCAATCACTCAATTTCTCAATTAAACATACAATTAGCACAAACCAACCGCACCGCTGCGGCAAGACGAAATTCTAACGACCAGGCCATCCGGCAAAATTTTCGAAATTATTAAATAATTAAATTTAATTCCGAAAATTAAATAATTAAATATTATATTATAATAATATAATTTAATAAAATAATATTTATAAATTCGAAATAATTAATTAATTAAAAATAATTAATTAGGGCTTAAACAAGATTACACTAATTTAATCATACAATTAGCCCTAATTAAACACCCATTAAACTAATCATACAAGTAATCTAATTTACATTAAAATAATATAATCTAACCACCTAAACTAAATTAGGCTAATCTAAACACCCCTTAAGCATAATTAACTTACTAAGCAGGGATTAGAGGATAAACTCACCGGATTAACGTTCCGGCGAGTCTACGGCGAAGGCGACACCAAGGCGGGCGATAAACCTCAAGGCGGCGACACCAACCAAGGCCGGGAAGACACCTAAAACGGGCCTCGAAGTCTCCAAAACCTTGCTGGTTGCTGCTTCTGTTCCAAGGACTGAACCAGAGAAGAAGAAGGGCTGAACGGCGAGGAAACGGGCCAATCGGAGCTCCGGCGAGCAGGTGGTTGGCAACCGGTGGCTCCCGGGGGTCTTGGGGATCTTGTGGGTGGATGGAATGGGCAAGGAAAGGGTCGGAATGGGGCGAAACAGCAAGAAAACGCGAAACAGGCGGAACCAGGCGAGTCCAGGCGGTCCGGCGGGCCGTTCCTTCGTGCACAATTTCGGGAGGCTACAGGGCTCCTTTCGGGGAACCGTCTAGTTCTCCTGAACGTTTTGGATGTGCTCTTCGCGACGGTGGGTGAAGCGTTGCTTGATTCGTCCGGGAAGATAACTTTTTACTTGGATCTTTGGCGAAAGGTCGGCTGGAGCAGAAACTGGAACGCGGGGAAAACAGAGGAGAAAAACGACGGGCTTGGCTGGTCCGGTGGGTGTGCGACGGTGGAGGGGCTGGTGAGCTCGGTTTTCTCTGGTTCTCTCAAGGTCTCTCCAAGCCACAACAATGGAGAAAGCCTCAATTCAAGGAGGAAGAAGAGCTGCTGAACAAGGGGGACCCCAAAGGCCCTTAGCCTTCAACACTTGTCTCTCTCTCCCTTGGCTTGCCCCCACCATCCATGGCCCTCACCCTCTGCCCTTTGCAGCCACCAATCTTCCCCAACAAGCTTGCCAATGGGTCCAAAATGTTGTGTGCCCCATGGCCTACGAATTTTGACTTTACCTCTTCAATCTCACTCAATTTCCATTCAATTCTCAAGCAAACCAATTCAATTGAAGCCCAAATAAATCCGACATGGTGTCCTTGTCCCTCTTATGATTTTTCTCCATTATATGATCCAACTTGCATCCCAAAGATGCGATCAAAACCGGCCCTCTGACTTTCCCGAACAAAAACGGCCTTACTTTGCTTTTCCGCCAAAAATCTCGGTTTGTAGAAAAATCTTTTGAGGATGAGCCGACGTTCCTAAAATGAATTGTGACATAACAGAACCTTCAATTTCTAAAATCGAGTTCAATTTCTCGGTTAATTTCAATCTGGCGCGATATGAGCGCGTCCTAATCTACCGGGTAGCTTTTAGGAATTTTCAGTGCAATTGACCTGTGGTTGATTATTTTCAAGCCACAAAGTGCATCTTCGACACATTAGCGACTCTTGGTTGTCGTGGAAATCTCGAGGTTTCAAATACGGACACAGGGTACCAAAACGACAGAGAAATCGATCTAATGCCGATCGATTAGAATTTTGCAATTAAGTGGAATCACCCACATTTAATCACATGGTTCTCGCGTTGAATCGACCTATCTCCAGGTCTCTAATTGATCGTGCCGTAATGACCCTTGCAGATTAGCACGGTCGAGCGGTCGGTTCGGTCGATTCTCAAGTCTATTGCGTTTAGATTCCTTAACGGCTTCACCGATGTACTAGTTATCTCGCGAGTGGCCAACTCGGGAGAAGAGAGCTATAGGTGCGTAGATGAAATACCCGACTTATTCAATTGAAAACAGAATTAGAAAATCAGGATGTCACAATCACACTCGACCATCTACCAATCAACCATTCAATTCTACTCAATTTCAATCAATTAAGGAACAATTCCTCAAATTGCACAATCAATTCAATTCAGCACAATGTGGAGCTCAAATAAATAAACGGACTGCACCATGACAATCAGCACAAAATTCGGTCACCTGGCCATCCTAGGTTGAATTTCCGGAAAAATAAATAATTAAATAATTAATTTCGAAAAATAAATAAATAAATATAAAATATCCAATTTAGGCCCGTGATGCCTAATTGGAACTCGATAAGGGTCGAGAAAATCCCGAGATGCATTCAATAAATATTAGAAGCTCTCTACTTGCTAATGACTAAGTCTAACCACCTAACATGCATCATTAAGTCACTAATTTAATTGTTCTAAACTAATCTAACCACCTAATTGCACTTAATTAAATCTAATCAACCCCTAAGCATCATTAGCAAACTAAGAAGGCATTAGTGAGTAAAACTCACTTGATAAAAGCGAAGGCCGGGACACCACGACGGCGACGCGACGGCAGCCGAAATCGGATTTTCAACAACACCGGTGGGCTTGGACCGGGCCTTAAACTTGGGCCCAACAAATCTCAGCCCAAATTTGAGATTTGCTTTTGAACTTGGGCTGGGCTTCACTTGACTGAACGAGCCTTGAATGGGCTGTCCTCGCGAGCTTCTGATTTTGCTGGGCTTGCAAAGTGGACTGTTGTACTCACTTGAGCCAAGACTGCTAGCTTTGCTGGGCTTCGGAGTTGAATTCACTAGGCCTGACTTGCGGCCCAAATGGGTTGAACGCTAGGCTCACGTTGAACTGAACCGGGCTGAAGAATTGCTAGACTGATGGGCTCGAAAACTGCAGGTTTGGGCCAATTGATCCACGAGCGGAGGAGAGAGAGATCACGCGAGCATTTTGCTTCGGTGATGTGGGCTAACTGAGAACGTGGAGAAGTAGCTGTTGGTGGAGCTTCGACGGTGCTGGAGCGGCGAAAACAGTAGAGGGTGTTGGTGGCGACAGATCCGTGCACGGGCGTGGGGTCTTTTTCAGTCAATAAAGGGGCTTCGGTTGCTACCACTGTTGATCGAACCAAAAGCAGACGCTGCCAAGTGGCAGTAAGGCACGGCTATTCGGTCAAATTAGGAGTCTCGGTGGCCTCATTGTTGACCGAAGCAGATGGAGAAGTTGGCAGGTGGCAGCAGCGGGGAAGGAGAGACTGATGAAGGTGGGGGCGTTGGTAGCTTCGGTGGAGGAAGAATTTTGGTGGGGACTCTTCGGTGGCGTCGACACGTAAGGGCTGCAACAAACGGTGGAGGCTCCGCTCGGTCTTCTTCCGTGCTGTTGCTCAAAGTGTCGCACGAATTGGGGGGGAGAGAATGGTGAAGATGAGGGAAAGAGAGGTGGATAGATATGAGGAGTGAGAACAGCGAGGCGATATTTTGAAAATATCTCCCTTAAATCAATCTCAGTGTGTATAAACACTTGGCATTTTCGTTAAAGCTATCAAAATGCCCCATATAACCTAAAAGTGGTCATTCTTTCTAGGGGGTGTGGGGATGTTTGAATTTCTTAATAAAGGCTTCAATTGCACAACCATTCTCTCTTGATTCACTCTCACTTTGCCTCTATAAAATCAATCAATGTCTCAATGCTTCAATTGCTATTTTTCCTCATCCAATTACCCATCTTGTATCCCAATTTTGCAACCAAAAACCATCTTCGGTAATTTCTGCACTAAAACAACCCGGTGACAACTTTTTCCCAAAAAGTGTCAGGTGTCAAAAAAATTTTCTGAGACCGAGTCGATACTCCTAGAATTTATTGTGACATGACAGAAACTTCAATTTCTGAAATCGGACTTGAATTCACAGTTAATTTCACTTGGCGTGTTTTTAGCGTGACCTAGGCTACCGGATAATTTTCAGCAATTTTTAAGTGCAAATGACCCGTGGTCGATTTTCTTCGAGCCACTATGAACCCACTCAACTCATTGGCGACTCTCGGTTGTCGTGAAAATCTCGAGGATCCAAATACGGACACAGGGTACCAAAACAATGGTCGACAAGAATTTTCCAATTCAATGGTGTCACCCATGATTAGCCACACATCTCTGTCGATCCAGTCTATCTCTGATTCAAATCGATTTTTAACTGTGCCGTAATGGCCTCTAAAGATGGACACGGTCGAGAAGCCGATTCCTGATCAAGTTCTCAAGTTTATTGCCTTAAAATTTCTTAATAATTTCACCAAATAGTCTAGTTATCTCAAGAATGATCGGTTCTGAGAATAGCCCTATAGGCGCATCAATGAAATGCCCGATTCATTCAGTAGAAGACAGGGTTGAAAAATCTGGATGTCACAATGCCCGCCCCTAATTAGCAACAATACATCATTCTTCTAGAGTTTTAGAAGGTTTTAAGATATTTGTTTTGGCAATGTTGAGCTTTTCTGAGTTGTAAGCACAAGAAATGGTTGAATTAGGATTGTTCCAATGAAGGGCAATTAGTCTTGAGACTGCAATGCAGGATATGTTACCAATGAAAAAAAAAAAGGAAAAGAAGGAAAAGAGAAGAAAAGAAAAGGAAAAGAAAATAATAATAATAAATTCAAAAAAATTCATGTTAGCGCCAGCCGGTGTCCATGTCAGCGATTTCCAACCAAAATTAGCTAGATGAACTATATTGTCAAATTACCAAAATGTTTACAACTAGATTGACAAAATTGAGAGGTTTAGAATTGAATTGACATAAGTGCAAGAAGTTTAGTAATTTTCTCAACTATTTTGATGTCGCTAAATCCTAATAGGAAATAGGTGGCTGGTTATATAAATCTGAGCGATCCACTTAGCTATGACAAATCCATTAGCATCATGCCTGATTGAGTTTTGTGAAGCCATTGCCAAGAGATCTAGTGAGATTACTATTCTTGATCTGCAGAGAAAGAAAAAAAATTGAGCATAAAAATTCCTCTTCAAACTCATATTTCTTGACCGTACTTGTGCATTAGAATAAGTAAAACATATCTCCTGTGTCCTGACTTTCATTTTTGTCAAGAAAAGACATATGTCCTTATTTCATATTTTGATAAGCAATTGAGGAAAACATGCAGTTGGACGGGATAATAAAGGGGAACAGGGAAGGAGAAGTTGAGACTAATAATTAATTAATCACTATACGCTTCACTTCTTCTTCTCCTTATAGTACTGAAATATCTTAGAATATTTTTATGATATAACTAGGATGGACAGAGATACGAAAATAATGGTAGCGGGATTTAGTCGGGCAACAATGTCAATATTAATACTACGAAAGCGATATGCTAGAAGACCGATTTGGTCCTGTTATCGCAAAACAAACAGCCAAATGAAAGCCAGCTCTCTTTATAAATTCTCTTCAATAAAGACCGAGTTTAAAATTAACAAATTTGAGAACTTCTTGTCATTGTGTAATTGATTGGACGATTACAGTGTAAAAGGTACAAGAACCAGACTTAATAATGAATCAAAACTAAAATCTTACGGCACGAACTTAAATCATAGTCAAGTGTGAAAGCCTCACAAAAGAAAAGAAACATAAACTTTGATCGAATAAGCTAAATCTGACAGTTTGGTTGAGTGTGTGCGCTCTTCTTTTTCATCCATTTACAATCATAAGCTTGTAGGATTTCACTTTCCACATTTCAAGACTTGTTATCTTGACCTTCTGGACGTGTCCCTGAGGTTCTGGACATGCTTCCTACATTTTGTAAATGGTTGGTATCAACTTATGGTAGCAGGTTTGGCATTCATGTCAGTCTCTTCTCGCGAATGTGAATCTGCTGTTGTCACATGTTCATTATTACGCCCTCACCCTAGCAACCTTTGCCGGCTGTCACTTGGATTGGTGATCGGCGGAGGGAGTAGAAAAATAAAAAAGGAAAAAAAAAATAGAAAGAAAAGTAAAGAAAAAAGGGAAAAAATTCAAAAAATTCAAAAATATTGCAGAATGCTATTTCATCCCCGGCACTAATTGAATCTCCACATTAGCGATTTCTAGGCAAATTGGTTGGATGGACCACATTAAAAAAATCTTCAAAAGATTTAGGACTGAATCGGCTAAACTGAAAAGTTTAGGACTAAGTTAGCGGCCACATGATAGAATTCTGACTTTTTTTGACAAATTTCCCATGATACTCCTCTGTCAGATGCAGTTTTTTGGATCCATATGCATGGTCAGACCCCAATAATGGGATACCCTATTAATGTCATAGACCAAGTAAGAACGAGTCTAGTAGATGGTCCATATGGTGGATTGTTTACGCATGATAGCGTGCAACATCGAACGTAAAATATCTACGAGAGGTTTTATATCACATTGACCACATTACTGATCTTAGAGTCTAAAATAGATTTACAACACATTGATCTCGAGAATGGGCGAAGCAGGAGATAGATAAAGGGAACCTCAGTAACCTTCCCTTTGCTAACTCAAAATCCATCTCCAATGTATGTGTGGTACCAGCATGGGTAAGAGGATCGGCAACAAATTACACAGGAGTCGACGTTGTTTCAGGAGAGCACTGGTGGTCAGTGGCGACAAAATACCGATACCCCACGTTGTATTTTGAAACACAGGCTAAATTCTGCAACTGTGGGTACAAGGACAAGGTATTCGACGTTTGTGCTGGAACGTGGAGCAGGATGTTGTATATGAAACTCTAGAGATTAGCATCATAAAGAGTAGCTAAATGAATGGTGAATTGCCTAGTTTGAGGACAACCGGCCATTTCGAATCACAAAATGCAAGCGTTCCATGTCTTCTATCAGAGGAGAGGTGAAGGCCCATAATGTATTCTCTTGGCAACATAGTGAATGGCCTCGTTTGGTATCTTGAAGATTCTCGTAGAAGGTTTTATCACAAATTGCCAAATAGGGCTTCGGCCGCGTTGCCTGTCGCAAAACTGATCCGACGACTTATCAGCAGTGGCTTGATTTGGGGAGCCTTGCTGGGCGTCTTACCACTGAAGAGAGAGTACAGCATAAGGAAAGTGATGTTTGGACAAGAAAAGGATTGTCCGACATTGTGTGCTCATAAAATCCTTGTTAGCAACGTCGTATTCGGTATTCGATGCCTCGTATCATGACACTTGTATTGTACGCTAAATGCGTTAATCCTACTTGTCTAAACCCTAAGGTGAATCTCCATATCAAGAGATCTGTGGACTCCTCATGAATTACCCGATTTGCCTTGTTTTAAGGCTGTCATTATTTATTTTTATTTTTTTGGTTGGAAAAGCCGTCATTATTTTATTCAATTAGCATTAGCCAAATATGGAAAAATTTATCAGCGGAAATGAACGTAGCACGATGTTGACGAACTTAATCGGGATGGGATGCAACTTAATCTTTGCAGGGACATGTTGAGAGGGGATGGCAAAATTATCATTTTAAGCCAATAGCAGACAGCCTGCCAAATTTGACCAAGGCCCAAAATTCATGCCAATTACTAAATCAAGTTGCCCGGGCCCTAGGCGACGACCTTGCTTGGACGTAGTAGACTTGGACCACAATTTTTGTGATATTTTGACATTTTATGTATTTAATTTTAAATTTTCTGAGATTTCTTCACTAATTTGATGAATGGCGACAGTGATGACGATGATAGGGATAAGCCAAAACATCCGATATATATCTTCTTTTTTCTTATCGATATGAATATGAGTTTGCTTTCAAAGATTTGGACTTGCTCGGACACAAGTTGAGACAGTTGAACTTGAGAGGCTATAGAAATTCCAAAGACATTGAAAAATAGAAATTTAAGTAGTTTGGACTTTCATAATGGCCAAGAATGTGGCTATTCTACATAGGATACAATGTTTTGGGATTTGCATTGCATGGTCAAAACCCAATAATATCATAGGCTCAAAAAGTTCCAACAAAGTTCTAAGAGGCCTAACAGCGTATGTATCCTTTGTTCATTAGAAGTAGAGGCCTGGGCACATGAAGTACTCCACAACCCAAAAGAAAAAAAAAAGGGAACCTACTAGTATCACGGATCAAATAAAACACAAGCCAACATAATAAGGATTTGCCAATCCTATAAGCTTTTTTCAAGTGCTAGAGTGGGAGATCATCACTTTGAGCTACTTGTTTTCCTCTCGCCAAATCTGTCACAAGAGCATCAACATCCCACTCCGTCAGCTCCTTCCAGGTGGATAGATCAGGTAAGCACAGCAAGGGACTGCAGTGTTTGATGTAAAGACATTTCAATGATTCCAGTCTGTCAAGACCTCGAATTTCAACCAGTCTCGAACAGTCCCATACTTCAAGGTCCTCGAGATTCTTGAAGTTAGATAAGTTGGAAAGGTCCACAACTTCAAGAAATCTACAATTGGTAATCGTAAATACCCTCAAATTAGAGGGCAACTGTCCAACACAACGTAGGTTGTTGCAGTTCACAAGTTCAAGTTCTTTTAGATAGCGAAAGCAACCCAAATATGAGCTTCTGCTAGTGATAATTGAAAGTTCTAACTTACAGTATGGGCTGGACATGTAACTTTTTGGAACCATGGGACAGACGACGTATGTAAGGGGAAAACATAATTCCAGATTTCTTAAATTCACTAAGTTGGAGATCTCCGAAGCATTTTCCGAGATTGTTGAGGACAGACATAGACTTACCAAACTCTCTGGAAGCTTTGGTATATTCTCCATACGAGTTTCTGTTAATTTCAAAATCTGCAAGTATGATAGTCCCACAATATTACTAGGAATCACTTCCAGCTGCTGGCAACCTACTCCATAAATTCCCCCAAGTTTCTCCATCATCCCAATGGCATTAGGTAACTTTTGCATGCAACTGCCGTTAATCTTCAACACTTTCAAGCTCTTTAGATTGACCATGCTATTTGGCAACTCGACAATACTTGTGCATGAGACATCCAACTCAACTAAATATTTCAGCATTCCAATCGAGTCGGAAAGTTTCGTAAGCATTTGACACCCATTTAGAATTAACTTTTCCAATGATAAAAATGCAGAGAGCTCGGGAGTTTCTTTCAACATTCTGCAGTACGATAGATCAAGAACCTTCAATTTTGTAGCCACCTGTCAAATGATTAGATATATCCAACGAGTTTAATTTATATTAGTTTTGCAGGACATAAGCAAATATATTGACTAAGCAATCATTCAACAAAAGTAACTTTATAAATGCTCTATACATGCATTCCTATAAGCCAAAACCACTCTTCATCACCCTTCATTTCTTTCAATGTTGTTCCCAACAACCGATAAAAGAACATGGATCTATTTTTAAATTACCCCGGTATCGAATAATAGAAAGTCAGACTATAGCCAACACTACTCCCATAAACGATAACATATAGAATGTTAAGGGAAAACATAATTTCAGATTCATTAGACTTACTAAATTCGAAATCTTCGAACCTTCATGTGAGGATAGATATAGACTTTGCAAAACTTCATGGAAACTTCGGTACATTCTCCACACGAGTTTCTATTAATTTCAAAATCTCCAAGGATCTTAGTCCCACAATATCACTAGGAATCACTTTAGCTACCGGCAACCCTCTCCATAAATTTCCTCAAGTTCCTCCATCATCCGAATGGCATCAGGTAACTTTTGCATGCAACTACCGTCAATCTTCAACAATTTCAAGCTCTTTAAATTGACGGTGCTATTTGGCAACTCAGCAATACTTGTGCATGAGACCTCCAACTCAACTAAATATTTCAACATTCTGATCGGGTAGGAAAGTTTCGTCACCATTTCACACCCTTTTAGAATTAATTTTTCTAAGGATAAAAATGCGGAGAGCTCAAGAGTTTCTTTAAACATTCTACAATACGACAAATTAATGACATTCAATCTTGTAACCACCTGTCAAATGATTATGTTATACCCAACGAGTTTAATTTATATTAGTTTTGCGGAACATGAGCAAATATATCGACTAAGCAACTATTCCATCAAAGTAACATTATAAATACTTTGTACATGCATTCCAAACTTAAGTTAAAACCATTCATCATCACCCTTCATTTCTTTCAATGTTGTCCCCAACAACTAATAAAAGAACATGGATCTATTTTTCAATTACCCCGGCATCGAATAATAAATAGACAAATCATAACCGACACTACTCCCATAAACGATAACATCTACAATGTTATGGGAAAACATAATTTCAGATTTTTTAAACTCACTAAATTGGAGATCTCCGAATCTTTTTCTAAAACATGTGAGGGTAGACAGACTTACCAAACTCTGTGGAAGCGCCGGTATATTCTCCACAAGAGTTTCCGTTAATTTCAAAATTTGCAAGGATGGTAGTCCCACAATATCACTAGGAATCACTTCCAGCTGCCGGCAACCTACTCCATAAATTTCCTCAAGTTTCTCCATCATCCCAATGGTATCAGGTAACTTTTGCATGCAACTGCCGTTAATCTTCAACACTTTCAAGCTCGTTAGATTAACAATGCCATTTGCCAACTCGACAATGCTCGTGCATGAGACATCCAACTCAACTAAATATTTCAACATTCCGATCGAGTCGGAAAGTTTGGTAAGCATTTGACACCCATTTAGAATTAATTTTTCTAAGGATAAAAATGCAGAGAGCTCAGGAGTTTCTTTCAACATTCTGCAGTAGGATCGATCAAGAACCTTCAATCTTGTAGCCACCTATCAAATGATTAGATATATCCAACGAGTTTAATTTATATTAGTATTGCAGGACATAAGCAAATATATTGACTAAGCAAGCATTCAACAAAAGTAATTTTATAAATACTCTATACATGCATTCCTATAAGCCAAAACCACTCTTCGTCACCCTTCATTTCTTTCAATGTTGTTCCCAACAACTGATAAAAGAACATGGATCTATTTCTAAATTACCCCGGTATCGAATAATAAAAAGTCATATTATAACCAACACTACTCCCATAAACGATAACATATAGAATGTTAAGGGAAAACATAATTTCAGATTTATTAGACTTACTAAATTCAAAATCTCCGAACCTTTTTTTGAAACATGTGAGGATAGATATAGACTTTGCCAAATTCTGTGTAAACTTCAGTACATTGTCCACACGAGTTTATGTTAATTTCAAAATCTCCAAGGATCTTAGTCCCACATTATCACTAGGAATCACTTCTAGCTATCGACAACCCTCTCCATAAATTTCCACAAGTTTCTCCATCATCCCAATGGCATAGGTAACTTTTGCATGCAACTAACGTCAATCTTCAACAATTTCAAACTCTTTAAAATGACAGTGCTATTTGGCAACTCTACAATACTTATACAAGAGACCTCTAGCTCAACTAAATATTTCAACATTCCGATCGAGTCAGAAAGTTTTGTCACCATTTCACACCCCTTTAGAATTAATTGTTATAAGCATAAAAATGCAGAGAGCTCAAGAATTTCTTTAAACATTCTACATTAATGACATTCAATCTTGTAACCACCTCTCAAATGATTATGTTATATCCAACGAGTTTAATTTATATTAGTTTTGCGGAACATGAGCAAACAAATCGACTAAGCAAGTATTCCATGAAAGTAACTTTATAAATACTCTGTACATGCATTCCAAACTTAAGCCAAAACCATTCATCCTCACCCTTCATTTCTTTCAATGTTGTCCCCAACAACTAATAAAAGAACATGGATCTATTTTTAAATTACCCCGGTATTGAATAATACCGACACCGCTCCCATAAACGATAACATCTACAATGTTATGGGAAAACAAAATTTCAGATTTTTTAAACTCACTAAATTGGAGATCTCCGAATCTTTTTCTGAAACGTGTGAGGGTAGACAGACTTACCAAACTCTGTGGAAGCTCCGGTCTATTCTCCACACGAGTTTCCGATAATTTCAAAATTTGCAAGGATGGTAGTCCTACAATATCACTAGGAATCACTTCTAGCTGCCGACAACCAAATCCATAAATTTCCTCAAGTTTCTCCATCATCCCAATGCAATCAGGTAACTTTTGCATGCAACTGCCATTAATCTTCAACACTTTCAAGCTCCTTAGATTGACAATGCCATTTGGCAACTCGACAATGCTTGTGTATGAGACATCCAACTCAATTAAAAATTCAGCATTTCGATCGAGTCAGAAAGTTTTGTAAGCATTTGACACCCATTTAGAATTAATTTTTCTAAGGATAAAAATGCAGAGCTCGGGAGTTTTTTTTAACATTGTGTAGTACGATAGATCAAGAACCTTCAATATTGTAGCCAAATGTCAAATGATTAGATATATCCAACAAGTTTAATTTATATTAGTTTTGCAGGACATAAGAAAATATATTGACTAAGCAAGCATTCAACAAAAGTAATTTTATAAATACTCTATACATGCATTCCTATAAGCCAAAACCACTCTTCGTCACCCTTTATTTATTTCAATGTTGTTCCCAACAACCGATAAAAGAACATGGATCTATTTCTAAATTACTCCGATATCGAATAATAAAAAACCAGATTATAACCAACACTACTCTTATAAGCGATAACATATAGAATGTTAAGGGAAAACATAATTTCAGATTTATTAGACTTACTAAATTCGAAATCTCCGAACCTTTTTCTGAAATATGTGAGAATAGATATAGACTTTGCCAAACTCTATGGAAACTTCGGTATATTCTCCACAAGAGTTTCTATTAATTTCAAAATCTGCAAGGATCTTAGTCCCATAATATCACTAGGAATCACTTTAGCTACCGGCAACCCTCTCCATAAATTTCCTCAAGTTTCTCCATCATGCCAATGGCATCAAGTAACTTTTGCATGCAACTACCGTCAATCTTCAACAATTTCAAGCTCTTTAAATTGACGGTGCTATTTGGCAACTCTACAATACTTGTGCATGAGACCTCCAACTCAACTAAATATTTCAACACTCCGATCGAGTCGGAAAGTTTCGTCACCATTTCACACCATTTTAGAATTAATTTTTCTAAGGATAAAAATGTAGAGAGCTCAAGAGTTTCTTTAAACATTCTACAGTACAACAAATTAATGACATTCAATATTGTAACAACCTGTCAAAAGATTATGTTATATCCAACGAGTTTAATTTATATTAGTTTTGCGAAACCTGAGCAAATATATCGACTAAGCAACTATTCCATGAAAGTAACTTTATAAATACTATGTACATGCATTCCAAACTTAAGCAACAACCATTCATCGTCACCCTTCATTTCTTTCAATGTTGTCCCCAACAACTAATAAAAGAACATGGATCTATTTTGAATTACCACGTCATCGAATAATAAATAGATAGATTATAACCGACATTGCTTCCATAAACGATAACATCTACAATGTTATGGGAAATCATAATTCCAGGTTTTTTAAACTCACTAAATTGGAGATCTCCGAATCTATTTCTCAAACACGTGAGGGTAGACAGACTTACCAAACTCTGTGGAAGCTCCGGTCTATTATTCTCCACATGTTTCGATAATTTCAAAATTTCCAAGGATGGTAGTCCCACAATATCACTAGGAATCACTTCCAGTTGCCGGCAACCTACTCCATAAATTTCCCCAAGTTTCTCCATCATCCCAATGGAATCGGGTAACTTTTGCATGCAACTGCCACTAATCTTCAACACTTTCAAGCTTTTTAGATTGATAATGCTATTTGGCAACTCAACAATGCTTGTATTTGAGACATCCAACTCAACTAAATAATTCAGCATTCCGATCGAGTCGGAAAGTTTCGTAACCATTTGACACCCATTTAGAATTAATTTTTCTAAGGATAAAAATGTAGAGAGCTCAGGAGTTTCTTTCAACATTCTGCAGTACGATAGATCAAGAACCTTCAATCTTGTAGCCACCTGTCAAATGATTAGATATATCCAACGAGTTTAATTTATATTAGTTTTGCAGGACATAAGCAAATATATTGACTAAGCAAGCATTCAACAAAAGTAATTTTATAAATACTCTATACATACATTCCTATAAGTCAAAACCACTCTCCGTCACCCTTCATTTCTTTCAATGTTGTTCCCAACGACCGATAAAAGAAAATGGATCTATTTCTAAATTACCCCAGTTTCGAATAATAAAAAGTCGAATTATAACCAACACTACTCCCATAAAATATGACATATAGAAGGTTAAGGGAAAACATAGTTTCAGATTTATTAGACTTACTAAAATCAAAATCTCCTAACCTTTTTCTGAAACATGCGAGGATAGATATAGACTTTGCAAAACTCTGTGGAAACTTCGGTACTTTCTCCACGCGAGTTTCTATTAATTTCAAAATCGGCAAGGATCTTAGTCCCACAATATCACTAGGAATCACTACAAGCTGTCGGCAACCCTCCCCATAAATTTCCTCTAATTTCTCCATCATCCCAATGGCATCAGGTAACTTTTGCATGCAACTACCGTCAATCTTCAACAATTTCAAGCTCTTTAAATTGACGCTGCGATTTGGCAACTCTGCAATACTTGTGCATGAGACCTCCAACTCAACTAAATATTTCAACATTCCAATCGAGTCGGAAAGTTTCGTCACCATTTCACACCCTTTTAGAATTAAATTTTCTAAGGATAAAAATGCAGAGAGCTCAAGAGTTTCTTTAACCATTCTGCACTACGACAAATTAATGACATTCAATCTTGTAACCGCCTGTCAAATGATTATGTTATATGCAACGAGTTTAATTTATATTAGTTTTGCGGAACATGAGCAAATATATAGACTAAGCAACTATTCCATGAAAGTAACTTTCTAAATACTATGTACATGCATTCCAAACTTAAGCAGCAACCATTCATCGTCACCCTTCATTTCTTTCAATGTTGTCCCCAACAACTAATAAAAGAATATGGATCTATTTTTAAATTACCCCAGCATCGAATAACAAATAAACAGATTATAACCGACACCACTTCCATAAACGATAACATCTACAATGTTATGGAAAAACATAATTTCAGATTTTTTAAACTCGCTAAATTGGAGATCTCCGAATCTTTTTCTAAAACATGTGAGGGTAGACAGACTTACCAAACTCTGTGGAAGCTCCGGTCTATCACTAGGAATCACTTCCAGCTCCGGGCCAAGCAATCCATAAATTCCCTCAAGTTTCTCCATCATCCAAATGCAATCAGGTAACTTTTGAATGTGACTGCCGTAAATCTTCAACACTTTCAAGCTTTTTAGATTGATAATGCTATTTGGCAACTCAACAATGCTTGTGTTTGAGACATCCAACTCAACTAAATATTTCAGCATTCCGATCGAGTCGGAAAGTTTTGTAAGCATTTGACACCCATTTAGAATTAATTTTTCTAAGGATAAAAATGAAGAGAGATCAGGAATTTCTTTCAGCATTTTGCAGTCCGATAGATCAAGAACTTTCAATCTTGTAGCCACCTGTCAAATGATTAGATATATCCGACGAGTTTAATTTATATTAGTTTTGCAGGACATAAGCAAATATATTAACTAAGCAAGCATTCAACAAAAGTAATTTTATAAATAATCTATACATACAATCCTATAAGTCAAAATCACTCTCCGTCACCCTTCATTTCTTTCAATGTTGTTCCCAACCACCGATAAAAGAACAAGGACATATTTCTAAATTACCCCGGTATCAAATAATAAAAAGTCGGATTATAACCAACACTACTCCCATAAACGATGACATATAGAATGTTAAGGGAAAACATAATTTCAGATTTATTAGACTTACTAAATTCAAAATCTCCGAACCTTTTTCTGAAACATGCGAGGATAGATATAGACTTTGCAAAACTCTGTGGAAACTTCGGTACATTCTCCACACGAGTTTCTATTAATTTCAAAATCGGCAAGGATCTTAGTCCCACAATATCACTAGGAATCACTTCTAGCTGCCGGCAACCCTCTCCATAAATTTCCTCAAGTTTCTCCATCATCCCAATGGCATCAGGTAACTTTTGCATGCAACTACCGTCAATCTTCAACAATTTCAAGCTCTTTAAATTGACCATGCGATTTGGCAACTCTGCAATACTTGTGCATGAGACCTCCAACTCAACTAAATATTTCAACATTCCAATCGAGTCGGAAAGTTTTGTCACCATTTCACACCCTTTTAGAATTAAATTTTCTAAGGATAAAAATATAGAGAGCTCAAGAGTTTCTTTAAACATTCTGCAGTACGACAAATTAATGACATTCAACCTTGTCACCACCTGTCAAATGATTATGTTATATCCAACGAGTTTAATTTATATTAGTTTTGCAGAACATAAGCAAATATATTGACTAAGCAACTATTCCATGAAAGTAACTTTATAAATACTACGTACATGCATTCCAAACTTAAGCTGCAACCATTCATCGTCACCCTTCATTTCTTTCAATGTTGTCCCCAACAACTAATAAAAGAACATGCATCTATTTTTAAATTACCCCAGCATCAAATAACAAATAAACAGATTATAACCGACACCACTTCCATAAACGATAACATCTACAATGTTATGGGAAAACATAATTTCAGATTTTTAAACTACTAAATTGGAGATCTCCGAATCTTTTTCTGAAACATGTGAGGGTAGACAGACTTACCAAACTCGTGTGGAAGCTCCGGTCTATCAAAACTAGGAATCACTTCACAGAATCACTTCGAGTCAAACCCCAATCCAAAATTCCCTCAAGTTTCTCCATCATCCCAATGCAATCGGGTAACTTTTGCATGTGACTATACTAATCTTCAACACTTTCAAGCTTTTTAGATTGATAATGCTATTTGGCAACTCAACAATGCTTGTGTTTGAGACATCCAACTCAACTAAATAATTCAGCATTCCGACTGAGTCGGAAAGTTTCGTCACCATTTGACACCCATTTAGAATTAATTTTTCTAAGGATAAAAATGCAGAGAGCTCAGGAGTTTCTTTCAACATTCTGCAGTCCGATAGATCAAGAACTTTCAATCTTGTAGCCACCTGTCAAATGATTAGATATATCCGACGAGTTTAATTTATATTAGTTTTGCAGGACATAAGCAAATATATTGACTAAGCAAGCATTCAACAAAAGTAATTTTATAAATACTCTATACATACATTCCTATAAGTCAAAACCACTCTCCGTCACCCTTCATTTCTTTCAATGTTGTTCCCAACGACCGATAAAAGAACATGGATCTATTTCTAAATTACCCCGGTATCGAATAATAAAAAGTCGGATTATAACCAACACTACTCCCATAAACGATGACATATAGAATGTTAAGGGAAAACATAATTTCAGATTTATTAGACTTACTAAATTCAAAATCTCCGAACCTTTTTCTGAAACATGCGAGGATAGATATAGACTTTGCAAAACTCTGTGGAAACTTCGGTACATTCTCCACACGAGTTTCTATTAATTTCAAAATCGGCAAGGATCTTAGTCCCACAATATCACTAGGAATCACTTCTAGCTACCGGCAACCCTCTCCATAAATTTCCTCAATTTCTCCATCATCCGAATAGCATCAGGTAACTTTTGCATGCAACTACGGTCAATCTTCAACAATTTCAAACTCTTTAAATTGACCGTGCGATTTGGCAACTCTGCAATACTTGTGCATGAGACCTCCAACTCAACTAAATATTTCAACATTCCAATCGAGTCGGAAAGTTTTGTCACCATTTCACACCCTTTTAGAATTAAATTTTCTAAGGATAAAAATATAGAGAGCTCAAGAGTTTCTTTAAACATTCTGCAATATGACAAATTAATGACATTCAATCTTGTAACCACCTGTCAAATGATTATGTTATATCCAACGAGTTTAATTTATTTTTGTTTTGCGGAACATGAGCAAATATATAGACTAAGCAACTATTCCATGAAAGTAACTTTATAAATACTATGTACATGCATTCCAAACTTAAGCGGCAACCATTCAACGTCACCCTTCATTTCTTTCAATGTTGTCCCCAACAACTAATAAAAGAACATGGATCTATTTTAAATTACCCGTCATCGAATAACAAATAAACAGATTATAACCGACACCACTCCCATAAACGATGACATCTACAATGTTATGGGAAAACATAATTTCAGATTTTTTAAACTCACTAAATTCAAAATCTCCAAATCTTTTTCTCAAACATGTGAGGGTAGATAGACTTACCAAACTCGTGAAACCAATATATCCTCCACACGAGTTTCTATTAATTTCAAAATTTGCAAGGATCTTAGTCCCACAATATCACTAGGAATCACTTCCGAGTCACCCGCAACCTACTCCATAAATTCCCTCAAGTTTCTCCATCATCCCAATGGAATCGGGTAACTTTTGCATGCAACTGCCACTAATCTTCAACACTTTCAAGCTCTTTAGATTGACAATGCTATTTGGCAACTCAACAATGCTTGTCTTTGAGACATCCAACTCAACTAAATATTTCAGCATTCCGATCGAGTCGGAAAGTTTCGTAAGCATTTTACAACAATTTAGAATTAATTTTTCAACGGGTAAAAATGCAGAGAAATCAGGAATTTCTTTCAACATGTGGCAGAACGATAGATCAAGAACCTTCAATCTTGTAGCCACCTGTCAAATGATTAGATATATCCGACGAGTTTAATTTATATTAGTTTTGCAGGACATAAGCAAATATATTGACTAAGCAAGCACTCAACAAAAGTAATTTTATAAATACTCTATACATACATTCCTATAAGCCAAAACCACTCATCGTCACCCTTCATTTCTTCAAATGTTGTTCCCAACAATCGATAAAAGAACATGGATCTATTTCTAAATTACCCCGGTATCGAATAATAAAAAGTCAGATTATAACCAACACTACTCCCATAAAACGATGACATATAGAATGTTAAGGGAAAACATATTTCAGATTTATTAGACTTACTAAATTCAAAATCTCCGAACCTTTTTCTAAAACATGCGAGGGATAGATATAGACTTTGCAAAACTTGTGGAAACTTCGGTACATTCTCCACACGAGTTTCTATTAATTTCAAAATCGGCAAAGGATCTTAGTCCCGCAATATCACTAGGAATCACTTCTAGCTGCCGGCAACCCTCTCCATAAATTTCCTCAAGTTTCTCCATCATCCCAATGGCATGAAGTAACTTTTGCATGCAACTACCGTCAATCTTCAACAATTTCAAGCTCTTTAAATTGACCATGCGATTTGGCAACTCTGCAATACTTGTGCATGAGACCTCCAACTTAACTAAATATTTCAACATTCTAATCGAGTTGGAAAGTTTCGTCACCATTTCACACCCTTTTAGAATTAAATTTTCCAAGGATAAAAATGCATAGAGCTCAAGAGTTTCTTTAAACATTCTGCAGTACGACAAATTAATGACATTCAATCTTATAACCACCTATCAAATGATTATGTTATATCCAACGAGTTTAATTTATATTAGTTTTGTGGAACAAGAGCAAATATATAGACTAAGCAACTATTCCATGAAAGTAACTTTATAAATACTATGTACATGCATTCCAAACTTAAGTGGCAACCATTCATCGTCACCCTTCATTTCTTTCAATGTTGTCCCCAACAACTAATAAAAGAACATGGATCTATTTTTAAATTACCCCAGCATCGAATAACAAATAAACAGATTATAACCGACACCACTTCCATAAACGATAACATCTACAGTGTTATGGGAAAACATAATTTCAGATTTTTTAAACTCGCTAAATTGGAGATCTCCGAATCTTTTTATGAAATATGTGAGGGTAGACAGACTTACCGAACTCTGTGGAAGCTCCGGTGTATCACTAGGAATCACTTCCAGCTTCAAGCAAAGAAATCCATAAATTCCCTCAAGTTTCTCCATCATCCAAATGCAATCAGGTAACTTTTGCATGTGACTGCCGTAAATCTTCAACACTTTCAAGCTTTTTAGATTGATAATGCTATTTGGCAACTCAACAATGCTTGTGTTTGAGACATCCAACACAACTAAATATTTCAGCATTCCGATCGAGTCAGAAAGTTTCGTCACCATTTTACACCATTGTAGAATTAATTTTTCTAAGGATAAAAATGCAGAGAGCTCAGGAGTTTCTTTCAACATTCTGCAGTAGGATAGATCAAGAACCTTCAATCTTGTAGCCACCTATCAAATAATTAGATATATCCCAAGAGTTTCATTTATATTAGTTTTGCATGACATAAGCAAATATATTGACTAAGCAAGCATTCGACAAAAGTAATTTTATAAATACTCTATACATACATTCCTATAAGTCAAAACCACTCTCCGTCACCCTTCATTTCTTTCAATGTTGTTCCCAACAACCGATAAAAGAAAATGGATCTATTTCTAAATTACCCAGCATCGAATAATAAAAAGTCGATTATAACCAACACTACTCCCATAAAACGATGACATATAGAATGTTAAGGGAAAACATAATTTCAGATTTATTAGACTTACTAAATTCAAAATCTCCGAACCTTTTTCTGAAACATGCGAGGATAGATATAGAGTTTGCAAAACTTTGTGGAAACTTCAGTACATTCTCCACACGAGTTCCAATTAATTTCAAAATCTCCAAGGATCTTAGTCTCACAATATTACTAGGAATCACTTCTAGCTACCGGCAACCCTCTTCATAAATTTCCTCAAGTTTCTCCATCATCCGAATAGCATCAGGTAACTTTTGCATGCAACTACCGTCAATCTTCAACAATTTCAAGCTCTTTAAATTGATAATGCGATTTGGCAACTCGCAATACTTGTGCATGAGACCTCCAACTCAACTAAATATTTCAACATTCCAATCGAGTCGGAAAGTTTCGTCACCATTTCACACCCTTTTAGAATTAAATTTTCTAAGGATAAAAATGCAGAGAGCTCAAGAGTTTCTTTAAACATTCTGCACTACGACAAATTAATGACATTCAATCTTGTAACCACCTGTCAAATGATTATGTTATATCCAACGAGTTTAATTTATATTAGTTTTGCGGAACAAGAGCAAATATATAGACTAAGCAACTATTCCATGAAAGTAACTTTATAAATACTACGTACATGCATTCCAAACTTAAGCTGCAACCATTCATCGTCACCCTTCATTTCTTTCAATGTTGTCCCCAACAACTAATAAAAGAACATGGATCTATTTTTAAATTACCCCAAAGCATCGAATAACAAATAAACAGATTATAACCGACACCACTTCCATAAACGATAACATCTACAATGTTATGGAAAAACATAATTTCAGATTTTTTAAACTCGCTAAATTGGAGATCTCCGAATCTTTTTCTGAAACATGTGAGGGTAGACAGACTTACCAAACTCTGTGGAAGCTCCGGTCTATGACTAGAAATCACTTGCAGCTCCGAGTCACCCAATCCATAAATTCCCTCAAGTTTCTCCATCATCCCAATGCAATCAGGTAACTTTTGAATGTGACTGCCGTAAATCTTCAACACTTTCAAGCTTTTTAGATTGATAATGCTATTTGGCAACTCAACAATGCTTGTGTTTGAGACATCCAACTCAACTAAATATTTCAGCATTCCGATCGAGTCGGAAAGTTTGGTAAGCATTTGACACCCATTTAGAATTAATTTTTCTAAGGATAAAAATGCAGAGAGATCAGGAATTTCTTTCAACATTCTGCAGTTCGATAGATCAAGAACCTTCAATCTTGTAGCCACCTGTCAAATGATTAGATATATCCGACGAGTTTAATTTATATTAGTTTTGCAGGACATAAGCAAATATATTGACTAAGCAAGCATTCAACAAAAGTAATTTTATAAATAATCTATACATACAATCCTATAAGTCAAAACCACTCTCCGTCACCCTTCGTTTCTTTCAATGTTGTTCCCAACCACCGATAAAAGAAAATGGATCTATTTCTAAATTACCCCAGTTTCGAATAATAAAAAGTCGAATTATAACCAACACTACACCCATAAAATATGACATATAGAAGGTTAAGGGAAAACATAATTTCAGATTTATTAGACTTACTAAATTCAAAATCTCCGAACATTTTTCTGAAACATGCGAGGATAGATATAGACTTTGCAAAACTCTTTGGAAACTTTTGTACACTCTCCACACGAGTTTCTATTAATTTCAAAATCGGCAAGGATCTTAATCCCACAATATCACTAGGAATCACTTCTAGCTGCAGGCAACCCTCTCCATAAATTTCCTCAAGTTTCTCAATCATCCCAATGGCATCAGGTAAATCTTCAACACTTTCAAGCTTTTAAATTGACAATACTATTTGGCAACTCTACAATACTTGTACATGAGACATCCAGCTCAACTAAATATTTCAGCATTCCGAACAATTCGGAAAGTTTCGTAAGCATTTTACACCCCTTTAGAATTATTCTTTCTAAGGATAAAAATCCAAAAAGTTCAATAGTTTCTTTCAACATTCTTTCAACATTCTGCAGGGCGATAGATTAAGGACCTTCAATCTTGTAGCCACCTGTCAAATGATTATGTACATCCAACAAGTTTAATTTATATTAATTTTGCAAGACATAAGCAAATATATCGACTAAGCAAGCATTCCACCAAAATAACCTTATAAATACTTTGTATATGCATTCCTAATTGAAGCCAAAACCACTCGTCATCACACTTCTTTCGAAGTTGTCCCTAACAACAAATAAAAAAAAATGGATCTCTTCTTAGAATACCCCGGCATCGAATAATAAAAAAATAAATTATAACATTGCTCCCATAAACGAAGAACATCTACAATGGTATGGGAAAACATGATTACAAATTTTTTAAACTCACTAAATTGGGGATCTCCGAATCTTTTTCTGAAACATGTGAGGATAGACAGACTTACCAAACTCTGTGGAAACTCCGGTATATTCTCCACATGAGTTTCTGTTAATTTCAAAATTTGCAAGGATGGTAGTCCCATAATATCACTAGGAATCACTTCTAGCTGTCGGCAACCTACTCCATAAATTTCCTCAAGTTTCTCCATCATCCTAATGCAATAAGGTAACTTTTGCATGCAACTACCGTCAATCTTCAACAATTTTAAGCTCTTTAGATTGACAATGTTATTTGGCAACTCTACAATGCTTGTGCATGAGACATCCAACTCAACTAAATATTTCAGCATTCCGATCGAGTCGGAAAGTTTCTTAAGCATTTCACACCCCTTTAGAATTAATTTTTCTAAGGATAAAAATGAAGAGAGCTCAAGAGTTTCTTTCAACATTCTACAATCGGACAAATCAAGGACCTTCGATCTTGTAGCCACTTGTCAAATGATTAGGTATATCCAACAAGTTTAATTTATATTATTTTGCAGGACATAAGCAAATATATCGACTAAGTAAGCATTCCATAAAAGTAACTTTATAAATACTATGTACATGCATTCCTAACTTAAGCCAAAACCACTCTTCGTCACCTTCTATTTCTTCCAATGTTATCCCCAACAACCAATAAAAGAACATAGATCTATTTTTAAATTACCCCGGCATCGAATAGTAAAAACAAATTATAACCAATACTGCTCCCATAAACGAGAACATCTATTATGTTATGGGAAAACATAATTTCAGATTTTTTAAACTCACTAAATTGGGGATCTCCGAATCTTTTTCTGAAACATGTGAGGATAGACTTACCAAACTCTGTAAAAGCTCCGGTATATTCTCCACATGGGTTTCTGTTAATTTCAAAATTTGCAAGGATGGTACTCCCATAATATCACTAGGAATCGCTTCTAGCTGTCGGCAACCTACTCCATAAATTTCCTCAAGTTTCTCCATCATCCTAATGCAATCAGGTAACTTTTGCATGCAACTACCGTCAATTTTCAACAATTTTAAGCTCTTTAAATTGACAATGCTATTTGGCAACTCGACAATGCTTGTATATGAGACATCCAACTCAACTAAATATTTCAGCATTCCAATTGAGTCGGAAAGTTTCGTAAGCATTTTGCACCCTTTTAGAATTAATTCTTCTAAGGATAAAAATGCAGAGAGCTCTGGAGTTTCTTTCAACATTCTGCAACCCGACAAATCAAGGACCTTCAATCTTGTAGCCACCTGTCAAATGATTAGGGTATATCCAACGAGTTTAATTTATATTTTGCAGGACATAAGCAAATATATCAACTAAGCAAACATTCATAAAAGTAACTTTATAAATACTCTATACATGCATTCCTAACTTAAGCCAAAACCACTCTTATCACTTTTTTTCATTTCTTCCAATATCGTCCCCAACTACAAATAAAAGAATGGATCTGTTCTCAATTTACTCCCCCCTCGAGCCAACACATCCTATAATTATAACATTCCTTTCCAACGTCGTCATCAAATTAGCAATTTTGTCCCCACCACTAATACTTATGGCTGTAAACTCCAAGGTTGTTCCTATGTGAATATATCTTCTAAATTTCAATATAGAAAATAATCTTACATGTTTTCCTACTATAAACTAATTTATATTTGCACCTTTACTTTTTCTTTTTGTGTGTTTCATTTATTAAAATAAGGGCCATATTAGCTTTCACATAAGCTCAAAAGAGTATAATGTTCATTTAACAGTATTGATGTTCAAAATAAATTAGTTTGCATATGTTCAAATTTATTTGCCAATTTTTATTGATTTGCTAATTTCTCTCCATTGTTTGCTTTTTCTTCTGCATCGCATCCTTGTATATTATAAATGGTCACTACTTATATTTCACTTAACTTTAAACATTTATTATTTGTGACAACTAGTTAGGGGAATTAGGGAACTCGAAACAACGTGAATGTTTATAAATTATTCTTTAAATAGTAATGATAGTCAATAGATATTATGCAATGACATTTATTCCATTAGACAATCTAACAACCTTACAAATTATAGAAATCAAGAAATATGTATGAATATCTAATCAAGTCATTACATTTATCTATTGTGCAACCCAAAAATGTAGTTACTAGTAACATAGAATGTACAAATTACAATACCTTTTAATCATGCAACTACAAGCAATTTGAATTGAAGACAGCCATTGGAGAAGAATTGGCATAAATGGTAAAACAACAATAACATGATATCAATGTAAAACTATAAATCTGACCCAAAAAAAAAAAAATGTAAAACTATAAAATGCAATGCGGATTGATGACCACCAACCAAATCATAACATCTTTTTCCTTTTTTCGGTAAGTTAATTGTTTGATTAGCTAAAAATGACAAATGCAATCTTGAAGAATCTGCACAAGTTAAATTCTCTCCATTAACACAACAAAATATCTATGAACACAATATTGAATCAACGAATAAAAGTGGTCAAGGGTACCGGTCTTTCCGTTGACCAAAGTGTCTTCGCCAGGGATATACAAGTGGCATTATCTCTTGAATGACATCTATGACATAAATGTAAAGTAATTGTTTGATTTGATGTTTTTCAAGTGAAAACATAACTGTTAAGTTTCAGACCTAAGGAACGAGGGATTGGTGTCATAAGCCTTATTCAAGACCAAGAGTTGTTTTATGAATTAAACCAATAGACTTCAATAAAATAATAACAAAAAGGAGATCAAGGATGACGATCGATGACCACGTGCAACACAAGAACTGGTGTGACTGGAAGAAAATATAACATGTTCTCCCAAATTATTTGCACACAAATACATACCTTGAGTTGAATCCAACCACCCCAATGTTCATCTATTGGGCTGCTCCCACGTAGTTGAAGGATGACTAGATTTTTTGGGCAAAAGTTGGTTGTCTGTATTTCTTTTGGATAACCTGACCAAGTAAGCCATCTCAATTCTGAAAAGAGATCCCCAAAGTCTCCAGACAGGGTCCAATCAAACAATTCAAGAAATCTAATATTTGGCACTTCGATAAAGTCTTCTGATGTCAAAACAGAGTCTTGGAGAAGCACCTCAGATTGATTATAGTATGCTGCAACAGTTCCGGTTCCCTAAATTGAGAAAGAGTCGGTTCAAATTGAGGAGTTCCAAATAGAGCCCAAAATAAAGGCAAAACAAACCAAGGAAGTTTTTTGCAATGAAAAAAGAATACGAGGGTGCACTTAGACTTATACCTTCTTTTGCTGGACAATATCTGGACCACCTTGCTGATTCCACCACACTCGAGAACCCTTTATTGGATCTTTGCAATTTTCTTGCTGCACAATACTCCTGCCTAAGTCCTTAAGCTGATCATGCATCCATAGTAGATTTTCTTCTCTGTGATCATGCATCCATAGTTGATTTTCTCCTCTGTGATCATGCATCCATAGTCGATTTTCTCGTCTGATTTTCACTAAGGACATTAAAAGTAGAACTTCAACCCCCTCATTCGGAAAAAATCCACAATCATCCCACATGTAAGTTGCATAGCTCTCCTTTTCTCCTGATAGAAAGCAAGCAATGTCAAGAAATATTTGTTGTTGCGGATAATCTAACGCCTTATAACTCAACATTAACTTCTCCTGTACATTCCTTTGCACATCCCTTTGCTGACAATATTTTATCTTTTTCAATGTATCTTGCCACACTAATTTCTTTTTTTTTCCACATAAAAATGAGCCAATCACTTCAATTGCCAAAGGAAGCCCTCCGGTATTTGCAATAACTTCCTCAGATAGACTCAAGAATTCATTTGGAGGAGAGTTGCTTCTAAAGGCATGCTTGCTAAAAAGTTGAAGAGCAACACGAGTGTTGAGTTCATTGACTTCATAAACCAAACAACAGTCAAATTGATCTTGGAATTCAGCGAAAACACTTTTGTCTCTTGTTGTAACCACTATTCTACTTCTCAAACCAAACCATTCTTTATTTTCTGCCAATGTCCTGAGTTGGCTCACATCATCTACATCATCAAGGAAAATAAGAAATCTCTTTCTGCAACAATCGTCTTTTGATCGTATTCTTCCCATGATCAATGCTAGAAAGTCTAACTTTTGTGTCACCAGTGACATCAGAGATCAATCGCCTCTGCAAATCTAACATACCAGAACCTTGTGATGCTTCTCGGATATCTGAAATGAAGCTAAAACCATCAAAATTAGAAGATAGTTTGTTGTAGACAACCTTGGCAAGAGTTGTCTTACCGATTCCACCCATTCCCCAAAGACCAATGAGCCTTATGTCCTCAGATTCAACATTCAGTAAATTTACTACTTCATTCACTGATCCATCCATTCCAACTAAATGATCAGATATATCAACACAAGACACCTTAAGCTTAACTAACACTTTCTAAGCAATCAAATGTGCAAGTTTCCATGGCTGCATCAAGACACAAAACATTATCAAGTTAATTATAAGATTGGTGGCAAACTTGTACACTTGCAAGATCAAACTATAACATGAAGTTACGAAATTGACGCTGGACCCAGCGAACAAAAGAATAAATACATGGTTCTCTAGTTGTGTTCAATCTAGGAGGATAGGTTATAATGCCTATGTCGAGCAATGATTATCAAGTGAGTTATAAGATTTTTTTTTTTTTTTGGTCGGTGAGTTATAAGATTGGTGGCAAACTTTTTCACTTGCAAGATCAAACAATAACATAAAGTTACGAAATTGACGCTGGACCCAACGAACAAAAGAATAGATACATGATTCAATCCAGTTTTGTTTAATCTAGGACGATAGGTATTCCTTGAGTCTTGAGACAATGGAGTATAGAATTCAGTGCGACATCCATCACATTTTTTGGTCCAGAGCTAACCAAAAATTGTCCTCTTCAAATTATAATCCGCCTTCAAGCAAAAGAAACATAGAGAAAAGGGAAGATGGAGTTGAGTGAGTTGACATACCCTGTGTTCTTGGTGTCCCATCCCCTGATTCCAGTAACTTCCCTGAGCGCCTCCGCCCAGCGCTGCACAATCTCAGCCCCATGTCTTTCTTTATGTAGAATTAGTGCATCCGCATACACTCTGGTTTCAAGCTTCACGTCAGAGGGTTCCACGTCATAAAAAATGGGCATAACCTCCAGTTCGTTGGTTTTCCTACGCTGCATCATGTGCTCTAGCTCACGCAAGCACCAGCTACTAGAGGCATAATCTCTAGAGAATATGGGAATACAGATTTTCGAGTTATCGATGGCTTGGAAAATCTCAGGACCGATCTCTTTCCCAATGTTAATCCCTTGCTTGTCTATGAAAACATTGATACACTTATCCAGGAGGGTATGATAGAGAGAATCTGTGAAGTTAGCACGAGTATCCGGTCCTCGAAAACTTAAGAACACATCATACTCAGTTCCAGACGAGTCATGGCTTGTGGATCCTGTTTCCGGAGAAGAGCTTCTTTTTCTTTTCATCTTCAAGTCTAAGTAAACCTAAAATCAGGAAGGCAAATTGACGTTAATGTATTGCTCTAGAAACGTTATATTAAATCAAATGTGATGATTAAGTTTTCTTTTTTGGATAATTTATGGTAAAGTAATATGTCTAGTTAATGTTAAGGGAATTATCGATAGGCGTAAGTATCCACATAGTCTGGTTTCATGAATGACATATAATAAAATAGAATGTAAGGAGGTAATCCCGATCATAGAGTAGTTTTCTTAAGACTTATTTTTTTGTGTTTTTTAGAAAGCAAAACTGTTCTGACCAAAAAAAAAAAAGCAAAACCGTTTTCTTTGTTGTTAAAATTTAAAATGTTTATTCAAGTACAAGAAAATCATATGTAAATTACTTATCAATTTTTATGTGTTGTGAAAATATATATATAAAAATGTATAATTGTGTCGGCAATAAAGATTTAATTAAACAACCAGTAAAACATAAAACTCAGCGATGCAAGCTCGATACTTGGTTTTTATTTTTTATTTTTTTGTCCTATGCTAGTGAAAGGGTAAAGCTGCAAATCCACTATCGGTGGTGGACCATATCATCGTCCTTTAATTGGAATTTGTCGTCTTTTTGCTTTTTCCCTTTTTTCCTTACATTTTCTTTTTCCGGAAACGTAACCAGAAAAAGGGTAAGATACCGTGTTGGTGACGCAAAGCCAAAAGTTTTCACTTCCCTTGGCCTGGGGCCCACCGGAGTTAAATCAACAAAAAGCGGAAGTTTGACGTCTAAGTAAAATGTAAATATGAAGCACGTGTATCTAAAAAAGAAAAAGAAAAGAAGAATTGGCACTAGCTTGAGATTAAAACTTCTCATTTAAAAGAGAAAGGAAAGGAGTTACTTGACAAGATGACATTCCTAAAAATAAATTAAAAGGAGAGAAAAAATTGCACCCCGATTGCAATAGCGTCAGAAGCAAACCTACTAACTGTGTACTGTGCAATGATCTTTGAGTGGCCTCATCGTTTTGGTCACGAACAAAATGCTGCTTTTTTGGAGTTACTTTGTTGTACTATTACTAGTCAAAAGCAACACGAAAAATAAATCTAAAAAAGCTGGATTGTTGACAATTTTAGGTGCTTTTTAATTTTAATGATACATGCATTTCTAAAAGAAGATTGGGAAAATAGAATTTTATGAAACCTTGTTTAACTTATATTCATTTAGGTTGGATGGTTTGTTTATGTAATCTTTTATTGAATTAAAATTTACGTATAAGGGAAATCAAAATTATTGTTAAATTTTTTTTAAAAAATGCAATCCATAACCCAGATCAAATTATTGAAATAGGAAATTTGCTAACATGGAGATGCTTAAAAATCTCAAACAAATCAAGATTATTATCGAATACTATCAAATTAGATAATCAATAATTGCTACCTATCAAATTGGTTCAAGAAATTACCTAGTTTGAAGTATTTCTTTCCAAGAATTGGGACTGACGACGGGCAGCTTTACAGCGACGGGTGAGGAGGAACGTCAGGACCAAAGCAGCAACGATGGCAATTCAGCAAGGACACAGCAAGTTGCAGACAGGTTCGCTAGAACAAAAGATGCAACGGTGAAGGTTTACTGGTGTTGGGCAGTCTAACCGGAAAGCTGGGGTCGCCCGGACTCTCCTTGGTGGCGACAGTGTGGATTCGATCAATGCTAGTCTGCTCTATGCAACCTGCGTAAGGAAATCAAACGTAGCAGACGAAACAAAACATCAAGCGGTGGCGTCAAGTGGAGCCCGGATGCCGCCTGGAATCACCGGAAACCGCCAGGGACTGCTGCTGTGGTGTTAGAATAAGCCGGCAAGCGAGGTAGAGGCGCGACGATGGCTAAGCCGGCAACAAGGTCTCGAGAATTCCGAAGAGAAAGCAAACCAGATCGCCGGACGAAAGCAGCAACGACACCGAGAAGTTTGGCAAGACCCAGCCTTACAGATCCACATCTCACACTTCGGCCTTCGTCGAATAGATGAATGGCTTCAAGATGTCACCCATAACTCAACAAGTTTCAATCTCCTAGCCACAGTACTCTGGCAGATCTGGAAAGAAAGGAACAACACAATTTTTCGCCAACAGAAACCGAACCCAAAGAAAATCATCAGCTCAGCCAACGAGAAGAATCTCTGCTTTACAAATCAGGCAAACTCAAAGAAGAAAGCGCACGGTGACGAAGGCTCCTTACCTCAGATCTGGAAAAGGCCGACTGCAAATGCCCTAAAAATCAATATTGACGGGTCTTACTCCTCGGATTCGCCGGTAGGAGCAATAAGCTGCGTGTGCCGGAACAAAGATGGAGAATTAGTGGACCGATTTGTGAGATGGGTGGAGATCGGCTTTGGCTGAACAGATGGAGATTATCGCAATGGTTGAAAGCCTAAGATGAGACCAGCTGTTCGTGGGATTTGGAGAATTTGATATTTGATGATGGACTACAAACACCTAAACTTGGCTCATTGGAGCAGGGAATCCAATCGGGTCGTGGACTATTTTGCAAAGGCGATGGATCACTCTCTTTCAACTGGTTGTCCAGCCCTCCAAACTCTCGTAGCCTTTACTTTGTTCAGATTCAAGTCTTTTTACTTAGACTTTGAGAGTTATCTAATATATTTCTATTTCGAAAAAAAAAAAAAAAAGGATAATCAATTTTAAAGTGTGTTTTTTTTTTGCCTTTTTAACTTTTTACCTTTTTTCTCTTTCTTTTCTCTTGTGAGTCGTCCTCTGTATAATTGTTGCGTGTCTTGAGGGTTTCGGAGGCGGCCGTCCCAGTGCGCTTTTTATACTGTTTTTTTTTCTTTTTTGCTTTTTCTTTTTTTGTGTGTAATATTAATCTCACCTTTCTTGTTTTAAAATAAATATATATTACTCTCAATATTCCTTTTCCTCTCAAACCTCACGTAAAGCTCCCAGAATTTGCTTCCGATAATTCTTTCTTGTTGACCGACCAATCCTAGCTTAGATTGTCTCTCATCTTTTCCTTTTTAATTTATTGTTTTCCTTTTGTCGTTTCTCTCAATGTGTACGACCACGATGCATTAATGATGATGTGCTTGGTGTCGACTAGGGCGTGTGGGTTGGTTTTTTTTTTTTTTTTTGGTCCAAAAAAAAAGGGGAAGGGGAGGTGATTCGAGTCTTTAGGACAAGTTCCTGAAAATTTACCGTGAAGAAATGACATATGTGAAAGTGGGAAAGCGTGGATAGGGATATTATTGTAATATCTTAATTTTTGGGCCCAGGGGTAGAAAGGGTAGGGTAGGGGAGGTGATGGGAAGGGCAAGGGCAACGATCTTGCTATGTTCCCACCAATAAAGGCCCTTCGACTGGGATGGGAAGAATGTCAGCCGTTGAAATAGAATCAATGATGTGGTTACGAAGACATTCCTGCAATGTCCTTTTTTTTTTTTTTTGAAATTTTTTTTTATAAAATTATTACCTATATCCCCGAATTTACTCTAATGAATTAATTTTTTCCACCTCGGCACCTCTTCATTCTCCCATTTATAAATTTCGGCCACTTAGTATTTTATGCACTTGGCAAAAAATTTATGCTCTTATTAGCTCAATCCAATTTATCGGGAAGTTCAATACAATTCACTTAAATCCACCCGCTACCTGTCCAATGCAAATATATGTATTAAATAATAGATGAAAAAATTGCAACTAATATGCAAAATGCAATTATTGATTTTTGGTTAGAGATCAGGGTCGATTCATAAATTTTTTAAGCAATTAACAACTAATTGGATTGCAAAATTTTAAGCATTAACAAGCGATATCTTTGCTAATACATTTTAGTTCACTACAACTATAGCAGCACCATCCACTAAAATTTGTCCTTTTTTAATGCATTTACCTTGAGGAACTTGGGGTTTTTTATGCATATAAGTACTTTTGTTTGAATGTAAGTGTTGGAAAAATAGTAATCTCATAAAAAAAATTACTTGTAAGGTGGTTATATAAACTCTAAGTCCGAGGAAAGAGTATAAACAGTTCCTTTTTCCTTTTATCTTAGCCACACCTCCTAAATTTATGAAACAAATCACACCACATTTTATGGTGATTTTACAAGACCAGGATAATGGAATACAAGTCATGACGCATTTCAAGGAAGTTGCAAGAATTATGTGTGGAATAGGGGTCAACGAGCGATGATCGTGTAGGAAAATGAGAGGTGACAGAGATATGATTGAATGAAGGACTGAGAAATTGCCCTAAAGCCCCACAAGTGACCGGCCGTATGGGGCGAGAATCAAATGAAAAGTCTAAGAAATGTAGACACATAGAGTTGCATATCATAACCCAGCTAGAATACAAAAATGAAAGGGTAACCCCTTCAAACTTTAATTATAATTTTTTTTTTTTTCATCTACAAACTTATAGTTGCATTTCTAAAAAATGCCTTAACATTATCTACTTTAATTAGAATGACTTATCTACTTTCCTCCATTTAAATTATCAATTAGTTTTGAGTTACTAACTCTGATGTGAATTACTTACCAAGTTTATTTTTTTAATTACCAACTTTTCCTTTTTTATCAATTTTTCGTTCAAATTTTTTTATTGTGCCTTAAATTTACTAACTCTTATTGTTCTTCAATTAAGCTTTCAACCGATTACTGGATCTCATTCCAGTTAACTATCAATGTTTTTTTTTTTTTAATTTATTAACTTTTCCATCGAGCAACTTAATCTAGAAAAAATCAGGAAGTCATCAAATAAATCGGAGTACTTTTCTATGTAATTTGTAAATTTGAGATGTTGATAATAAATAGAATTTGCCAAATAATAAGAGAATTAGTTCATCAGTCAAAAAGAAAATGGAAAAAAAAAAAGAGGCGTTGGCCACCAATTTCAGACCCACGAGGTGCTTTCCAAGAAGGACGCTCGAAAGGTAATCTCCATTGCCGATGTACCGTGTAAAATGGAAAAGTATTAACACTTCTTTTGCAGCCATCAACAAAAGGGAAAAGTTAGAGATCAGTCATGGATGGAGTCGCGGACGAGCTTTACTTTTCTCATCCATTATCGTGCTTCTATGAGCTTTCTTGGAATTTTAGAATCAATTATTATTGTCTTGCTTTAAAGCAGCCTCAATCTCTTTGTGATCTTGACCAAGATCGAATTCTCTAGTCTCAGAATAACTTGTTCTATCTTAACAATGATTTCGGTCATCGACAAATCTTGATCTATGCAATGAGAGAATGTTAATACATTTAAAATTCTACGTAAGGATCTAAATGGAAAGTGTATTGTATCAAAGTTCAATTTGCCTCATAAATCATAATAACATGATAGTCATTTTACAATGGATAGATAGAAATTTCTCTTCCATTTTCCTTTTCCGCTAATTGTTCCAATCTGTGAGTAGCGAAAAAATGTTTATTAATCAAAACAGTATGGTTATGAAAAAAATCAAAACAATAAGGTTGAGTATAGTTGTGAGCTGGTGTATTTTTTGTATCTGCTAATTATCTTTTTCGTGTGTTTTTGACAAAAGGGAAAACAAGAAAAGAAGACCCCACATTTAACCAGCACCAGCACCAGAAAAATCTTTCAAGAATGCTCTAGAGGATCATAGGAGATTTTAGAAGACAATTAATTAGATCTCCTAAATCAATCTCTCTCTTTGACTTGGATAGCACTTCGATCATCATGCATCTATTCAAGTTTATATGATTTTTTTTTAACTATAAAAACATGAAAATCTCATGTAATTCCTTGATATTTAGAACCATCAGCTCTAGCTTTAGCTTAAGCATCTATGCATCACAAGCATCAGCTAATCCTGGTCATGTAGACCCAAAAAAATGAAAATATACAAATAGTCAGACTTGATTGTTAGTCACTTTTCTTATGCAAATTTGACAACAACGGAAGTATTTTTCATTGATTAATTATTTTAAACGACACAAGCAACCAATTTTTTAAATGTTTTCTGAATTATTCATTTCGTGTAAAACAAACGAAGCCTAATATGCAAAATGCAATTATTGATTTTTGTTAGGGATTGGGATCGATTCATAATTTTTTTATGCGATTAATAATTAATTTGGTTGTCAAAATTGATGTTTCAACAACAAATAAGCTACCAATGAATCTTTACCCAAAGCGAGTTCGCCACTAACTATAGCGGCATCATCCGCTAAAATTTGTCCCTTTTAATGCATTAAGCCCGTAGAACTTGGGATTTTTTATGCATACAAGTATTTTTGTTGGAACATAGGTGTTGGGAAAATAAAAATCTCACAAAAAAAAAATCACTTGTACAGTGGTCATATAAAGTCCAAGTTTGAGGAAAAAGTATAAACAACTTGTGACGCTAAGATGCTTGTGGTCATATAAAGTCCAAGTTTGAGGAAAAAGTATAAACAACTTGTTTTTCTTTCCATCTTCTACTAAAATTCTAAAAGCGAATTACAACATATAGAATTACACTACATTTTATAATGACTACAAGACTTGGATGATGGAAAACACAGTATGATGCATTTCAAGGAAGTTGCAAGAACCCTGTACGAGCAATGGTAGGAAATTCCATTTCCATTGTGGTGCGGCATTGGTCGTGAGAAATGGCAAAGATATGATTAAGAAATGGCCCAAGCCCCACAAGTTGAGATAATTTAGAAGGAGTGGTCTTAAAATATGGGGAAAGTGGAAGTGGTTGCTCAGTCCCCATCAATTTAAAGTATCATATTAACAACAATTTCCAAAGTGATATGTCTGAGAACTATAACACTGTATGTATGGGGAGCGCATTTCACTTAGCTCGAAAACAAAAACGAAAAGGGTAATACCATTTTGATTGTGTCACTAAATTCATGTATCTTACTTTTTAATTAGTTACCTAACAAGTTAATTTGAGAGCACTCATTGATCAAATCTTTTAATTATAGAATTCCACGACGGTAACATTGCACCGTCATCTAGACAAACAGCCAAAAATGAGTTGAGCCACCATCTATGTCTCATGATTTCTAAAACATTATCGTGGTGACCGCGAACCTGTTGAGAAGGATCTTTTCTAAAGTCTGCTCAAATTCACGTCCACACTACCGACCCCCTCACCCACATATACTCGAGTGGCAGGTGATCCTAGAGCACATGCATTGGAGTTCTTGACACAAACCTTGTCCCGAGGGACCCCAAAAAATTTATTTCACCCCAACCAACGCAGTGAACACAACAACATTTTCAACTTGAATAAACAAAATCAGAAACAAGACCTTAGAATCGAATTAATGCTGAGATTGCCAAAGACAAAGCCCTAGCCTCACAAAAATAAAGTTGTTCCTTCCACTCTTGGATGCGGGATTCTCAATGTACAAAGCACGAGGTGAAGTTGGTTTTCTTTCCATTCAAAAGTATAATCTCTTGTTATTTACAAACTTCTATTTGTGCAAAGACTTAAAATTACTGACTCTATTTAAAAATTACCAACTTTAGTTAGAGTGGTGTGCCAACTATTTACTGTTTAAGTTATCAACTAGTTTGAGGTTACCAACATTTCTTACCAAGTTTATCTTTTAATTATCAATACCGACTTCCGATTACCTTCATTTGCTACGCCTATTTGCACCCAAATTTAACCAAATCGTTGACATGAGTAGAGATATGTTTAGAAACGGATGGTTATCGACACTAGATATGCGAGCAATTGTTGACGGCCGAAAGAGTTGTTGGTATTAATATACATCGACAACCATAAAACAATTATTGATATAAAATCAATTTATCAACAGTTGATATGAAGATATAAATGTGTATATATGTTCAGATAAATTAAGATATGAAATCAAGTCATTGACTTTCTTGCCAAAACTCAGCATATCTTTTATGTTTTAAAAATTTATGACAAAATAGTATATGATTTTATATATTGATTATTAATTTGTACATTTTGAAAGGTTTAAGGACTAATTTTTTTAATTTAAAAAAGCCAAAACAAACGACAGAAATAAAAAATGTTTAATACTAATTAAACAGAATTTAATGTTCATATATAGAGAAAATATTTCACGTGCTAATCCTTTCATTTTGTTATTTAATGGGTCTTTCGTCTTTATTTACCCATCTCTCTTTTTTCGAGCGTCGTTTTTGGCTTGAAGCAGGCGAAGCTTGACTCAACAGCAAATCTCGAGAAAAGCTGCGAGGCTTCGCGGAACTTCACCTCTGTCGGGAAAGGCTGATAGCGCGTCTGTCAGCACGCCACATCCTCTGTGGCTTCTTGTGCTGGAAAGTGGAATGCGTTCTTTGAATATTTTGTTTCTCAAGAGAAAGAATCAAATCGATGTTTGTCAGAATTTCATATTATTTTTCAATTCAACACCAAACTCCAAGATAGTCAGGCCACGTGATTTAGTCTGTTCATCCGAAAGAGCTGAGTCTGTGAGAGTAACGAGTGAAGTTTTTTCGCTCTCCCTTCGCTATTCTCATTTCACCGCCATCTGAACGGGTCTTGTCTAAAGGATTCTTTACACTTTTCTGTCAATGAGCCCCATTATTTTCCTGAGGAATAGGGGATAACCTCGTTAGATCTTGTAACTCCAATATAACCTAAAGTCTAGTGACTTGAACAGTGTAAGTCTCTACGGAAATGCAAATGTAATGGGATTATAGGAGGTTAAAAGAGACCAAAGTAGATAATGGAACCGCCTCCTGCAAAATCTATTTTGTGAGCTTGAAAAGGAAAGGACATAAGCTCCAGGCGGGCAGCAGACATTTCGCTCAAGGGCAGCCATGACTGATGCTCATGAGAAACTTCCCAGCGATTGGAATATGGATGATTCTTGTGTCTCGTGGGTTAAAAATTGGGAATTCTGTTTCCGTGCCAGTCAATTCGTGACACTGTTGATGAGTATCAAATCTTATTGGTGACAATAAAGTTGATCGACAACTTGTTTGTCGTTACGTCCCATGTCCTTTTCATATTAATTAAATAGTTGATAGGAGACGATATATTTATAAGAGTTAATTACTTGAACAATTATGTAATATCAGTAGATACAAAATTTTATCTGATCAAAATAGTTTTCAAAACAACTAAATAGAAGTTGATATTGTTGGAAAAAGTATTAGAATACATAAAATAATAATAATAATTGGAAATGCATTACAAAATATTAGAAAATAAAAGAAAATGTCGGGCGTGCGTAAATTTGTCCTTAAGGATAATTCCGCCCCTCGGAGACGAAACTCGGTGCGAAAGGCTTCGGCGACTATCCTCCCAAGATACAACAGACCTTCTTCTATACTCCGCACTGAATATTAGAATGAAACAGAACAACTTTTGTGTATAACCCAGCAAAAAGAAAAGGAAAGATGTGAGAACATATTATATCTACTCAGATTATGGTTCGAAGTTTAATTTATATTTAAACAAAGAAAAGAGAGAGCCGTTAAGAGACATCATAAATCAATTGGTAATTAAAAAGATGACCGTTATAAAATAATGAAGATTTATGAAGTAATAAATCAAAAGTTATAAAGCCGTTAGACGAATCGTTACATAACCATTATAAAGCCGTTATATGACCGTTAAAAAGCCGTTATAAAAATGATGACTTTCATGACGATCATAATTTTTAATAAATATTTCAAAACTGCTGAAATATCCAACAATCCCCACATATTTCAGAAAGTTTTGACAAGAAAAATAAAATAATGTTGGGTTATTGGAGAGTAATGCATCGGAATTGGTGCTTGATAGGCTATGAACCAACCCTAGAAAGAATGAAATATAATTCACGAAATCATTGGTGAAGTTTGAAACTTCTATGAACCAAGAATTTCTTTTTTGTGAATTATAATTTTCACCAATCACATTACACTCCCACAAACTTTGTTGTTCAACGCGGTTTTGCGTTAATAGGCCATGCGCGTGCTTGGTTTATTCATAAGTGCTTTAGAGATTTTCGCCAAAAATTCTCATAGGAGCGGCCCCACTCCACACTTATATAGGTGATTCCATCAAGTGTATTATGCAGTTTAATACACCACCAATAATGGCTATGGAATTTCATTAAGAGCTTAGCTCAACCTCTTTTTCCTTGCAATTTTGCACTATTTTCACCTTATGATGGACAATAATTTTTAATAGTGCACTAGATCAACAAATGACTTGTTATTACCCATATGAACCTAATTCATGGGATCGCCAATCACATAGGTTGGGTTACCATCATTGTTGATTTTCTTCAGTTGGCTTGTCCATTCCCCTTGATGTATAGTCAGAGGATTGGCCAAAATCCATTTCTAACTTCATATAATTAATGGACATAATTCCATCATTGAGCAGCTGCTTTACCACGTCATCCCTCAATCGGATGTGTCAATTTTTACCATATCTATGCATGGCTATTGCCTCTTGGCAATCATGATGTATACACACAAAATGTGTCATTTTCCCAAAGGAATATTTGCTAAGAGTCTCTCGACTACTTAGCCTCATGAGTCTGACAAAAAGTTTCTCTTTGTCTCAAGAACTTGAATAGTTCACAATTTACTAAAGAATAGTAAATATTTTCTTCTCCTTCATCCATTGGAGCTTAGAAGGATAAGGCATTTTGTTTACACATATATGCCCGGTAGCACTTGAGTCTACCACCCATAATTTTGATTAGCCACAATATTGGCATGGGAATGACTCTATCAATTACTTCATCAAATCATCTACTTCAACCAAGTCGACTTTTGGTTTAGTAGGATTGTCATTTCCCCACGATTTCATTCAATTGCTTTTATGTCAAGCACTTCCTTTGGGTGAACACATATTTGTCAGCGGATTTTATCTCATATGAATCCAAGATCCAGTTAACATCACCGTATCCTTATAATAAAGTGGAAAATCCACTATAAAACTTGACAATAGTCACCCTTTAACAAAATATTTCACAAAAGGCATCAATCTTATTCAATATAGATCTATGATGGCTATGGATGCAAAGAAATAAAAATAAATTTCATCTCCACAACAATCACTAAAGGAGATTCTCTTTCCAAATGCAATAGCCAATCAAGTCTCTGATGATCATCATGCATGAATGGACATTCAACATAAATTGGCAAAGTAAATATTCGTACAGAGAACATTTTTTTTTTTTTTTTATATATCATTATGCTGTCAATAGTACATGTTGCTCCAAAAATATTAACCAAAACTCAGAGGTTAGCGAAATCCAAAATGAATTAATAATTTCACAAAATAACGTAAGACTTCCTCTAAGGTTATATATGAATCACCAAAAATGTCTCAACAATGCATACTCAATACAAAACATGTAATCAATTTAATTATGCAATAAAATACTATTTAATAATTCTATCAAAAGTTATGCGTGGACGAGAGAGAATTAGCATATCTTCATGTATTTATCAAATATACACATTGTCATGCAGCAAATACCAACATATGTATGAGCATATACATAGATAGAGGCCCAAGCTGCACTCTCAAGCAAGCATGAATAAAGATATGCCACCAAATACCAACACAAACTTGTGTCTACACTTACTTGAGCATATTGGCATGGACATCACCAACCGATTCATGATTGTATGCACTCTAGCATATTCCCAAGAATGATGGGACAACACTGTAAGGAATACTGAAGAATTTTGTTCCAAAGTCAAAGAACACATATTTTCAAAATCTATAAGCACAATAATATAAAGTAAAAAGAGCGTAATTTTAGTGATAAAACACAGAAATCCCACATGACAGCATCCATTGTTTCGCTGAAAACAATTATATATAACCTGGTCCAACATGGGCAAGCTCGATAAGATCTGTAGAGATGGAGCTAAAGGCAAATTAAATAGCATATAAAAACAGTTATAAACTTGCTTCATGAATGTACAATAAATAAATTTTAACAGGAGAATAGGAAGAATTAGGGACAAATGGAAACTATTTCGAGTAATAGAGAAGCGCCCCAATTTCCAATCCTAAATGGATGATTATTAAAACAATCACGAACTTGAGAGAGAAAACACCTACACACGTCCGACTTTCTATTGAAAAAACAAGTATAGGTATTGAAGCCCCAAAATAAAAATAAATATATATAAAAGAAATATTAGCCTGATTTCTTTCCATTTCTTTTATGGTTTTCCTTTTCTATTTCTTTTTAGTAGCCACACATAATCACTATGCCATTTTTAAATATTTTCTACATAGGTAATTTTGAAAATCTGTAAGCATCTTCCATAAAAGTATAAGAGCACACATTCATGGAATATGTCTAATAAGATCAAATCAAATCAAATCTAAAGAGAACACACAAGCTCATGATGCCAAATTTCAAATACTAAAATGAAAGTATCTCGACCTGTGTGATGATGATTCCTCAAAATGTGGAAACAGCGCGCCAAAATGGCAATTACACCATTCAAGCATTAATTTAGAGTTTCCAAAAAATGACTTACTTGAAACTCAATAATCTTACCAAAACGACCAAAAGCTATTTTGTGTTAATGCTTGATACTTGTCCCATGACAAACCACCCAAGAATATGTGATACTTGTCCTTCACCATCTCCAAATCCTTGTTCAATTCCAGGGTCGGTGGAAGCACCAGCAATTTCAATTTTGAAAGCTCTAAGGCGATTATCCTTAAGATTGTTGGAAAAAGTATTAGAATACATAAAATAATAATAATAATTGGAAATGCATTACAAAAGATTAGAAAATAAAAGAAAATGTCTGAGGCGTGCAAGCACTGTCCTTAAGGATAATTCCGCCCCTCGGAGTACGAAACTCGGTGCGAAAGGCTTCGGCGGCTATCCTCCCAAGATACAACAGACCTTCTTCTATACTCCGCACCGAATATTAAAAGGAAACGAGAACAACTTTTGTGTATAACCCAAAGCAAAAAGAAAAGGAAAGATGTGAGAACATATTGTATCTACTCAGATTATGGTTCAAAGTTTAATTTATATTTAAACAAAGAAAAGAGAGAGCCGTTAGGAGACATCATAAATCAATTGGTAATTAAAAAGATGATCGTTATAAAATAATGAAGATTTATGAAGTAATAAATCAAAAGTTATAAAGCCGTTAGACGACCGTTACATAACCATTATAAAGCCGTTATATGACCGTTAAAAAGCCGCTATAAAAATGATGACTTTCATGACGATCATAATTTTTAATAAATATTTCAAAACTGCTGAAATATCCAACAGATATGTCACTCAAAACAAATTCATATTACCAAGATTATTCAGCAAATTTGTCGGAGAAAAAGTTATCTCCATGGTTGGTACACCGTGTGGAAAAGACAAACGCTATAGCACAGCCATCAACGAAGAGAAAAAGTTTAAGATCAAACATGAAAGGAATTTCAAACGATTTTGCTTTTTCTTTTCCACAAATATACAATATGTCATTTTACACAATTCAATATTTCCTTCACGAATTGGATGAGAAAGCACTTTAATCAGTTATATTCTCACTATTCCGTTATTTTTTCTCCATGAATGAGAACTGCAGTAAATAGATATTTACTAATGAAGGTTTAAGTGTGAAGTTTAAGCAAAATCTATTGAAATTTTACTCGTCGTTCTATTCTTTTCAACAATAGAACTACTATATTTACTATTTGAATCAACGGATTTTATATACTTTTTAGTATCTTTTAGGTTTTCCTGCTAATTAAAATTTCCGAATCCATTTCTGATTTTCTCCATCATCGCACAAGGCAGGCAAGATAAATCCAAGGTAAACTCATTTAGAGAAGAAATATGCATAAAACAAACCTCAAATTATGAAGGCCAACATATACGAGAAATCAGACAAAATTGGAAGAGGAACAATCCAGATTCGTGAATACCTCAAGCCGGTTCAGTCCACCGATCAGCACAACTTGCTGACGCGGTGGACTTTTGGGCCAATCGAATCGCTGACATGGCGCTGCTGCGGAGGTAAGACGGCAGTGATACTGAGCGGCTCTGGCCATGGTCATATTAGAGACTAACTAGTGGCACGAAGGTGCGCAAATCGAGGTGAGGCAGATCGTTACTGATCAAACATGGATCGGGACAGTAAGGTCGTCTATGGCCAGTGCACGCGGGCGCGTGGAGTATTGATGAGGTTGTGGTCGCCAGTGCTGGGAAGTTCTGATGGTGGGTAATTTGTGGCAAGAAAAGGGGTAGTTTCTGCTGGCATATATTTGGATGAATGTTACATTCGCCCGCAAAGGGTGGAGTGTTCTCGCACGAGCACATTCTCAAGGGCGGATGGAGTTAGATCACAATTGTTCAAAAATATCTGAAGGATTTTGACAATATCAAAACTTAATCCAAATACTTAATAATTTTGTTTAAGTGTGCAAAGACTCATATCTAAATGATACATAAGAGATGATATGACTCTTCAGGTGTATGGGTTAAACTTCACTAAATCTAAAAACTGCTGAAGAAAGGTGTAGAACCAAAATCTTAGTTCTATGAAATAGTTAAACTTGATTTGATTGTTAAACACTATTTTTATACAGATTTGATGACGGTTGGAATTCCTAAATTGAAGACTTGGCTTATAGCAATAAAGTATGATATTTCAAGATTATCTATGCCAAAAATCATGGACTAATTTGCTCGACGGATTAATAGGATGACATGATCAAAACATGTTAATACAAGATCTAATTGATCGCTTAAATTTAGGGAAGGTTCTTTACATAGATCTCAAAATGAGTCATCGAACCATTTCTTAATCCATATTTGATGGGTTGAGTTATTATATTAGTTAGTTATTTTTATAAGTTGGTTATATATAGATTTAGATTTAAATGATTATTTTTATCTAATGTGACACTAAAATGATCTAATGAAAAGTTTTAGCATTAAAGTTAGTTTCCTATAAGAGTTGTGGTACTTATATTGTCTTTTTCTCGAAATACAACTATAAAGCATGTTATGGAAAAAATTAGACTAAGGATTGTTATATTAGAGAGAGCAATCATCGATGGGAGATTGATAGCACGCTGTCTATGTCTTTCCAAAAACTTGACAATATAAACCCTAAAGTGGACATAATTTTAGTAGCAATCACCAAGTCTAAGTAAATTGTAAAATATGGATAAGTGGGTTGGTCAGTCCTCATCAATCTACCGTCTTGACACTGATGAACTTCGGGAACTATACAAAACCCATGTACCCACGATGAAAAGGAAATAAGAATTTGCACTTGATTGTCATTGAGATTTCCGATGAAAAGAAAGGAAAAAGGTTACACTTGACAACTTTACCAAAAAAAAAAAAAGGTTACACTTGACAAGATGACAAGCCCCCACCCCACCCGCCCCTCCCAAAAAAGGAAAAGAATTGCACCTCAATTCCAAAGTGCGTCAAAAGCAAACCTGCGCTCTCTAGGATTACTTATTGGCCTGATCTTTGTGAGATAAACAAAGTGATGCTTTTTTGGAGTTCCTTTATCGTACTATTGTTAGTCAAAAGCAACAGGATAAATAAATCTAAAAAAGTTGGATTGGTGATTAACGTAGGTGGTTTAATATTTATATAGATATGCATTTCTAAAAAGGAGTGGGAAAATATAATTTTTTGAAACTTTGTTAACTTATATTCATTTTGGTTTGCTCATTTGTTTATTTAATTTTTTTTATTGACTTAAAGTTTACGTCCAAGGAAAAGAAAAAATAAAGATCAAAGTGGGACATGAGTCAATTGAAGAGAGGGCCACTTGTCAGCTTCACATAGGCCTCCTGCCTTTGCACCACAAAAATAATTTAATATTAAACTAAATTAATATTAGATTAGACTTAATAATACAAATTAAGATCGAGAAAAAGACTGAAACAACTAAAGTTTGAACCAAAAGAGCTATCTACACTCTTTATCTGTAAAAAAAAAAAAAAGTATAGACTCTGTATAGTTATCATTTATTTGGAAGAGAAAGCGCAAGGAAAAGCAACATAGAGGATCAATTATCTATTTAATCAACATCCTTTTGATTTTAGTAGTTAGATGTAAGTCTCCCTTTTCTTCCTGAAGTTTTTTTTTTTTTATTTTTTTGCTTAAGTAGTGGAAGGATAGAAATCACATAAAATAATTTCTAACCAATGTCCAAAATCAGTATAACAACGTATTGTTATTCTAGATTTCGCATCAAAATTGGGTGGGCCCCTTTCGTTTTTGTGATATTGTTTTTGTGAGAAGTATGGAGAAATGTTGGTACTTTCCCAAACCAAGCAAGATGAAGAAAAGATCATGTGTAAGGTGGTCATAAACAGCTCCTTTTCCTTTTCATCTTGGCCATGTGGAATCACATCACATTTTATAGTGATTTTACAAGACTTGATTGATGGAAAACGCGGTATGATGCATTTCAAGGAAGTTGCAAGAACTATGTGTGGAACAGAAGTCAATGAGCAATGATCAGGTAGGAAAGCCAGAGGTGGTAAAGATATAACTGAAGGATTAAGAAATGGCCCGAAACCCAATACTAATTAGCGTACGGGACAAGAGGAAAGTGAGAGGTGGTAAAGATAAAGTTAAAGAATTAAGAAATGTCGAAATGATTAATTTTTATTTTGTTTCCGGGAATTGATTCTGAGTAAAGAATGCGTTTGGTAACTATACAAAATTTTTGATTCTAGAATAAAATTGTGTTTGGTGCCAGGTGTTAATTGATTTTGTTCCAAATCAATTTATTTTAATTTTTAAATATTTTTTCCTTTTTTTCCTTTTTTTTCTTTTTTCTCCTATTCTAATTCTTCTTCAGCTGGTTGTCGGCCCTCGCCGAGGTCGGCCCTCGTCAAATCCACTACTGATTGGTGTATGGGACGAGAGGAAAGTGAGAGGTGGTAAAGATAAAATTGAAGGATTAAGAAATGGCTTGAAACCACTACTGATTGGCATATGGGACAAGAATCAAATGAAAGAAATGTAGACATGTGGAATTACAAATCTAACCTCACTCGAAAACAAAAATGAAATGGGTAATGCCTTCAAACTTTAATTATCATTTTTTGTTATTGTCTACCAACTTCTAGTTGCATTTCTCAAAAATGCCTTAACATTACCAACTATAAATTTGAATGACTTTCCTACTTTTTCTCTATTTAAATTATCAATGAGTTCTCAACTCTTATTTAAATTACTTACCAAGTTTATTTTTTAGATTACTAACTTTTCTTATTTTTTTAATCAAGTTTTCATTCACCTTTCTTTATTATGCCTTAAATTTACTAACTCATATTTGTCAAACTTTTCTTCAATTAAGCTTTCAACCGGTCACCAACTCTCATTCAAGTTAACTATCAATGTTTATTTTTTTTTTAAAAAAAAAAATTATTAACTTTTCCATTGAGTCACTTAATCTGGACAAAAATGGGGAAGTCACCCAATAAAAATCGGTAATTTCCTATATAATTAGTAGATGTAAGATGTTGTTAATTAAAAAAAAATTGGCAAATAATAAGAGAATCGGTTCATCAGTCATGAAAGAAATTTGGTAATTATAAAAAAAAGACTTGGTTACTAATTTCTTAGACCCACGAAGAGCTTTCCAAGAAGAACGCTCCAAACGTTATCTCCACTTTCGGTGTGCCGTGTGAAATGGAAAAGACTTCTAAAACTTATCTTCCCAGCCATCGACAAAATGGAAAAGTTAAAGATCAATCATGGAAGGAACTGCAGAAGAGCTTTACTTTTTCTCATCCATTATCTTTCTTCTACAACCTTTCTTAGTAGTCTAAAATCAAAATTTTTTTTTTTTTGTCTTACTTTAAGACAGCCTCAATCTCTTCGTGATCTTGTCTTTGATTAGACAACCTTTCTTAGTAGTCTAAAATCAATTTTTTTTTGTCTTACTTTAAGACAGCCCAATCTCTTCGTGATCTTGTCTTGATTATCCTTCTACAACTTAGTAGTCTTTCTTAGTAGTCTAAAAAAACTTCAACGTTATCTCCACTTTTTTTTGTCTTCAATCTTTAAGACAGCCTCATTATCTTTCTTCTACAACCTTCTTAGTAGTCTAAAATCAATTTTTTTTTTTTTTTTGTCTTTAAGACAGCCTCAATCTCTTCGTGATCTTGTCTTTGATTATCTTGCTTCGACAACCTTTCTTAGTAGTCTAAAATCAATTTTTTTTTGTCTTACTTTAAGACAGCCTCAATCTCTTCGTGATCTTGTCTTTGATTATCTTGCTTCTACAACCTTTCTTAGTAGTCTAAAATCAATTTTTTTGTCTTACTTTAAGACAGCCTCAATCTCTTCGTGATCTTGTCTTTGAATAATTTGCCCCCTCTTTACAATGATTTCAGTCTTTGATGAATCTTGATCTACGTGACGACATTGTATTGTATCAAAATTATAATCTTTTCACAAATCATAATGAGATGATATTCATTGTACGATGGATAGGTTGAATTTCTTCTTCTTTCTACCTTTCCACCAAATTGTTCATATTTGTGAGTTGCGACATGATGTTCGTTAATCAAAACTATTTGGTTAATAAAAAAAATTAAACAATAAGGTTGTGTATAGTATGTGAGCTGGTGTACTTTTTTGTCTTCTGGGAATTATTGTTGCATGTGTTTTTAACATAAGTGAAAACAAGAAAATAAGAAAACGTATTTAACTAGTAGCTTTGCAGACAATGCATCTTTGAAGAATGCTGCAAAAGATCATGAGAGACTTTAGAGGACGATTAATCCGGTCATTTAAATCAATCTCTGGCTCGAACAACACTTCGCTCAGCACACATTTATTTAAGTTTGTATGATTTTTCTGAACTATAAAAACATGGAAAGGTTCATGTAATTGCTTGATATTTAGAACCATCAGATTTAGCTTTAACTTGAGCATCGACGCAATCACAAGCATCAGTTAGTTCTGGTCATGTAACCTGAAAAAAAATAAAAAATAAAAAAATAAAAAACAAAAAACAAAATTCTTGTATATTTTGAAATTGGGACAAGTGCATCGAAAGTCCTAAACTTATTACGAAAGTGCAATTTAGTTCTAAAATTTTCAAAAAGTGCAATTAAGTTGTAAACGTGTCAAAAGTACAGTTGAATCTTGAAACTTTCAAAAAGTATAATCAAATCCTAAAACTAGTTAAATTGGTCCAATCAATTCCTTCCGTCAATTATATTTTTGAAAATTTTAGGACTCAATTGCACTTTGATAATAAGTTTTAGGACTTAATTGCATTTAAGTTTTAGGACTCAATTGCACTTTTGTGATAAGTTTTAGGATTTCCAATTCTTTGAAATTTTATACAAATATTCAAACCAATTTGTCAAACACTTTCTCTACATAGAAACAAAACTTGGAATCCCCAAAATGAAGACCCAGCTTATAGCATTGAAGTACGATATTTCAAGATTATCTGTGCCATAAATCACTACTTAATTGATTTGTGAGATGGCATGATCAAAACTTGCTAATAATAGAAGTTTTGATTGCCCCCGATAATGTGTTTTTCAAAGAAACTAGTTTTGAATAAATTTATCATGAGTGGAACAATTTAATATGCTTTGTGAGATAAAATTCAATATTGGATAAATGTGTTATGGAGTATTGATTTGAAACTTCTAATTATATTAACCGAATGATAGACAAAGAGACATCATGAACTAATTTTTTAAGAGCCCACAAGGAAATTTCCAAGAAGGACACTCAAAAGGTTATCTCCTTGGTTGGCACACTGAGTGAAGTGGAAAAGACTATCTTGCCTGGCCATCAACAAAAGGGAAAAGTTTAAGATGGTCATGAAAGGATTCTCAAACGATCTTGCTTTTTCCCATCCATTATTGCATTTCTATGAGCTTTCTTGGAAATCTAAAATCGACTATTTTCTTTAAAAATTTTCGATTACCTACTCTTTTAGAAACTAATTTCTTAGAGCCCACGAGGAAATTTCGAGGAAGGATGCTCAAAAGATTATCTCCTTGGTTGGCACACCAAGTCAAATGGAATAGACTAACAAAATTTTCCCAATCAACAACAAAAAGGAAAAGTTTAAGATTAGTCATTGGAACCTCAAATGATCTTGCCTTTTCCCACCCATTATCATGTTTCTATGACCTTTCTTGGAAATGTAGAATCAATTATATCCTTCAAAAATTTTCAATTATCAACCTTTTCTCCCAAATCCTTATCAAAAGTCGGTTAAAAACCAAGGGTGGTAAAAAGCATACTTTACTTCCTATGCAACCGGAGATTTAGGATTAAGAACTTAATTACACTAGTTATTTAACTAATAATCTTGCAATGCCTTACTTGATTGATTTGTTACCTAAATGATTTAGGCAATTTTTGACCATTGTATTAACCTATGTCACTAAATGATGTCCATGCATGAGTACACGACCAAGAAAAAAAAAGACAAATCACAAACAATACAAGTAAAGTGCAAGAGAGTAAACCCAATAAAGTATCATGCAAATGATACGCATGACTTTGTTATTAAGTTTTAGGACAACAATCCCCAGGAGCTAAGTTGAAATTGAGTCCAATACCTTGCCTAAAAGATCAACCTATCTAAACCTAAGCTGCATCAAAGGTAACCACTAAAACCCTCTAAGCTAAAGGCATGCTAAATTAACAAATAAATCTAAGCTATATCTAGCGCTAAAATAAAACAACTTAATCAAAACCTGCTTTAATACAATTTTCTTATTCTTTGCTAGTTTTCGATTTATTAATTTTTTAATTTTTGATTTTATTATTCTGGAAAATAAGGGACTCGGGCTGGGCCCCTTGAACCCAGTTTGCATGTAAGATTAAGTTGGACTCCAAAGACATGGGCCAAGGATAAGATTGGGCTTATTAAAACAAGCCCAATTAAACAAATTAAACCGACTAACAAAACTTAAAACCAGCCCAGACCTATGCTAAGTCCACCCCCAAAACTCACCTATCGACTTACGAACATTAAAGTCCTCAGCGACAATCCACATGAACTATCTAAAACCAAGAACAAAAGCTCCATCATCGACCGCTTCCCGTTGCCGGACCACCATGTTCAACCACACCAGACATGACTCACGAGAATGGAGATATCAATTCCCAACCTTCCCTCTCCGGCAACTGCTTCCGAATACCGCCATTGTTCATTCACAGAACACAATTTCGAAGCAAACATTCACAAATCAGAGAAATTCTTAACAATATATTCAATGAATCTTCAATGAATAATATGGTTCATTCACAAAGGAAGATCCCAGTAATCACTGCACCATGACACAAACGACGAACTCATAGATCTACTTCAACACACAGCAAGTAATAGTTATTCGAAAGAAAGCGAGGTTACTTTTCAACTTAACTAGACATGCATCTTATTGGAAGAGTCGGTAATACAGTTATTCGAAACTTTGTTAATTTATCATCATTAGGTTTGATCATTAGCTTATGTAATTAAAAAATTACATTTACGGAAAATGAAATATAATCTCTTACATACTATTTGTTTATGTTGGGTCTTTTGTTTTCCAAAAAATAAAGTGATATGTGGCCAAAAGGAAAAAGGATGAAGATAATGTTATAAAGAAATGAAAAGAAAAAATTATATAAAGATGAAAGTGGGATATATGTCAATTTAAGAGGGGCCATGTGTCAAACTTCTCATAGGCCTCTTGATTTGGACCAAATAACCATATAGTACTAGATCAAATTAAATCAGATTAGATTAGACTATAAAATAAATATATAAAAATGAAACAACCCAAGCTTGAACTGAAAGAACTAATCCTAAATTATTATCACTTATTTCAAAAGAGAAAGCGCAGTTATTTAATTATTATCTTTTTTGAAATTGTAGTCGGATGTAATCTCCCCTTTCTTCCTTAAGGATTTTCTGGCTAAATCATTCCTTAAGGGTTGAAAAAATATAAATCTCATAGAAAGATCACTTCTAAGTTCTAAGGTGGTCAAATGAAGGAAATTAGCCACATATACCTCGCTGGATAAGGATGTATTAAGTTCTAAGGTGGTCAAATGAAAGAAAATAGCCACATATACCTCCCTGGATAAGGAAAGACATTATTATTATATATTTATATAGATACATAATGATGTTTGAGCACATTTTCTACTTTTGAGTTATCTCTATTTTTTTTTCCCAATTTCCAGTTGCAAAAGCAATCGAAAGTCGATCAATTCATATAAGAAGTTAGAAACGCCAACCCAACTTTAGAAAAACTTCAATTTTGTTATTTCTAGTTTAAAAGAAGTTTGCAAGAGATGAATTTTACTGTTTCCTTGGCATCACATGTCAAACAATTTAACAAACTACTAATTTGAGATTATGCTTTTTAATTTTTGTAACAGGACAGATCATACCACCTTTGGATGCATCGTTAACGCAAAAGCCTAGACACACGACATAATTTTATTGGTTATTAAAGATATCTAGGGAGCAATGGGGTGAGTGTCAGGTTTGGAATCAGGATCTAGTGTCTTGACATATATTGATTTAATCACCGGCGATTGAAATGTGTGTATAACATCTGGTAAATATGATATAAAAAGACTCATCATGTAGTAAATATGTGTCGGATTATGCTAAAAAAATTATTTTCGTCATAAAATATCCCAAATATGGTAAAATGATTTTATTTGCAGTAAACATGTATAAACATTTTATAAAAGAAAAGAAAAACATTTTTGCACAGAAGAAGAATCAAATAAAGGTCCTCGGCATGAAGATACAACAATATAACCACTTTATCAACCTATGTTTTTATAATGAAATGGTGTAATACTAGTATCTTAATATAAAAAATTGATTTTTGGACAAAACAAAAATTGGACCTATTCCGATTTAAATTTTTTGGAACCAAGTCGGAAATCCACTCAGGCACTGATCAGTGATCACTCCTTCCTATCGGACACGCATAATAAGTAATCAATTTTTCCTCCCTCCTCTCCTCTCCTCTCCCTAGCCACGTCTCCGTTGCCACAACACAACCTTACCGTTGCTGCTGCTGCCGCGAACCCACCTTGCCACTACAGTCACCGTGCCCCGACCACAGTCGCCCCCTCTCTCTACCCCGACAAATAGGCACTCCCTCGACGAAAACAGGTCGCAAGCCATTGAACCAGATCTGCCCTCGTTGTCACCGGCTCGATCTTGACAGGCTCTAGGGAGAGATAGAGAGGGGAATGAGGGGATGAGAAGACACACCATGGCGGCGGCGGCATCTTGGACTGGTAGCGACGTAGTGTTGAGCAGCCATTAGATGAGTGGCCATTGATGAGAGAGAAAGCAGAGGATTGGAACAAGGAAAGAAGAAGAGGCAAAATTGAAATCTGGAAAATGAAATCCTAACCCAAAATTCGTTTCTTTTTATGGAGTGATTGCCAAAAGGATATTCCCACGGGAGAGAGAATCTATTCAAAAGAAAGCGTTACTTCATCCCTCGTGTCCTCTGTGCGAACAAGCCCCATAAAAGAATAGGTTATATCTCTTCTTTGCCACTGTAGGGTTTTGTGTGGTCGCCCCAAGCAGCATGATCGACACATGACATTGTTGCTTACTGAAATGACTTGTTGTGAGTGGGATGGGCTTTCTTTTTTTTTTTTCGTTTTCTCTAGCATATAAGAAATAAGGTGAGTTATTTGTAACGGGATAGTGCTTAAATTAAGTCGACACATGGAGATCGAGTGACATCGACGATACTTCAAATAACTAATTGAAGATTTCAAGAATTACCTCTTCTTATTTTCTTGACCTGGAAGTTTATTTTGAATATTTTCAAGATTGCTTCTATCTAGATGAGGAATTTGATGTTTATTTGAATTTTTTGTTATATATAATGTATCTTTTTTCGTACTCCAAGGTTATTCAAAGGAATCGTAAACTTTTTGGCCATAATTACTCAGCTTCTTTCGTTGTGGCACGCAATTGAGTCATCAAACAAAGTTTCACTCTCTGGAATTAGCCTTGTCACATCTCTTTTTGTTCACAAACCGCGGGGCCTTCCCCCCGCCGAAACTCGCGATCTCTACACGCGACAGTAGTCGAGCTCCGCACCAGTAGAGAGCCACGGGCAAAAAATTCACGCCACCTCGTCCACGAAATCGAAAAGCGACGATCTGGATTGCGCGTACTGCGCCGAATCGCATGGCTGCGCCCAATAACTCCCCCCGGTGGATGGGCCATCCCCTCGATATAGAAACCGATCCTGTACGTTTGGGGCCTCCCGGTGGGGCCCACCAAGGTTGCATTCATTGCAACTGCAAATGGGGAGCGGGGGTGATGGCTCGCGCTGATCGGATCAGGATGGTGGGCATCTCTATGTCCACCGGCTGCACGTCTGTGGTGTTCTTCCCATTTCGTTGCCTTTCGGGAAGTTGACCGGTTCGTTTCATTAGAGGCCTACTTATTATCAGAAACGATGTCCAGCCCACGACATCCGTTGGATGCGGCATAAAAAATTCTCGGGCTCGCGACGAATAGAAATGCATCTCGTCCCTCGGAAGACAGTTATGTGGCTTAGCTCGTTCATGACGTTGAAAATAATTATATGCCCTCGAAAAATAAAATAAGATTCATTGATTCATGAATTCGCAGGATAAAAGCGCCTTAACGGTATTATATGCCCTCGATCATTTTAAAAATAAAACAAAATAACCTCAATGATTCATTCATGAATTGAACGGGATTTTCCATTTTTGAAAAAATGAAAAATATACTCTTTTATTAATGGTAGTCATGCTTCGCATTTGCTAGTGTCCATTCTTTTGAAAGATACTCTTAGCATAAAGACATGGCAAGATCGCACATATGTACTTTAATTGGTACCACCTTTACATTCAACACCGTACTTATATTTGTATCTACTGAGGAGTATCTCATGGAATCAATTTACAAATCAACTTCACCTTGACAGGTATGGGATCAAGGTGTGGTTGGCGCTAGTCTAATCGAAACTTCCATGCACCTATTTTTTTTAATAAATAAGACTTTAGTAATTCTTGAGATGTATTTGTGATAGAAAGTAAGAGATGCTACTACATAGTCCTTTGGAGAGGGGATCGCAAAAAAGTTCAAGTCTAAGCTCATTCGTGATATCAGTAGAAATTACTGTAACTTAAATTTTAAGTTGATGAACTAATTAAGATATATATGTTGCTCCATATCATATCGAATTTATCAAGTTGGACTTCTCCAACATTTTTCTCACTGGCACTTTAACAATCTCCTCCTAACATGCTTCTCTAATCCATATTTCCTTCAGCACCATCTTATTTTAACATGAAGTTCCACATTATTGCTATGTATTGCAACAACCGTCTTTGCAAACTTGAGGCCACTTTGCTCTAGTTGCCTCTTTTAGATAAACTATAATGGCTATTTCGTGAAACATTGTGGATGCTGGATACACTATCATAAGAAGATTACCAAGAAAAAGCTCAAGTCCAAAGTCTTCAACATATCCAACTAGGTTTACCTTCGCTAAAAAATTTAAGATAATAAGCATGGGCCAACTATTATATATTAATTGCTCCATATTACGTTAAATTTTCAATATTAAACTTTTTTAATACTATTAACATGTGCGTTTTAAGACACAAGGTGAAGAAAACCTTTAAGAAAATGTGGGAGATATGAAAACATATCTTAAAACACCTTTACTAATAGACTCATTTATGTATCCGGAAGGAATTTGCTGTGTGACCTATAGTTTATCAATTTTGCATTGGGATATCGTCTAAAAAGTCATAAATCTATTATACGGCAGTTAAATTAGTTATAAATTATTTAATTTGGCAAATTATATCCTAAACCTTTTTGACGATTTGCCAATCTAGTTTTTCTGGTTAATTTTGATTGGAAATTACTAACGTGGATGCTGGCTATTTTGTGTGGCACAACTGGCATGATTTTAACGATTTTTGCAATTCTTTTATATTTTTGAATTTTTTGCCCTTTTCTTTTTCTTTTTTTTTTTTGTTCTTCCTTCCTTAGTTGTTGGCCATCATCAAGACCCAATGATTGGCGAAGGAAAAAAAGGAAGAAAAAGAAAAGAAAAAAAAATATAAATTTCTTAGAAAGTTATAAAAATTGTTAAGATCAACATTGGTTATGCTACGTAAGGCGGTAATATTAACTAGACTATTATATCAGTGATTTTTTTAGCATGGACTACATTGAAAATTCATCAAAATGTTTAGAATTAAATTGACTAAATTCAAAAATTTAAAATTCAAATAGCCGCTTTATAACATGTTAAAGTTTTCATGAGTCGCTAATCAACTAAAAAAGTGCAGAGCATTCAGTCAAATTTTGCATAACTAAAATTGCAAGCCCCAAAAAAGATCAAAATTTTCTTTTTATTGCATCACCAAAAATCTGTCTGTACATCTCTTGTCTGCAGTAACCGAATCAATATTCACATTCGTAGAAAAAGAAAACGAATCAATTGAATCAGAGCCCTCGGATTGAACAAAAAGAATCATCCAAGAACTCTGCTCTGTTCCGAGCTATGCTGACTCTGCTTTTGGAATTGGGACGAACTCCGATCATCGAACGGTCACCCAACCCCGGAGTGTTCCCAATCAGGCCTCTCGTGGCTCGCCAACTCGCCATCCCGATCCATCACCGATGAAGAATCCGACGAGATCTCCAACGCAGCAGCATCCTCTCTAATGAACGACGGATCAGAATCCATCTCCGAGGAGGGCGAAAGCGAGCCCGATTCCCAGCTCGTTCTTGAACATTGCATCAAAACCCAGTCTTGGAAATCGAAGTGGCACCTCGGAGAGGAATCCGCGAATCCGACTACTCCGTAATCTCCTACGACCTCCTCGTCGTTGATGCAGTCGAGGGCAAGGAAGAGGTGCTTCAAGAGCATACGGACGGTCCACACCTTCTTCGGGTTCTTTGCGAAGCACTTCATCGAGGAATGGCCTACGAACTGAAGAGCACGATTTGCCGCGAGGATACGTCCTTCCCGAAAATCTTCATGGCGTCTTCTGACCCTTAACCCTCTCTCTCCCTCTCTCCCTCTCTCTCGCTGTCTCCAAATGCATCGGACGGACGACGTTAGCTTGGCTGTCGGATGAACGCGAGCTGAGGGTCCGGCCACGTTTGGACCCTCTTACTCATGCCATTGTATTTTTGCTTTACATTAACGGTACGATATTTTTTTCCCATTTGAAGTAGTTTTTCTAACAGAAACAAAAAATAAAAGGTATTGAAAGTTATTCAAAAATATTAAATCAATTATGAAACGATATTAGGTTAAGATAATCATGTACGTCAAATTAACTATGTCAATAATCATGATGCTAATACTTATTTATGTAGGGAGTGCAATACCTAAATGTAATAATACATTTTTAATATAATTTCAATGGCTTACGAGGTGGTGATTCGATTAAGTGAGTCTCTTCCTTCTTTCCTATCCTCCCTAGGATCTTGAACTAAAGTTTTAGATGATAGCCTAATTATACTTAGCAAGAATTAGGTAATGATCGTATTGCAGAGTTCAAAATCACTTGCATTTTATAATGAGTGGAATTTAGGTTATGCGAGATATGGATTTTTAGAGGAAAGAGTAGATATTGTTGGATGACATATGCGCTATTTCCCGCCTTTAGTACGCAATTAATGGACGAGTCTAGACAAGGGTTCAGTTTCGGGCTTCTTAACGTTCGATAGTTCATATGGACATCAGAATTTCTGCTGACAAATTATGCATACAGTTTAGTAAAAAGTACAAAATAATGATACTAATAGACAAGTGAAAAATAGAGAAGTCTAATTTGATTATGTGAGCAATCATCTGGCCCGGTTCTTCATAATAATAAATCAATTTGCGCGCACCCATCTTGTATTCAATTGGCACTACACTGGTAGCCTCGCTCAGCACGTTGACCACCATAGCTTTGGCACCGTCACAGAAATCTTTGAAGTCTCACACAAAGATCAATGAGAATCACGACCTCCACTACAATCCAGACCGAGGTCACGCAGCGTCGATCTAGACATTTTCCACAATGTGTGACTGTTAAAAGCTATCATCCAGAGTTAGCATTGAATGACGACTCCATCAGAGGAGGAGAAGACGGTGAAGGTAGTAGTGCTGGCGAAGATGGTGCCAGGGGAGTGGACACCGGCAGGGAGGGTGATAAGTGGGTTTGTTTTGCTGGGGAAGGAAGTTTATTCTCGTTATATCTGCTGCGTGAGGGGTAAGGTAGTCCTTTTGCTCGCGCATTTTTGCCATTATAAGATGCGAAATGATTTTCAGAATGGATGAGGCGAAATTGAATAGATGCAAAACCAGAGCCCGACATGTGTGGCGTCCAACTTGCAATGATTACACGAATCGGGTCATTAGCAAGCTGATGGTTTTATTGGGCCTGAGTTAGCCCATTAGGGCCTGGCCCGTGAGTTGAGGGCCCATGGAGGAAAAGGTGCAAAGTGAAAGGTTGCGTTGTTTAGACACGATAGGTTGTGTTTTTGGAAGGGTGTTACGTTGAGGAAGTCGCGTCGTTTGGAGGAGACGCCGAGGGAAAATATAAAAGAAAAAGGAACGTAATTTTTCTAGGTTACGTACGTTGTTTCTTTTTCTTCTCTCACTCTCCTCAAAACCAACGTAACAAATTTTTTTGAAGAACAACCTCTTGCACATCGCTTCTCTCCCTAAGCGAAGAAAACAATTCCTTTTTGAAGAACAGTATCCGGTTTCCTCCTCGAATCGCAACGTCGGTGTTTAGTCTGTGGATACAAGGTACGCTCGAACTCGTGGTGTGCCTTTGATCGGTGATTCATGTAATTTTTCCCGGGCTCATCTTCCGCATAAGTTTAGGGGTTCGATTTAGTGTCGAATCCCGATTTAGGGTACAAGCAATACCCCACATTGGTATCAGAGCCCATGTTCATGTTTCCCGACCCTTTTTATTGCTTTTGATTAATTTTTTGGTCAAAAATTCGAAGAAAATCAATTTTGGTCGATCGGAGACGGAAAAACCCGACACCCGTGTTCTGTGCGCCCTGTTTCGTGTTTTTGTGCAAGTCGAAATTAGTTTTTGATAGTGCAGGGATGAAGCTCTCGTTGATATGAGAAAAATGAGTCGCGGATCGCCGCCGGAGGCCACCGGACGCGCCGCCACGCGCGGCCGGAACGCACGGGGGTCATCGGCGCGTGCGTTCCCCCGCTGAAACGGCGCGTCGGATGCACCGTTTCGGCCCAGGCGCGTGTGACGCACGCGCGCGCGAAACGGCTCGCCGTTTCGGCCCCTGGCGCGTGCCACGCACGTGCCGGCTGACGTCATCGTGACGTCATCCTGGCATGTTCCGGTCGATTCGTCCGACCGGCCCAACCGAATGACCGGTCCGACCGGGCGATCGGGCGACTGGCCGGACCGTTGACCGCGACCGTTGACTTGACCGTTGACCGTTGGCCGGCCGTTGACCGTTGACCCAAAAAAAGAAAATTTGTTTCTTTTTTTCCAATTGAGTCAATGTGGATTACATGTAATCCCTTATTTGTTCTGCATTTGTTGCAGTAACAATGCCTCCCCTTCAGTTACGTACGCCTATTCACGTAATTACCGATAAACAAAAGGAAAGGCTTTCTAAGTTGATAGCTGAGCCGACTGATTATCGATGGGAGAGTGGTGACTTAATTGATCATGTTCTTGAAGTCAACGGGAAGATACAAGAGGTCATATGGAATGGTCGTCCCATGCCACAATGTCGAGAGATGGTGCGATTTTTTCATTAACACTCTTCCACCCGAATGGCAAGATGTGTTGAATCGCATATGGGATGTCAACGGAGCTGCTTCATATAAGAAAATTGTGATGGATTTTGTAAAAGAATATTACTGCATTGTTACAAGGGAAAAGATCCAGAATTTGAACAAAAGAGGATCTTTCCCAGTTCGTGTGCTGGCTTGGTGTTATATGTATTGGCTGTTTTCTATTTTTTTGTTAAGTGTGCTTTGTGGACATCTTATGTAATGTTTACTACCTGATTATTATTGATGTAGCAACCTATATGTTAATTGTATTATATGAAAGCATTATTATTATATTGTATGTCAATTATCTGTTGCTTTCCGTTATTCTGGTTCTTGTGGGTAGTTAGCGTGGGTAGTTATAGAAGTTTTTGTAGCTTCATAGAATTGATTTTGCATATGACAATCATATTAATGATAGTTTTAAGTTAGGATTTTGGAGGATGATTGGAAACGTAGTGACCTTTTGATTCTAAAACCTTACTTGAAATCATTCATTAATATGATGGGTCTGTGCAAAAGTGATGCATAAATGATAGGCATTAATAACTCGTGCATATATGTCTGATGTGTTCAGATCAATGGTTTCAGCCACAAAGAGCATAGTTGCCGAGCTGAACAAAGCTGAAAAGCTCAATGGTGACAACTATGAAATTTGGCAAATGAAAATCCAGTATGTGCTGGAAGAGCAAGAAGCACTTGAGGCTCTTAACCTGACCATGGTAGAACCTGAAGATGGAAACACTGCACAGCACAAGAGAGACAAGGAAGCTTTTGCTGCGTGGAAAAAAAGAACTCTCTTGCTCGCATCACGTTGTCGAGCGGCACATGGAAAATGACGTCATGCGAGAGTTTAGGCGTTTTGACAATGCCAAAGATATGTGGGAAGCATTGGCGGCAAGATTTGGTCATACTTCGGTGACCGGGACCGAGGCAGCTCACTATTAGGTTTGACTCTTATAAGAAGCCTCATGGTCAAACCATGAAGCAACATCTTAGAAAGATGTTAAACATGATAAATGTTTGAAAGATGCTGGCCATGTCTGACAGATGAGCAGCAAGTGCAAGCGGTGATTCGTTCCTTGCCTCGAGTTGGGAGCATATGAAGGTGTACCGACTCATAATGAAAATATCAAAACCTTCGAGGATGCAATGCGTCATCTTGAGCTGGAAGAGGACCGCCTGTTGGCGGCTAAGCTGGATGCTGAACTCTATCATGCTAGTTCTAGCTCAAATGGAGCTTTGAGCTCCAAGCGCAAGCGCCCTAACTGGTTTAATAAAGGGAAAGGCAAGGAAGTAGGTCCTTCAGGGAAGAAACCCAAGTTTAACCAACATGAAAGAGGAAAGCGTCCTCGCATGAAAAAGCTTGCAAGGGTGAAATGCTACAACTGTGACAAGAATGGTCACTATGCTCGCGACTGTCATGAGCCAAAGAAGGTATGCACCCCTTGTATTTTTCAGAACTTTGCTTTTGTGTCGAGTTCTGTATTCTTAACCGAGTCTAATCCTTTGTGGACTGTGGATTCGGGAGCGACAGACCATGTAGCGAAGGATAGAGGATCCTTCGTGGAATTCCGACGAGTACCAACCGGAACTAAGTGGATCTATGTGGGAAACAACTCAGTGAAGTGAAAGGAATTGGCACATGCCAATTGAATATGCGTGGTGGACGCACTTTGTTCCTACATGATGTGTTGTATGCTTCGGAGATTCGTCGGAATTTAGTGTCTGTTTTAGTGTTGGTTAAATTAGGTTTTAATATGAACTTCTATGATAAAGGTGTGGATTTGTTTTTGAATACAAATTACTATGGTTGTGGTTATTTTCTGGATGGTTTCATTGTATTAGATATTGATTATGTTAATACAAATGTTTGTTATTCCCTTCTCACGTCTCCTAATACATATGTTAATGATGTGAATCTATGGCATGCTAGACTTGGTCACATTGGGCAACAGCGTATGAATAGACTAGCCAAAGAGGGCTTGTTGGGCAACATTGAAAAAGTCGATTTGCCCATATGTAAGCATTGCGTAGAAGGGAAAACGACAATGAAACCATTTGGAAAAGGTAAAAGAGCTGAATTTCCTCTGCATTTAATCCATTCTGATGTCTGTGGTCCAATGAATGTGAGAGGAAGGCATGGGGCTGTTTATTTCATCACTTTTATAGATGATTATACTCGATTCGGATATGTCTATTTGATTTCTCATAAATCTGAAGCATTAAGTTGTTTCAAAAGGTTTATGAACCTAGTAGAGAATCAATTAGACAAGAAAATAAAAGCGTTGAGATCCGATCGAGGTCGAGAATATTTATCGATGAGTTCAGAAAATTATGTGATGAAAAAGGAATAGAAAGACAGTTGTCTATTCCATATACTCCTCAACAAAATGGTGTTGCGGAGAGAAGAAACAGAACCCTACTGGAAATGGTTAGGTCCATGATGACGCATGCTAACTTACCTATTACCTTTTGGAGTGATGCGTTGTTAACTGCTGCCTGTATACTTAACCGTGTGCTTTCCAAATCAGTTACTTCCACTCCATATAAGTTATGGACAGGTAGAAAACCGAACTTAAGTTTTCTTAAGCCATGGGATTGTGCTGCCTATACACATGAGTCCTCTCACAAGTTTGGGAAATTGGGTCCCAGAGGAAAGAAGAGTATTTTCATAAGATACTCGGAACACTCAAAAGGGTGTGTGTTCATAGGTGAGCGGGAAAGTGGGAGTATAACTGAATATGAATCACGGGATGTCACGTTCTTGGAGGATGAATTTCCTAAGAAGGGCGAAATAGGTGAATAATACTCCCTATTTGAAACCTTGGACCAAGATAATGATATTAATGGAATTCGTCCAAGTGGGAGTAATATGAGAAGTGATGAATTGAATTCAACTCATTCTCAATTGCAACCACATAATGAGACGGCATCATCATTATCTAATCCAAGTGGGAGCATAATGGGGAATGATGTGCAAAGTGTACAATCTCACATACGGCGAACAAGTCGCCAAAGTATTCCCCGTCGACGTTTTGACATTGAAGGGGAAACTTTTATGGTTGCTCCACAAGATGAGGATGAGCCAAGAAATATTAATGAGGCTTTGAATTGCCCTAGTAAGGAAAAATGGATTCATGCAATGGAAGAGGAAATGGAGTCAATGAAATCAAACCAAGTCTGGGAACTGGTTGATCTTCCAAAAGGACGCAGCTATTGGGAACAAGTGGGTTCTCAAAATAAAGCGAAAGGCTGATGGCTCGATAGAAAGGCATAAGGCTCGCCTTGTGGCGAAGGGGTATAATCAACGGGAAGGAATTGATTATGAAGATACGTTTTCTCCTGTAGTGAGATTTACCTCGATTCGCATTATTTTGGCAATAGTAGCTAGTATGAATCTTGAGTTACATCAGATGGATGTAAAGACTGCTTTCCTCAATAGAGAATTAGAGGAAGAAATATACATGGAACAATCTGCTGGTTTCATAGTGAAAGGCCAAGAAGAAAATGTATGTCGACTTTTGAGATCGATATACGGCCTTAAGTAGTCATCGAGACAATGGTATATACGTTTTCATAATGCCATAATGGCATATGATTTTACAATGATTGATGAGGACCATTGTGTATATATCAAAAGATCCAAGGATCAATTTGTGATCATATCATTATATGTTGATGATATACTGATTGCCGGAAGCAATAAGGAGTTTGTTAATACCGTCAAGAGTTGGTTGTCTTCCAATTTTGAGATGAAGGATATGGGTGAGGCTGCATACATTATTGGAGTTAAGATTTCAAGAAATCGTTCGAAGAGATCGTTGTCTCTTTCGCAAGAAACATATATAAATAAAGTTCTTGAACGATTTCGTATGCAAGATTGTAAACCCATAGACACTCCTATTGCGAAAGGTGAAGGATTGAGCCATAGGCGTGTCCGAGGACTCCACAAGAGAAGGAACAAATGAAACATGTTCCTTATGCTAGTGCAGTTGGGAGCTTGATGTACGCTATGATGTGTACAAGACCGACATATGTTTTGCGGTTGGAATGGTGAGTAGATACCAATCCAATCCAGGTCCAAAGACATTGGAAAGCCGTTAAGAGAATACTAAGGTATCTCGAAGGGAACCGCGATTTCAAGTTGAATTACCAAAGAAAGGATCTGCGACTTGAAGGCTATTCGAGATGCCTGATTGGGGAGAAGATTTAGATGAAAGAAAATCTACATTAGGATTTGCTTTTCTTACCGAACAATGGCGCCATATCATGGAGCAGTAAGAAGCAAACGTGTATAGCCTTGTCCACGATGGAAGCTGAGTTCGTGGCATTATCAGCAGCGGTACAAGAAGGAGTTTGGCTTAAGAGATTTTTGGATCATTTAGGTGTTATTGAAAAAGCTGCATATCCATTATTGGTTAACTGTGATAGCCAAGCAGCTATAGCGTACACCAAAGATCCAAAATATCATGACAAGACCAAACATATAGATACCAAGTATAACTTTGTCAAGGATATGGTTGCACGAAAGGATGTGAACTTACAGTACATATCTACGCATAGAATGGTAGCAGATCCTATGACAAAACCAATACCTAGAAATGTGTTTTGTGGTCATGTAAAATCTCTAGGATTGCGTAGAGTCTGATGTACTGGATTGTAATTTCCCTGAGTTGTTCACATTTATGAACTAGTGTTATTTCATTATTAATGCCTATGAATCTTTGTTTGATCTTGTTCAGTGCATTATTTTTTAAGTTAAGGAAGTATGTCGAACAGATAAAAGATTAGCCCACTCACACGGGTAATCGCCTCTATTTAATGTGTGATAAATAGAGATGAGACGGTTTTTAAGCTTATTATCTAGATGATAATCGAGAGCTCAAGCTTAAAATACGTATGTCGCCTTAACTGAGTGTTAAGATGAGGATATAATACTTACGATGTCCAAAAGTAAAATAACCCACATATTTTACTTTATCTGTCTAAGATGCCAGATGTGAGTTCTGATGAATTTTGTAAATAAGTAGATACGTGAACTCAAGTTAGACATTGGGTATGTCTGAACTATCATCTGTACAGTATTGAAAAATGTAGACATACGCTCCATGGGAAAATGAGTTAATACCGTAATACGTATTTCATACTACGTATGCATGAGACGACCAATAAGAGTAGCAAAAGTTTGATCTCAACTTTCATGCCGTATGAGACTCTTGAGGAAAGGAGTTCCTCAATTTAGTGCCCTTATGACTCTTACTTATTCTCAAGATTTCTATTTAGTGTTTGCTATCTTAGAATGTTGCCAATGGTCATGAGTTGATTCGATCTAATGGAACATTTCTAGAAAAGCAAGTTGAACTGAAATTGAGAGTTTGAAGGAAATAGGAAGATCGGATTTGGAGAATCACATTGTGGTTTTGTATTCACTGGTCGACGAATTATGACTGTCTTTGGGATAATCATAATTGTGAATACAATATATATATCATTGTTTAAATGAGATTAAGAGAGATATAAATGTGATCGATCGATCTAGGGTACTGCATACTAAATTTACTCGGAAAGTGATGCCCATTATGAGCTGCTATATATTCCTAACAGATGTATGGCAACGAACTCTCCAAGTATGCTGGTCGCACGGACTATTCACCAGTATGAATGTTGCAGTGAGGAAAAGAGGATTCTGTTCGGTCCACCATGTCAAGTGGGAGTTGATGTATTTTTCAATTGATAGGCCTCAGTAGGGCCGTCCGCCCATGTTGGTTTTGGCCCACCATGTGCGAGTGGGAGATGATGGTTTTATTGGGCCTGAGTTAGCCCATTAGGGCCCGGCCCGTGAGTTGAGGGCCCATGGAGGAAAAGGTGCAAAGTGAAAGGTTGCGTTGTTTAGACACGATAGGTTGTGTCTTTTGGAAGGGGTGTTACGTTGAGGAGTCGCGTCGTTTGGAGGAGACGCTTCGAGGGAAAATATAAAAGAAAAAGGAACGTAATTTTTCTAGGTTACGTACGTTGTTTCTTTTTCTTCTCTCACTCTCCTCAAAACCAACGTAACAAAATTCTTTGAAGAACAACCTCTTGCACATCGCTTCTCTCCCTAAGCGAAGAAAACAATTCCTTTTTGAAGAACAGTATTCAGTTTCCTCCTCGAATCGCAACGTCGGTGTTTAGTCAGTGGATACAAGGTACGCTCGAACTCGTGGTGTGCCTTTGATCGGTGATTCATGTCATTTTTCCCGAGCTCGTCTTCCGCATAAGTTTAGGGGTTCGATTTAGTGTCGAATCCCGATTTAGGATACAAGCAATACCCCACACAAGCTAATGAGGGTTGCTGCCCAAATTCCAGACTTAATTATAACGTGTCAATTTTTTTTTTCTTACCTTCGGGTTCTTTGCGAAGCACTTCATCAAGGAATGGCCTACGAACTGGAGCACGATTTGCCGCGAGGATACGTGCTTCCCGTAATTCTTCGTGGCGTCTTTTGTCCCTTAGCCCTCCCTCTCTCTCTCTCTCTCGCATCGGATGGATGACGTTAGCTTGGCTGTCGGATGAACGCGAGCTGAGAGTCCGGCCACGTTTGGACCCTCTTACTCATGCCATTGTATTTTGCTTTACATTAATGGTACGATGTTTTTTTACCCATTTGAAGTAGTTTTTCTAACAGAAAGAAAAAAAAAATCGACCAAAAAATTGGAAAGAAAAAAAAGGTATGGAAAGCTATTCGAAAAATAGTATTTAATTATGAAATGTATTAGATTAAGATAATCATGCACGTCAAATTAACTATGTCAATAATCATGATGCTAATACTTATTTATGTAGGGATTGCACTACCTTACCATAATAATACATTTATTAATATGGTTTCAAATAATTTTTGGAATGGCCTACGAGGTGGTGATTCGATTAAGAGTCTCTTTCTTCTTCCCTACCCTCCCTAGGGTTTTTTTTTTTTCACCTCGTCAAGATGAAAAAATAAAATAAAATAAAACCTTTTATCCCCTTTTTTTTTTTTCATTTGGTGTTTCATACATCCCGACCTATTTCTAAGCCAAGGACCCACAAAAAAGAAACCCTAGTTCTCATATCTTTTGGGTAGAATGGATTTTCGATCATTTGATGATTACATTATGGCCAAACGCCAAGAAGAGGCATGTCAGAGCTAAAGATGTAGGGAAGGGGCATAAGGCCCAAAAGGAAGGGGCGAAAATTGGGCCTAATTATTTATGATACTTTGAAACGTCTCCCAATTTTTAATTTTTTTTTTATCTACCTTACTCTATTCTATCCTATCTCAATTGATTTTATATTTTGGATGTCGAGAGTCGAGTAAAGATTGGATTTTTCTTAAATAAGGCCTATTCTATTATTAATGTTATTGTTAAGTTTTACTTTTAATTTTCATGTATTCTTCACTGATGTTTTTTTTGTAATATATGCACCATATTCTTTGTCCCCCCAGTTCGACTAGTTGAACTTGGTGAAGAGCATTGAATCGGACAAGAGGCTGGGTGCAATGCCCCTGTTGCAAAGATTATTCTATTCTCCAATATTGTTTTCAGTATATGAAGTTGTGGTGTACCTCCTAGGAAATCCGATTTTATTTTTTATTTCTTGAAGAAAATTAAAGAACTGATGTTGGAACTAAATAGCTACATAATTAATATACTCCAAAAGGCTAGAGCCCTAAGCGGAGAATGTATACTGGATCTAGAGCATGAAGTGCTTAACGATTTTCATAGATTTATCTGTAGAAAATGGAACAGGAGAGTAGATAATTTCTAAATGGATCAAAATACTCATGGTTCACATGTTTGTTAGCAATACACGATCACCAAGTGGAGAGAGTCTTCATGTTATTTGCTCCTCCAATTACGAGCTTTTTCAACCATGGCAGACTGAGAAGTCATGATGGCTTTGAGCTATACTTCTCCTCGAGGATTACCTCTGGAACAACATTCAATACCGCAATACTCCACCTTCTTCAAATTGGATAGATACGGTAAACCTTGCAAGGAACTACAGCCTCCAATGGTGATTGATTGTAGTGATTCGAGTCTGTCAAGACCTTGAATCTCGATCAGTTTCTCACAGCTCCACAGAAACAGGTCCTTCAGATATTTTAAGTTGGATAAGTTGGGCAATGTATGAAGGAGGGGCCAAAGTTCAATCAATAACAGTTGTAGATTCTCTAGTCTTTCAAGCCCACTAAGATTGCTAAACTCACAAGAGGATAGTTTCAGGCACTGTAATTATCTTAAACCTTCAAGGCCTTGAATATTTGGTATCCCAAAACTGAGACTTAAGTCCAACAATTTCTGCAAGTTAGAAAGATCTATACTTTGTAGCACACTACAGTGGGAAATTGTAAGTTTCCTCAAACGAGAGGGAAGCAGTCCAATGTGCCACAGGTTCTTACAACGGATGAATAGAAGTTCTTTCAGGCAACAAAGGTGATCCAAATCTGATGGTATGCTGGTGATGCTTGGAAGTTCCAATCTTAAGTACTCCAGTCTCAATAGTTTCCCAATCCACCATGGGTTGTATGTTCTATCGAGTTCCATAACTGTGATGGATGTTGAGGTGGGAAAACTCAATTTCAAATTTCTTAGATTCGACAAGTCTGAAACTCCTGCTATGGAAGAGAGATATAAACTTATTAAACTTGGGGGAAGCTCTGGTACTATCTTTACACGAGTTTTTGTTAATTTTAAAATCTTCAAGAAACATAGTCTTGCAACATCTCTAGGTATCATTCCTAATGCTGAACAATCCTCTCCATGAATCTCTTCTAGTTTCCCCCACATCCCAATTGCCGCTGGTAGCTTTGTTATGAATCTCTTCTAGTTTCCCCCACATCCCAATTGCTGTTGTTCATCTTCAAGATTTTCAAGTTCTTAAGATGAACAATCGAGCTAGGCAACTCTATAATTCTTGTGTCTGAGATATTCAATTCAACTAAAGATTTCAACAACCCAATTGATTCTAGAAGTCTTGTTAGCCTTGGAGCTCCACAAATGGACAAGCACTCGAGATTCAAAAGTGCTCCGATTGAGCTTGGGACACACCTAATGCCTAGACTTTTTCCCCTAGATGGCCAATCCCTTCGATAACTTTTTCGTGCAGAGGTGCCTCCATCCATGATAGCTTTGACTTCTACATATGACCAATCCTTTCCAGAAGTTTCTAGTGCAGAGGTCACTCCATCCATGAACATCTAAATTAAAGCTTTCAAAGAACCTAATTTAGGCATTTCCCAGAGTGAACAACATCCATTTAGATTCATGTGCTTTAGATGCCTTAATTGACCAATGGATGGATCAATCCAGTTCAAATTCTCACACTCCTCAAGAATTAGTATTTCTAAGGATAAATGTTCTGATAGCTCTGGAGTTACAGTCAGCCTACGGCAATACAAAAGATTAAGGACCTTCAATCTTGTAGCCACCTCCAAATCATATTTTTTAAGAAGTTGAATTAGCAGAAAATTTGCAAGACATAACCAAAAATAATGTTACTCCATCAATGTAACCATAAACAAATATCCCGAATGAAGAAAGAGCTACACCAATGCCATACCTCACATTTTTTTACTTACATTCTCTTTATGCGACAAAATTGATTGAATTTACAATAGATTTGAGCCAGTCAATATTGTTTATTCCTTATATCCTCTACTTAGTAAACGAAAGTGCATAATCAATATTTTCAATCTAACTAGTATTTGCTCAATATATCAGTTGAGAATTGTAATGCAAACGATAGGAATGTAAAATCCCTATACATTACCAAAATGAAGATTATAAGATAGATTATAAGATACATATAGAAAAAGCAATCGACTTAAGTACAACTAATGTAAATTACAAAATAACTTGGCCTAAAAGAGTAATCCTGATATAATCTAAAATACCTCTCAAACTAAAGGTAACTTGAAAGAAGTCAATTTGAATTGGAGAATAGATCTAAAAAACACTCATATGGATGTGTCTTGGTGAGGATATCAGCACTCAAGTCAGCAGATGAAGTGGAGATATTGTACAATGCCATTCATTAGGCACGTAATATCAAACATTAGGCATGTGATATCAAATGAAATAACAATGAAAGTTCAATGTATTTTGTGCACTCGTTATGTGCGATTAGGTAATTCTTACTCTTGCCAAGTAAAATTGGCCTTTATTGGCTTGCCAACATCTTTTCTCTAGATTCATCCCTACTCGCAGGCTTGTTTGAGAAAACAAAAACTAAGTGGTGAAACTTTAAGTGTTGAAAATTGTTGAATTGTTTAAGTACCGAAAATGAAAATAAAAAGTTGTTTTTATAACAGATGAACATTAAATAATTTTTTTTTTATTTTTTTCTCACCAAATATAGAATAGTGATCATTGTTGGAAGTTTTTAACTATGTAATTGGTATCACTACAGTTTTTATTGATTTTTTTTTTTTGCAATTAATAATAGTCGCATCCTTACATATTATATTAAGTGATTTATACTTAAAACAATTTATTAAGTTCTGTGGAGTTAGAGATTATCAAAAGTACCAAATGTGGTTATCAAACACATGCTTACTGCGTCCAATTTTGGGTTAGGTCTTATTAGTGCCTCCAGCGCACTTTGTTAGCCATATGTAGCAAATAAATATTTACATTAATAATGCACAGATTGTGCAAAATACAAGAAAAATACTTTAAAAATGACAAAATTTCTTTGATGGATGTCTAGCAAATTTTTTTAGAGCACTCATTAACAAAAACCTTTTACATTTTCTTAAAATGGCATAAAAGGAAGAGAAAAGTATTTTCTTGAAATTGCAAAATTGCAAAAAACAAAAAAGTTAACTATGATTACTATAAAAGAAAAAAAAATCTTAAATTACATGATTGTCCTCCTTTATTTGTCATTTAAAATTTAATTAAGGTACTTGGGGAGAGAAGAGAGAAAATATCCTTGAAAATTAGAAACCTCTCTTCCCATCTTTTTGTGCAAGAACTCCTGCACATGTAAAATGCCTGTATTTCCAACTTTGGATATATTGCATATAATTGATTCTAAGAGTGACTAATTATACATAAAATGGAAAATTTAGTTAGTAAAAATACAAAAGAGAACTGAGAATGTGGAGTTTTCTTGTACTTAAAAAGGACAAATAGTATAGAGAGAAGTACGAATGTGGAGTCAATGAAGTACAATAGATAATTAAAGTTTAACGTGTGATTATTTTATTTCATCTTTTTTAAATTTAGGCATTTGTTCTCGGGACAATTTACGATTGTAAGTTTATGGCATTTGCATAAGAAAGAGGGACAGAGATTCCTTAAAAGTAGAATTCATGCTAACACTTTTATCAAAAAAAATTAATGAAGATCATGCAATGGGATAAACAATAACGATACCAATTATTTTCCTTAAATCTATAACAATTTTTTCCTTAAGTAATTTATTTTCTTTTTTCACACACAACACTGTGCTTTGCTTTTCTTTAATATACTAGAATTCATCCACGCATGTTGTGTCAAGAAAATGAAACTATAAGAAAATATCTCATATACACTAGAATTCATCCTCTTGAATATCTAATTTGTAACGTGTATAAGGCTGTCAATGAAATTTTAAGCTTAGATTAGTTTACATATGATTTGTTTGGACTATTTTTTTCTGATAAACAACAAAAGGGAGAGTTCATAATCGATAAGATTAGGGATTTTCAAAATAATCGAAGCTATCAAATTCATTCTAATATTTTTATTTTTATTAATTTTTAAAACGGAAATCGGATCGGGTCAGGGACCTGGTCCGAACATGGGTCTGACCCGGACCCTAAAGGTACTGGTTGGGTCAAGAATCCGGACCAGCCCAGAGGCTCGGCCCGAATAAACCTATTTCGCTCAAACGAAATATACCTGGCCCGGCCTCCTCTTCTAATCAAACTAAGCCCACTGCACAGCACTTTAAGCCCAAGTTTTCTAAAGCCAGACTAAAGCAAATCAGGCCCGAACTTAACAAACCCATGAAAACGGAAACGGACCTAAACGCACTAAACTAAATTAAGCCCAACCTACCACTCAACCTTTACAGAACCAACGCCTCCCACTTCACCCTCTCGGTTGCTCTCTCTCCGTCCGAACAGAGACAAACGGCCATGAGCAGGTCCGTCTCTGGCCTTCGCTCAATCAATAGGACCGTCCACTGGCCTCGTCCACCAGGCCGGCTCTGTTGGCCGTTTCGAGCCGACAACGCCACACCGCCTGTTGGCCACATCCAGCCCCCATTCTCATCACCGTCCGCCGCGATACACACATGACACGGAAAAGAAACAGCGCACGACTCCACGGATGACAATGAGAGTCCACAAGCATGTCAAAGGACCGACAAACGCTTAGAACCAAACCAAAATCACGGAAAATCTACCCAAGCTCCGTTCGGGCATTTTCATGAACACATGACGGGCATCGAATGAAGGAAGGCTATTGAGTCAACCAGGATTCAACCCGCGCCAAGACGCTTAGCAATCGAAAAGCAGAGATGAAAATGCAGCATAGCACAACATAGATGGGGGCTGGGACTAGCGCAAACCGGACCCCGACGAGGGCCGGTCCGATGAGCCAAAACAGGGCACAAAACCTGGCAAACGGGGGCCGTTGGTGGCGCCCTCTACTCGGCTGGGTGGCGGCGAATGGTGGGGGAACCTCGATAGACCGGACCACGTCCGTTCACCTCGCGCGCCTCCGAGCCGGGATACTCGAGGAATTGACCCAAACCGGGGAAAAAAAAAAACCGGGTCTTACCACGTGCTCGATGCGGCCGGGACTCGGGCACGGCCACTACCGGAAAACACCCGCGCGGCCTCACTCTTTTCTCTCTAGTTCTCGCACCCTCTCGGTCAAGGCTCAATCTCTCTCTTTCTCTGGTTTCTCCCGAAGAAACCTAGCATGCACTCCAAACAAGCAGTCCAAGCAAGCATCGGGCACGTGAGTAATGACTAATTTAGGTGCTTGTTTATTTTAATTCTATATGCAATTCAAGAAAAGAGTGGGGAAACATAAGTTTATGAAACTTTGCTAAGTTATCTTCATTTAGGTTCGATGGTTTGTTTCTGTAAATTTTTATTGAACTGGAATTTACACGAAAATGGAAAAAAAAATAAAAAATCTTCTGCATACTATTTGTTTATGTTGGCTATTTTGTCTTTCAAAGGATACAACGATATGTGGCAAAGGTGAAGGATGAGGAAGAGAACAATAAACAGATCAAAGTGGGATATGTGTCAATTGAGAAGAGGGCCATCCATCAACTTCACAGACGCCTTTTGCTTTTGCACCAAAACACTAATCAAATTTCTTTTGATTAGGTTCAACAATAAAATTAAGATTGAGAAAAAAAAAATGAAACGGTTTAGTTTGAACCAAAAGAGCTAATCATAAATATAGACTCTAAATAATTAGTATTGTTTCAGAAGAGAAAGCTCCAGAAAAATCAATAACATTGCATCAATCAGTTATTTAATCTTCATCCTTTTGAGGAAAGATAGAAATCTCATAAAAAATTTCACTTCTAGACGAAGTCCAAAATCTTGATTTTCTGATCATCGGACACTTTTCTTATATAGATTTGATGACCGTTGGAGTTCCCAAATTGAGATCCAGCTCATATCAATAGAGTATGATATTCCAAAATTATTTATGCAAAAAAAAAAAAATCACTAATTAAATTCGTTTAATATTTTGGTGTGATGAAAAACCAGCCATCAATAGAAAATATTATTGCAGTCTCTACTAAGGGAAGATTCCCCACATGTTTTTCAGGAGATATTTTGCCGAAGTTCTCTACAAAGAATTAAATGGACTTCAAGGACAACGTCTGAATTTGGAGATCTATAAATTGGAGAAAACTCGGCCAAAAGTCATATAATCGAAAAGGACAAAAGAAGTTAAGAGTGAATACAATTGAGGGGTTTTTTTGCATCCATCTCTTTCGTAAGCTTGTAATGCCCACCTAGAAGGAAAAAGTGTTGGAAAATCTTAAACTTATTATATTTATATCAATTTAGTCATAAATATTTTGACATAATATCAATTCAATCATTCCGGCTAATTTTGACCAAATATTGGTAATGTAGACATTAGTTGGCCTACGTGATATAATTAGTGTTAACGTTAACAAATTTTAATAATATTTTAATATTTTTCTAATTCTTTTATTTTTTAAATATTTTTGAATCGTTTATTTCTTTAATCCTTTTTTTTTCATTCCCTTCCTTCTTACGCTAGTCGGTCCCGAGGTCTAGTGACGGCCAGAGGTGAGGGCAGCGAGCCTCACCAAAGGCCATGAGGGCGACCTTGTGCTAAGCTAGCGAGGTGAGCCTCACCAAATCTGATGAGGGTCAAGCCTCACCGGCTTTGGCGAGGCCCAACCTTGACAATATTGTGCTATGTGTATGATGTATGGGAACAAGTTCCAATCACAAATATATTCTCGGATAGATAAGTTATAATGTATTAAAAAATCTCAACTCAAGCTCAGTTATCATTCAGTTTTATCAATAAGCATCTATCGTTGTTCAACTCACGTACATGCACATCATCTAGATAATATTTAAGCCCCGTAATCTTTATTCATGAGCCCCCTTAATCATCTAAAATCATTAGTATACATATCAACGTACCTGGCAATGGCTAGTGTAAAAAAAAAAAACTACAAAATTTCTATATAAAAAAATCATGCTTTTCAAATTTTAAATGAATATAGTTTTTACTAAATTATAGTCAATTCATCATGCATGAGGACAGTTCTACCATGTCCGTGTCGTGCCCCGGTACACAACGAAATCGTCATGCCCAATCTGACGGCTAACATGAAGCATTTTTCATTTGACGGTTGGGATTGCGAGTTCTCCTGACGTGACCCGAGTCTAATTGTGTCCCAATGCCAAATGAAAACGAATTTCTCTTAAGTATTTTATTAATATGACTTGTTAAATGGGGGAACATTGTGAGTTGTGATCCACTTATATAATAATAAACCAAACACGTTCTCGAGAAAATGAAAAATGAAAATTAAAAAAGTCATATTCAAATTAAAAATATGTTTCAAAACCAAATAGTTGATCTCTGCAAAATTTCGTGAAAATGACTAAAAGGACACCATAGGCACAACTATATATTATTAAGGAAATTGTCAAATTCATGTTAGAACAAATTACTTACACTAGTACACTCCACACCAGCTAAAGCCGGTAAGTAGGATGCTCTTGAATCAATAGAAATACTGCTACGTCGAGGATTATTTTCATAGATCATTACTTTATTGCAAAAAGTAAGCTAGATTTGGAGAGATCAAGTGCTTAATGATATTTCTAAGTCTTCTTCGTGTAGGAGATTGAATGTGTGAGAAGATATTGTCTATACTTTTTGTAACTGGGATTTCGTTGAAGAGTGCCTGAAACACCTCTTGAGCTACTTGACAAAAATGTAAACGTCACAGTTTTTTTGCTTCAGTAACCACTGTACAATGAGTCCGTATATTATTTATATATTTGATGACAAATTCCTCCACGCCTCAAAATTCAAGATTTGCCCATCCTCTAAGCCTTCCCAAGTACCAGAATGGAAAATATTCTCTTTGAGCTACTCGTTTTCCCCTCGCCGAATATGTCGTAAGAGCATCAACGTCCCACATCTTTAGCTTCTTCCAGTTGGATAGATCAGGTACGCATAGCCAGGAACTGCAGCGTCCGATTACAAGACTTTCCAGTGACTCTAGTTGGTCAAGACCTTGAATCTCAACTAGTTTCGGACAGTCCCGTACTCCAAGGTCCTTTAGATTCTTGAAGTCAGATAAGTTGGAAAGGTCCACAACTTCAAGCAGATTGCAATTGTCGACCGTAAGTTTCGTCAAACTAGAGGGAAGTTGTCCAATCTGACGCAAGTTCTTGCAATTGATGAGTGCAAGCCTTTTTATATAGCGAAGAAAACCCAAATATAAGCTTATACTGGAGATAGTCGAGAGTTCCAATTGAAACCTTGCGACTTCAGTTCTCCGCTCCACATAACGGCGAGACATACACATTGATCGATAGAAGCACCGGCTTTTAGTATCCCTTCCGATGGAGGTTGAGCTGGTAAAACACAATTCCAAACTTCTTAAATTCACAAGGTCGGAGATATCTGGAGTTTTTTCTAAGGCTCTTGAGGACAGATGTAGACATATCAGACTTTGAGGAAGCTTTGGTACGTTCCCCACACGAGTTTCTGTTAATATCAAATTCTTCAAGAATGGTAGTCTCGCGATGTCACCAGGAATTGTCTCTAGCCAATTGCAACACATTCCATAAATCTCTTCAAGATTCTCCAACATCCCAATTGCCTCGGGTAACTTTTGTATGCAACTCCCGCTCACATTCAATGCTTTCAAGCTCTTTAGATTGATAATAGTATTTGGCAACTCTGCAATACCTATGTTTGAGACATCCAACTCAACTAAACATTCCAACATTCCGATTGAGTTGGGAAGTTTTGTTAGGTAGGGAGCTCCACAAATGACCAAACGCTCAAGATTTACGAGTGCTCCAATTGAGCTTGGGACCTGACTAATAGTTGCAGGGAATTGGCTGAAATCTAAGAACATCTCGGTCAATGCTTCCAGTGCACCCAATTCTTTAGGAAGGACTTGGAGACGATGACATCCATCTAGATCCAATTGCTTCAGACGTTTCAGATAACTAATGGATCGATCAATCCTTAACAAATCTCTACACCCCCTTAGAATTAATATTTCTAAGAATAAATATGCAGAGAGGTCAGGAATTTCCTTTAAGTAGCAGCAATTAGATAGATTAAGGACCTTCAATTTTGTAGCCACCTGTAAAATAATTATGTATATTCAACGAGTTTGATTTATAAAATCTTGCAAGGCATAAATAAATATATTGACCACGGAAGCTTTCCACCAGAGTAACTTAATAAAAAACTCTATGCATATCAATTCCTTAAGCCAAAACCACACTTTATCTCACACTTTTTTCATTTCTTCTAAAATTGTCCCCAACAACAAAGAAAAAAATGGATCTAGTTTCACATCACTGCTGTTTCGAATAATAAAAAGACAAGAATGTAACCAACATATCTCTTATGAAAATATCCCTTTCTGATTTCATCATGGAATTACCGATATTGTCCCTGACACAATCACTTATGATTTTCCTATGTTAATGCATTATCAAACATCAATATAGAAATAATTTTATATGTCTTCTGACCATCAACTAATCTATAATTGCAGTCTACTATTTTTTGCTTTTTGTTTTTGTTTCATACGTTAAGATAAGGGCGTTATTAGCTTTCACATAACCTTTGAAGAGTATAGCATCTTTGTATACTATTGATGTACTAAACAAGTCAGTTTGCATGCTCAATTTTACTGGCATCCTATGTATAGTACCGATAGTCTTATTAACCACTTATTTTTAACTTAATTTAAATATCTAATAGTGACAACTCATTGGCTTGATTAGGGAACTCAAAACAACATGAATGTTCATATAACGTTCTCTAAAAAGAATGTAAGTCAATAAATATCAAGCGACAACAATTATTCCATTAGATGATTTAACAATTCTATAAATTATTTGTATGAATATCTAAATAAGTCATTCCCAATAATGCAGTTATTAGTAACATGGAATGTTCACCTTACAATACCCTCTAATCATGCAGCTCCAATAAATTTGAATTGAAGAAAGTCATCACGAAAAGATTTGCCATAAATGATAAAACAACAATAGCATAGTATCAATGGAAAATAAAAAATGCAATGCAGATCAATGACCAACAACCAAATCCTAACATCTTTTCTTTTTGGTAAGCTAATTGTTTGGTTTGGAAAAATAAAAAAAATGCAATCTCGAAAGATCTACACGTCAATACAATATTGAAAGAATGAAATAATTATGATCGAAGGTAACATTCTTTCCGTTGACCATAATGTGTACAACCCCCTCTATGCCATGAATATAAAGTAATTGTTTGAGTCAATATATATATATTTAAGTTTCAAACCTATGGAACGAGGGATTGGTGTCATAAGCCTTCTTCAAGACCAAGATTTGTTATATGAATTAAGTCAACAAAATGTAATTAAAAAAAAAAGATCAATAAAATGATGATTTACAAACCCGTGCGGCACGAGCTAGTGCGACTAGAAGAAGATATAACACGTTATACCAAATTATTTGCACACACATACCTTGAGTTGAGTCCAACCACCCCAATGTTCGTCAATTTTGCTATATGATAGGTTGAGGATGACTAGATTTTTTGGGCAAAAGTTGGTTGCCTGCATTTCTTTTGGACAATCGTTCCAATTAAGCCATCTCAATTCCGAAAAGAGATCCTTAAAGTCTCCAGAGAGGGACCAACTAGACATTTCTAGAAATCTAATATTTGGCATTTTGATAAAGTCTTCCGATGTCAAAACAAGGTCTTCCGAATGCGCGTGATACTGCAAATAGTACACTGCAACAGTTTCGGTTCCCTAAATTGAGGAAAGAGTCGGTTTAATGTGAGGAGTTCCAAATAGAGCCTAAAATAAAGGGAAAACAGTCCAAGGAAGATTTCTGCAATGAAAAAAAGTAGACGAGGGTGCACTTAGATTTATACCTTCTTTTGCTGGACAATATCAGGACCTCCCTCCCTATTCGACCACACCCGATAACCCTTTTTTGGGTCTTTGCAACATTCTTCGTACACAATGCTCCTGCCTAAGTCCTTGAGCTGATCATGCATACATAAGTTATTCCATCCACCAATCTTCACTAAGGACATTAAAAGCAAAACATCAATCCCCTCATCTGGAAAAAATCCACAATTGTCCCACATATAATGTGGATAACTCTTATCTTCTCCATCTAGAAACCAAGCAATATCAAGAAATATTTGCTTTTGAAAATGATCTAATGCCTCATAACTCAACATTAATTTTTCCTTCACATCCCTATGAGGATGATATTCCATCTTTTCCAGTGCATCTTGCCAAACCGCTTCCCTTTTTCCATATAAAAATGAGCCCATCACTTCTATAGTCAAAGGAAGCCCTCCAGTTTTTGTAGTAATTTTCTCAGATAGACTCAAGAATGCATTTGGAGTAGAGTCACTTCTAAAGGCATGCTTTCTAAAAAGTTGGAGAGCTTCGAGCCGGTTGAGTTCCTTAGCGTCATAAATCAAACAACAATTAAATTGATCTTGCAATCGATATAAAACACTTTTGTCTCTTGTTGTAACAACTATTCTACTTCCTGAACCCAACCATTCTTTCTTTGCTGCCAATGCCATGAGCTGGCTTGTATGATCAACATCATCAAGGAAGATAAGAACTTTCTTTCTGCAAAATCGATCTCCGATCATATTCATCCCCTGATCAATGCTAGAAAGTTCAACTCCTATGTCACCAATGATATGAGAGACTAATTGCCTCTGCAAATTTATAAGGCCAAAACCTTTAGATGCTTCTCGGACATTTGAAATGAAGCTATGGCTCTCAAAATGAATGGATACCTTCCGATAAACAACCTTGGCAAGAGTTGTCTTGCCTATTCCACCCATCCCGCAAATTCCGATGAGCCTTATGTCCTTAGATTCGACATTAAGTAAATATACTAATTCATTCACTGATTTGTCCATTCCAACTAAATGATCGGGTATATGAACACAAGACACCTTAAGCTTAACTAACACTTTCCGAGCTATCAATCGTGCAAGTTCTCCGTGGCTGTGCCATAAAACACAACATAATTAAGTTAATTATAAGAATTGATGGGAAACTTATAAACTTGCACGATCAAACAATAACATGAAGTAATTTACTAACAAAAAAAAACAATAACATGAAGTAATTTACTAAAAAAAAAAAACAATAACATGAAGTTACGAAATTGATGCCGGGCCCAGTGAACAAAAGAACAAGTACATGATTCTCTGGTTTTTGTTCAATCTAGGATACTAAGTTATAATGCTTATGTCGAGCAAGTAATCCTTGAGTCTTGAGACAATGGAGTGTAGAATTCCATGCGATATCTATCACAATTTTCGGTTCGGAAGTAGAAAAAAAGGAAAAGATTGTGCTCTTCAAATCAGAATCCGCATTCAAGCAAAAGAAACAGAGAGAAAAGGGAAGATGGAGTTGAGTGAGTTAACCTACCCTGTATTCTTGGTGTCCCAACCCTTGATTCTAGTAACTTCCTTGAGTGCCTCCGCCCAGCGCTGCACAATCTCAATACCACGTTTTTGTTCATGCAGAGTTAGTGCATCCCTGTACACTCTGGTTTCAAGCTTCACGTCAGAGGGTTCCACATTATAGAAAATGGGCATAACCTAAGTTCATTGGTTTTCCTACGCTGCATCATGTGTTCCAGCTCGCGTAGGCACCAGCTACTAGAGGCATAGCCTCTGGAGAAGATGGGAATGCAGATTTCCGAGTTATCGATGGCTTGGAAAATCTCAGGACCAATCTCTTCACCAACATCAATCCCCTGCTTGTCTATGAAAACACTGATACCCTTATCAAGCAGGGTATAATAGAGGAAATCTGTGAAATTAGTGCGAGTATCCGGTCCTCGAAAACTCAAGAACACCTCGAACTTATTTCCCGATGAGCCATGGCGTGTGAACCCAGTTTCCAGAGAAAGGCTCCTCTTTCTTTCCATCTCAGCTGCGTCTGCTAAAATTCTGAAAGCAAATCACAAAAGATTTGACATGCTTTTAACAAGGGCTAACGAGCTATGGTCAGGTAGGAAAGCAAGGATCAGTTTCCATTTACGTCCTATCAGGACATTGATCGAGAGAAATTGATAGATATATGATTGAAGGATTAATTAATGCCTAAGTCCCACGAGTTCACTGGTGGATGGGAAATTCAATATGGTAAATTTCGAGCAAGATTATATTAGTTGGGTTCTGTGAAATTGAGTTTCAATTTCCGATTTCCATTGCTGGCCTGAGGCCCACCAAGGTCTAAGTAAACTGAAAATAAGTAAGGCAAGTTGCTGTTACTGAATCAAATGTGACGATTAAGTTTTTCTTTTTTCTTTTTTTTTTCTAATTTATGGTAAAGTAATATGTCTAATTAATGTTAAGGAAAAGGCCGGAGACGGAACCAACCATCAAGCTTCATTTTAACTTACTTTCTTATCATCGATAGACGCAAGTGTATATAGAGTTGGATTTCACAAATGACACATAATGAAATATAACTTAAGAAGGTAATCCTAATCCTGGCCAAAGCCAGTTGAATTTTATTAGGGCCAGTTTGCTTGGTGCTTTTTAAAAAGCAAAACCTTTTTACTTTCTTGTTAAGATTTAAATGTTTATTCAAATATAAAGTGTAAGATAACATGTTATTGAAGCAAAGCAACAATTTTTCGCTTCCGTTGTTAAAATCACCATTTATCTGCACGGTGGTGATGGTTAGCATGGAGCCCACTGGAGTCAAGTCAACATAATTTAGTCGTAGTCTAAGAAAATACGAAACACGTGTACCCAAAAAAGTAAAAGAAAAGAAGAATTGGCACTTGATTGACATTAAGATTTCTTATATAAATCAAAATAAGAGACAAAAAATTGCCTCCTTGACAGCGGATAGCGTCAGAAGCATACCAACTATTCTAGGTTGCTTTGAGTGGCCTAATCTTTATAGTCGTAGTCTTGAACTAAGTGATGCTTTTTAGTTTTTGCAGTTACTTTATTGTACTATTATGAGTCAAAAGCAACAAGAAAAATAAATCTTAAAAAGCTCAATCGTTGACTATTTTAGTTGCTTTTCAATTTTAACTAGATATGCATTCTAAAAGAAGATTGGGAAAATAGAAGTTTATGAAACTTTGTTAACTGATATTCGTTTAGATTGGATGATTTGTTTATGTAATATTTTATTGAATTAAAATTTACGTCTAAGGAAAATTAAAATCATGATCAAACTTTTTAAGATTGGTTTATACTCAATCTTAATACCTAAATATTGAATTATCAATTATAAGCATTGTTCAAAATAGGGAATTTCCTAACATGGAGATGCCTAAAAATTAGGCACAAATCAAGATTAGAATTGACTAATATCAAATTAGATAATCAACAATCCAAAGAAAATCATCAGCTTAGCCAAGGTGGAGAATCTCTGTTTTACAAATCAGGCGAACTCAAAGAAGAAAGCGCACGGTGATGAAGGCTCCTTACCTCAGAACTGGAAAAGCCCGACTGCAAATGCCCTGAAAATCAATATCGACGGGTCTTACTCCTCGGATTCGCCGGTAGGAGCAAAGATTTAATTAAACAACCAGTAAAACATAAAACTCAGCGATGCAAGCTCGAAACTAACGTTTTTTCTTTTTTTCGTCTTATGCTAGTGAAAGGGTAAAGCTGGAAATCCACTATCGGCGGTGTACCATATCATTGTCCTTTAATTGGAATTTGTCTTCGTCTTTTCGCTTTTTTCCTTTTTTCCTTACTTTTTTTTTTTTTCCAAAAAGGTGACCAGAAAAAGGGTAAGATATCGTGTTGGTGAAGCAAGGCCAAGGTTTTCACTTCCGTTGGCCTGGGGCCCACCGCAGTTAAATCAACAAAAAGTGGAAGTTTGACGTCTAAGTAAATGTAAATCTGAAGCACGTGTATCTAAAAAAGAAAAAGAAAACAAGAATTGGCACTAGCCTGAGATTAAAATTTCTCATTTAAAAGAAAATGGAAAAGAGTTACTTGAAAAGATGACAATCCAAAAAATAAATTAAAAAGAGGGACAAAAAATTGCACCCCGATTGCAATAGCATCAGAAGCAAACTTACTACTATTCAAGGATGCTTTGAGTGGCCTGATAGTTTTTTTTACCCACGAACAAAATGCCGCTTTTTTGGAGTTACTTTATTGTACTATTACTAGTCAAAAGCAACAAGAAAAATAAATCTAAAAAAGCTGGATGGTTGACAATTTTAGGTGCTTTTTAATTTTAATTATACATGCATTTCTAAAAGAAGATTAGGAAAATAGAATTTTATGAAACTTTGTTAACTTATATTCATTTAGGTTGGATGGTCTGTTTATGTAATCTTTTATTGAATTAAAATTTACGTATAAGGAAAATCAAAATTATTATTAAATTTTTTTAAAAATTGTTTATGCAATCCATAACCCAGATCAAATTATTGAAATAGGAAATTTCCTAACATGGAGATGCTTAAAAATCTCAAACAAATCAAGATTATTATCGAATACTATCAACTTAGATAATCAATAATTGCTACCTATCAGATTGGTTCAAGAAATTACCTAGTTTGAAGTATTTCTTTCCAAGAATTGGGACAGACGACGGGCAGCTTTACAGCGACAGCGACGGGTGAGGAGGAACGTCAGGACCAAAGCAGCAGCGATGGCAATTCAGCACGGACGCAGCAAATTGCAGACAGGTTAGCTAGAATAAAAGATGCAACGGTGAAGGTTTGTTGGTTATGGCCCTATGGGCAGTCTAACTGGAAAGCTAGGGTCACCCGGACTCTCCATGGCAGCGACAGTGTGGATTCAGTCAATGCTAGTCTGCTCTATGCAACCAGCGAAAGGAAATCAAACGTAGCAGAGGAAACATAACAGCAAGCGGTGGCGTCAAGTGGAACCTGGATGCCGCCTGGAATCACCGGAAACCGCCAGGGACTGCTGCTGTGGCGTTAGAATAAGTCGGCAAAGCTGCTGTCGCGGCTGCAGCAGGACGTGCTGAGCGCGACGAAGAGTGCCGGCAAGCGAGGTAGAGGCGCGACGATGGACAAGCTGGCAACGAGCTTGGTGACTGGTGAGGGACGGCGCGGCGGTTGCGTTGGCAGAAGGACAGGAGCCGGAGATCAACACCGGCAAACAAGGTCTCGAGAATTTCGACGAGGAAGCAAACCAGAGACCGCCGGACGAAAGCTGCAACGACGCCGAAAAATTAAACCACACCGGCGAACAAGCACAAGCAATCCCTCCTCATTGTGTCATTTTATACAGTGTTTTTTTCCTTTTTCACTTTTTTTTTTGTGAACTGTTAGTCTCCCCTTTCTTGTTTTAAAATAATTATATATTAGTCTCAATATTCCTTTACCTCTCAAACCTCAAGTAAATTTCCTAGAAATTGCTTGAGATATTCTTTATCTTTTCCTTTGTAAATTATTGTTTTCCTTTTGTCGTTTCCCTCAACGCGTACGACAGCGATGCATTTATGGTGATGTACCTACCTCGACTCGGGCGTCTACGTTGGGGCTTGGATCGAATCCTGAGGAGATTAATTGAGTCTTGGGGACAAGTTCTTGGAAATTTACTGTGGAGGAAGGACAAATGTGAGAAGGAGTCCATAGGTATAATTATTATAATATTTTCTTTTTCTTTTTCTTTTTTTTTAGGTTGTGGGGAGCGAAGGGAAGGGAAATGGCAACGATCTGGTGCTGTTCCCACCAATACAGGCCCCTCGATTGGGCTGAGAATGATCTCAGCCGTTGAAGTAGAACGAATCTTGCCGTGATGGGGTTGCGAAGATATTCCTGCAACGCCCTTCGAAATATTGTTTTTACAAAGTTATTGTCTTCATCCCCCGAATTTACTCTAATGAATTAATTTTTTCCACCTTGGCACCTCTTAGTTCTTCCATTTATAACTTTTGGCCAAAATTTTATGCTCTTATAAATTCAATCTAGTTTATCGGTTCAGTTCGAGACAATTAACTTAAATTTATCCGTCACTGGTTCAATGCAAATATATGAATTTAAATAATGCATGAAAGAAATAGACAATTAATATGCAAAATGCAAGGGATCGAGGTTGATTCCTATTTTTTATGCAATTAACAACTAATTAAGTTGTCAAAAATATGTGTCGACAACAAATAAGCTACTAATGCATTTTTACCCAAAAGCGAGTTCGCCAACAACTATAACGGCACCATTCACTAAAATTTGTCCTCTTCTAGTGCATTTACCCCATGGAACCTAGAATTTTTTTATGCAATACACGTATTTTTTTCGGAATGTAAGCGTTGGGAAAATAGAAATGTCATAAGAAAAAAAAATTCACTTGTAAGGTGATCATATAAAGTCTAAGTCTGAGGAAAGAGTATAAACAGCTCCTTTTCTTTCACCTTGGCCGCACCTACTAAAATTTTGAAAACAAATCACACCACATTTTATGGTGATTTTACAAGCTTGGGATGATACAAAACGCGTTATGGTGCATTCCAAGGAAGTTGCAAGAACGTGTGGAACAAGGGTCAATGGGCAATGGTCATGCAGGAAAGTGCAAGGTGGTGGAGATATAATTGAAGGTTTGGGCCTAAGCCCCACAAGTGACGGGGCGCACGGGGCGAGAATCCAATGAAATGTCTGAGAAATGTAGACACGTGGAGTTGTACTTTTAACCTCGCTCGCTTGAAAATAAAAATGAAAGGGTAACACCTTCAAACTTTGATTTTCATTTTTTTTTTTTTATCGTCTACAAACTTCTAGTTGCATTTCTCAAAATTGCCTTAACATTGCCAATTTTAATTAGAGTGACTTCCCTACTTTTCTCTATATAAATTATCAATTAATTTTGAGTTAGCAACTCTTATTTAAATTAGTTACCAAGTTTTTTTTTGAAATACCAACTTTTCTTATTTTTATAATCAATTTTTCATTCACCTTTATTCATTGTGCCTTAAATTTACTAACTCTTATTTGTCAACCTTTTGCTCGATTGAGCTTTCAACTGATTACTAACTCTTATTTGAGTTAACTATAGATGTTTATTTGGTTTTTATTAATTTTTAACCTTTTCCATTGAGTTACTTAATTTGGAAAAAATCAAGAAGTCACCAAGGAAATATTGGTAGTTTTCTGTATAATTGGTAAATTTAAGATCTTGATAATTAAACAAAATTTGCCAAATAATATGAGAATTGTTTTATCAGTCATGAAAGAAATTGGTAATTAATAATAAAAAAAAAGGAAGTTGGCTACTATTTCTTGGACCCACGAGGAGCTTTCCAAGAAGAACGCCCCAAAGGCAACCTCCCCTTCCGGGTACCGTGTGAAATGGAAAGCGCTTTTAACCCTTTTTTCCCAGCCATCAACAAAAGGGAAAAGTTAAAGATCAGTCATGGAAGGAATCGCAAACGAGCTCTACCTTTTCTCATCCAATGTTGTGCTTCTACGACCTTTCTTGGTAGTTTAGAATCAATTGCTATTGTCTTGCTTTAAGACAACCTCAATCTCTTCGTGATCTTGACTTTGAATAATTTGTCCCATCTTTACAATGATTTCAGTCTTTGACACATCATGATTTAGCAACGACATTAGATTGTATCAAAGTTCAATTCTTTCCATAAATCATTATGATATGATATCCATTGTACGACGGATAGATCGAATTTCTTCATCTTTCTTCCTTTCCAACAAATGTTCATGTTTGTGAGCTGCGGCATAATGTTTATTAATCTAAACATTTTGGTTATAAAAAAAAAAAAATCAAATAACAAGGTTGCGAGCTGGTGTACTTTTTTGTCTTCTACAAATTGTTTATTTCATAAGTCCTTGACAGAAGTGAGAACAAGAAAATAAGGGAACACATCTAACCAGTAGCTTTGTAGACGATGCATCTTTGAAGGACGTTGTAGAGGATCATGAGAGACTTTAGAGGACAATTACTCTAGTTTTCTAAATCTATCATGAAAAAAATCTCAAATGATCTTGCTTTTTCCCCATCCATTACCATTTCTATGACTTTTCTTGGAAATTTAGAATCGACTGTTTCCTTTAAAAAATTTTGATCACCTACTTTTTTTTAATAGAAGTTACGAATCAATTTCTTAGAACCCAAGAGGAAATTTCCAAGGAGGACGCTCAAAAGGTTATCTCCTTGGATGGCACACTGAACAAAATGGAAAAGACTAAAACTATTTTTCCCCGCCATCAACAAAAGGGAAAAGGTTAAGATTAGTCATGAAAGGAATCTCAAATGATCTTGCTTTTTCCCATCTACTATCACGTGTCGTTTGGTCATAATTCAAGTAAAGTAAATCCCCAATTTTTTGGGGTTCTGTTAATTTTGGATCTCAAGTATGCATTTAATAGGATGAAAAAGGGGAAAGAAGAAACATATGCACTTGATTGACATTAAGATTTCTGATTTAATAAGAAAAGAAGGAAAAGTTACACTTGACAAGATGACCACTCCAAAGAAAAAGGAAAGATAAATTCACCTCCATTGTGAGTGGCGTCAAAAGCAAACCTGCTCTCTCTACGATGCTTCGATTGGCCTGGTCTTTGTAGTCATTGTTGTGACTAACCCTTTCCGTCCGGAAGGGAAAAGAAATAGATTTAGAGATTTTGCCTAATTCAGATCAACGACTCTTAATTAAGTGCGGACTCTCTTAAGCCTATTCTCTTAAGCCTATTGGAGTCGATTAGAAATCAATTGAGACACGGGAGTGTCGTCTTAATTCCTACACAATCAGAGATTCTAAAGTTGAGGATTTGATTACGTTAATGTCTATGAGCGCCCTTTCGGTCTAGCTTGGAAGGTCATTACTTAAGTAGTCACATGGTCTCGACTGCCGATTATAGTCCTAAATGCATCAAAGTTGCTAAATGATCCTACAAATGTTTTTGTAGGGTTCATTTTCATCAAATTCTAAACTAATCCTAACCCGTTCTAGGAAAGCGATAAACAAAATTTATTGAAAGATGAAGGAGTAAGTAAACACCCAAATATTGAAATGACTTTTAAAGTAAAAGTGAAAAAGAAAACATGATGCAAATCGAGCAAAAAATATACATAGCCATGTTGTAATCCCCAAGACATTGTCCCCATGAGCTGATCCAAATCAAGTTTAATTACTTTCAAAAGGGTACTCTACTAGGACTAAGCTACATGTACACTAATTAAACTAAACTAAATTAAATCTAATGCTACAGCTTAAAAATTTCATGAAAACCTACTTCGAAGCATTTTATGATTTTTTTTTAATTTTTTAATTTTTAATAATCCCGAAAATGGTGAATCGGACTGGGTCCTTGAGCCCAGTCCAAATAAAGATAGAATTCTAGCCTCGCCGAGATGGGCTAAACAGCGCAATTGAGTCCATCCTCAAGCCCACTCCAATTCTAACCGTCCTAAGCCCGATCTCTGAAGACTCCTAATTAAGCCCATGTTTGTTTAACTTAAATCAAGCGCAAATTAAGAAGACTCATGACTAGCCTGCTCTTCCAGCAAAAGCAACACCACGCTCATGCTAAGCCTCTTTCAAATAAGGATGAATTAAACCCAGGTCCATGTTAAATCCATTTATCATTGTAGAGCCCATACCTTAATTTTCTATTCTTCACACTCGCTCTTCACATTCAACTCGTCCATGGAAACACCTCTAAAACTTCCCCTCTTTTGGCTCCTCCTCTAGCTTCCCCATACTATTTACTAAGAGCATGTTTAGTAACTATCTTATTTTTCGATTTTTCTATTTTTTTGTTTCCCGGAACAGAAAAGAAATAGAAATTCGTTTGGTAACATTAGTTAATTTTTCTAATCTAAGTCGTTAGGAAATAGATGTAGAACAGAAACAAAAAGAAAAAAAAACCTACTTCCTTATTATTATTTTTTTTTTGGTAAAGTAAGTATATATTGACTTTAACCAAAACTATACAAAAGAGGGGTTCCGGACATCAAAACTTACACTCATAAAGATAAACGAGTCAAAACGAGTGGAAGGGTGCCTAAAAAGAAAACAAAAGCCGCTAACACAGAAGCAACAAGACAGCCAACCAGAACAGCGGCAAGAACCAACCAGAACAGTGGCAACAAAACAGCCAAAACAGTGGCAAGAACCAGCCAACCAGCGGCAACAACAATAAGGACAAGGGAGAAGGAAACCAGCCATCAACCAGAATCCCCTCACACAAGCGACAGCAACTCCGAAGATTGATCTGGCCCCAGCTTTGCTCCACGCTCCCACCCGCAACAGCAGCAAACGACCGAAGAAAAGGCTTGAACAAACCCCATCCGGAAAAGCAGCAGCAGTATGAACAATCCGAGATTAAAGGGAGATATCGGACACTGCAGGAGAGAAAATGCAGGAGAGAAAATGCACGGATCTATTCCCTAGCTGCGTTGAATCCTCCTATTCCTGGAAGTATTTGCGACGTTACTGAAAGTTAAGGCTTTATCCTTAACTACTTTGACGAGGTGGTTCTTCATGGCTGGGATGGCCAAAGATTGTTCACAGAAACCTTGTTCTTGATAATAAAAATGAAAAAAACTATTTCTAAACAGAAATTATTTTTGGGTATAAAAATATTACCAAACACGCTCTAAACTTTATGTGTCCATTGTTTTTAGTTAGTGGACTGAGAACTCATTAAATTTTACCCACTAACTCATGAAACTCAAGACTCATAATTTACGAACAACGCAACAAAATCTCAAGCCACAAACAAATGGATTTCACTACTTACTACCAAGCGATTCATCATATACATTCCAGCCGTACACTCCATCTAGCAAGCATCACACAAGTAACACCAAAAGATGTGCAAAACGAGGAGCCGAACGCAAAAAAAAAAAAGGCAGGACATACGGCCATATACTCGAACCACAGAAAGATGAACTCGAAACGAATCAATTGAAGATGGATATTGCGATTTAAAAAAGAAATGGTCATCAAAATGTTTTAAATCAGGAGACGTTCCCCAGACAAAAACAGATCTTCATTTAAACATTTATGCAAACACGCGGTGTGCAGTGCGTTGAGGAGAAGTTACTGACCGTTTCAAGACCCGAACTCGGATCTAGACCCGTGACGCCAAAGAAATCAACTCAGTTGGACATGGAACACTCAAGAACCGGAGAAACCAAGCCCAGGTCGTCCTTTAAACGGAACAAGGCGGAGCTGAAGGGGCTCGTGTGGGTGACCGTTTAACGAGGAAGTCCCTACCCGGCTCGGAGACGACGACTAGAGGGCGAGTTCGAGGTGAACCGCGGCTCTGGCCGGCTCCAAGCCAAGATCCTTGGGAAAGAGCGACTCAAACTAAACAACCAAAGAGCAGTCGCGAGATGCGGGCAACGACTTAACGGAGATACGACACCCAAAACGCCAAGAGCCCCTACCGAGATGGTGACAGTGGGAATAGAAGACCAGGTTCATTCCATACACGAAAACGGGATGAGCCGTGATCTCACATCTTTCGACCCCGTCAAGCCCCGAGATCATCGGAAGACGGCACTGACGACGACGACGTCGACAAGAGGCCTACCTTGAGCAAGGACCATCGGAAATCACCGTCTTCACCCTCTCAGTCTCTCCCTTTAAAGAGAAACCAAACAGCGATTCCTTCTCCTCGAGGTCGACGCCTCCGTCCTCTCTGTTGGTCGCTTCCCCGACCAAAATTCTCGCTCGACGATCGCCGCCGCTGCTGCTGCAATGTTGTCTCTGCTGTACGAGCGTCCTTCCTCGCTCGTCTCCGCGAGCGTGAAGAAAAATTGGGGAGAGAAAGAAAAAGTGCGGTATCGGGCTGAAGAGGGAAAAGAACTGGGCCAAAAGAAAATAAAAGAAATGGGCCGGGGCAAAGAAATGAAGGGAGACGGCTAAAGCCCGACCCAAATGATGACCTCGGCCGACCCTTCCCCACCTTTCCAGCGACAGCGAGGAGGCGGCGGCGGCAAGGGGTAAGCCCTCAGCCGCTGGCTGCCTTCCTCCTCCTCCTCCTGCTTTGTTTGTTTTTTTTTTTCTTTAAAAAAATTAATTAAATTAATTTTTATATTAAAATTCGAATTGTACCAAAACGATGTCATTTTTGTATGTCTTTGCTGAGTCAGCTTTCTGACGAGTCACATAAGCGAGAAAATTAATAAAAAATTATCACGTAAGATTTCGGCGGAAGTTCGCCGGATGTAACACTCAAGTGTTTCATTTTTCATAGAAAGTGACACTTCGTAAAATCAGAAAAAATCAAAGAACCGAGCAAGGTTATGTCAAGAACTGCTATTACAAAACCCAGGTCAGTTTTTCCAAATTCTGACTTCAGATTACAAGCTGATTTTGACCTAGAAAGTGAACTCCAATTTTAACTTGCAATCTATCGTTTTGAATCTTAGGATGTCTATTTTGGTTCCCTAGTTGAACACTTTTCGAAATTTTGATGTTTTCAAACTCAAATCCTTATGTGAAGCCTACTGACTCAGTGAGCTATGATTTTCCAAGGCATGCTAGCAATCCTCAATCAATCAACAAGCAATTGTTAATCAATTTCTACAAAACAGCAACCTTTCAGCAGCATTTAGCCATCACAACTCCATAGGCGCATCCGGCTTCATTAAATTTCCTCCACAATCTTAAACTAAAATCTTTGATCCACATACCTTGTTTGTGACGCCTTGACGCTTGATCGAGCGATCCGGCCTCCGTATATACTTTGAGGACTTCACAGAACGGCCAAGGACGCTCAGAAACTCACTGAAATCACAGCACAAAAAACTACGTGAACATTCGGATTAAGGACCTCGAGTGAGCAAACAAAGGAAATGATCAAGTTGAAGGAGATCCGGTGGAGTATTGGGTGAGCTCCGACCACCACCGCTTCGAGGACAGTTTGAGGAATGCCGTTGCAAGAGTCGGATCACTGAGGAATTGCCGGCAGGCGACCAAATCATTGTCAGAAGCTACTGGAACCAGGAGTGGTGTGTGAGCTGTTGTTAGGCCCAAGAGGAAGAACCAGCCGGCTCGAGGTCGGCCGGCAGTGCGCTGGTGCGGCTTGACTTGTGCCTGGCTAGGGGAGAGCCTGAGGCACGTGGAGCGGTGGTGGTCCGCCGTGGGGGCACCGGCGGCCAGCCAAAATCGGTAATGAAGAAGTGCGGCCGAGAGTAAGAGAGAGAGTTTTAGTGTTGTTGATAAAAAACAATTTTTGGAAATGAATTTGTTGGCAGAGTCGTTGCCATTATTTTTGGATCTTCCACCCCTTGTAACGCATTATTTTTGGATCCACACCGGTGGTGGAAATTCATTGAGATTCTTCTCTCTCTAGTAATCCACCACCATTTTTCAAAAGACAATTATTCATTTCACTGAGATTTTGGTCTCTGGCAATAGGGTCTGTGATGATATATGATTGACAATTTCAATGGGAAGACCAAAGTATCAAATTTGAGAACTGAGCCTGGTCCTCAACTAGACACATGCTAATAGTCATTAGGGGGCTATTAAGCGTTCACAATCCAAGTAAACCACGAGATGGAGAAATGGAAGAGGAGATGAAAACATTACAGTAAAAGGGCAAAGTGGGGCCATGTGCCGAATGAGTAGAGGGCGTAGCAAGTGATCTTAATCATCGATAATGCACATTCTTGACTCTTTGTATGTATAAACCTTCGAAATTTTTTTGCCAAGAAAATGAGTTGTCGCCTTGCAATGCCAACATCAGCACGTTCTGCATTTGACAAAGTTAATTTAACTACAAAGAAATACGTATTTTTAGAAAATTACGAATTAGGTTATCCCTATCATCTTTTGCCCATACTGGAATCACGCCTATAATTGTACGGAAGGAACCGAATCGGATCCAAGAAACATGGACATCATAAGAAACAAGACATAGCAAATGTCACTTGGAAAGGAAAAAATAGAAACACAAAATCATGCATGTATTTTAGAGTGCGTTTGATAACATTTCTATTTCAAAAAATAATTTCTTTTTAGAAGTAATTTTTTCTATTTCTATTCCTTGAAATAATTTTTGAGTAAAACAACACGTTTGCTAACTATGCAATATTTCTATTCCCAAAATAAAAAAAAGACTAGGGATACGCTTGGTACAAATCATAAATTTTTTTGTGCCATAGAATTTCTTTTAATATTTTAGTACTTTTTTTCTTTTCTGTTTTTCTCTCTTCTTTCTCCTCCTCTAGCCAACGATGGTGGCGGCGGTGGTAACCGGCAAGTCTCAGACTCCCACGATCAATTAGAAGAGGAGGAAGAAGAAAAGAAAAGAAAAAAAGACTTATTTCTAGAAATCATTCTCGAGAATAGGAAGTTACTTTTTCTATTTATTATTTTTGTTCCAAATCTATTCCCGATCTATTTTCTATTTTATGTAATAGAACTTTGATTGATATAACAAAATGCATTTCTATTTTTTTTTCTATTCTTGGAAAAAAAAAATTACCGACGCCCTTACATTGCCCAGAACTGTGAGAAACCATGGGAGACCGGAAATGGTGGGTTCGGAGGAAACAAGGGAAACAGCACAGTTGAAAAAAAAAAGAAAAAAAAGGGTTTCCCCATTTTTTCCCTATGGTGGGCCCCTCCTGAGGAGAGGAGGAGCTCATTTGCACCAAAACAAGGAAAGGGTTTCGAAGGAGTCGTACAGAGAGGCCTTCCTCCCCTGGTGGTGTTGATGAAAAGCGGTTTTTGGAAATGAATTTGTTGGCAGAGTAGCGGCGCTGTGGATGTAGAAGCAGCTGAGGCCATGGCTTTAAGAGCAGAGGATTGTTGCTTAGCTCGAGCATGGAAGCGGCAGAGTGTGAGATTGGAAGCTGATGCCGCGGCTAGTGCATGATGTTGGCAGAAGAACATCCCAAGTGCCATAACTTGGCACGGAGGGACACTTAGGTGCTGCATGGTAACCTTCCCCAGCCCAAGAATTTTATTCTTTTGTTCCGGAACAAAAAAAGAATAGAAACCCGTTTGATAACGACAAGTTGATTTCTATTCCGGAATAGAAAAGTTAACCCTTAGGGAATAGAAACGAGAAACAAAAAAAGTTGCTTCTTGTCCCGAGAACAATTTCTAGAAATAAGCAAATTTTCTTTTTTATTTTTGTTTTATTTCTCTCTTGCCGTGGCCACCTCCAACCGCCCGGAGCCACCGCCGACCGTCGCCCGCCGCCGCCGATCGTGAGCAAGAATAAAAAAATAAAAAAATAAAAAAACAAATAAATACAAAAATCAAATAAATACAAAAAAACAAATAAATACAAATAAATACAAAAAAACAAATAAATACAAATAAAAAACAAACGCAAGAAAATAAAAAAACAAATAAATACAAAAAAACAAATAAAAAACAAAAATAAGAAAAATAAATACAAAAAAATAAATAAATACAAAAACAAATAAAAAACAAATAAATACAAATAAAAAACAAACGCAAGAAAATAAAAAAAACACATAAAAAAAAAATAAATACAAAAAAACAAATAAATACAAAAACAAATAAAAAATAAATACAAAAAACAAATAAATACAAAAACAAATAAAAAACAAATAAATACAAAAAAAAGCAAATAAATACAAATAAAAAACAAATGCAAGAAAATAAAAAAACACATAAAAAACAAATAAATACAAAAAAAGTATAAAAAACAAATAAATACAAATAAATACAAAAAGAATAAAAAAAAAAGAATAAAATACAAATAAATACAAATAAATATAAAAAAATAAATACAAAAAAGAATAAAAAACAAATAAAAAAGAACAAATAAAAAAATACAAAAAAATCGTTGCGTTACCAAACGCATTTTATTCTTTTTCTATTCTAACAAGTAGAAATTTTGTGCGGTTATCAAACGGGTTCTTTTGCTTTCAAAAATGTTTAGGAATAGAAATAGAAAAGAACTATTTACGAAAAAAACTCTTTGACCAAGAAATTTTACCATGCGCACCTTAAGTGCCATAACTTCAAAATGGTACACTTGAGTCTTGGGTTTCGAAGTTAAATGGAACACTTAAGTGCGGCACTTAAAAGGCGAAAATCCAGCCCAAATGGGCGACGTGGCAACTTTCCGGCGAGTTTGGTTCAAAACGGCGTCGTTTTGCACATTGCGACGTGGCGGAGAGAATACAAAAACGACGCCGTTTCGTGTAAATAATAATATAGAAATTAATTAAATTAGATTTAAACTTAATTTTATTTAAAATATTCAAAAAATTAAAAAAAATTAAGAAAAATTTAAAAAATTTAAAAATTAAGAAAAAAAGGGGAGGTCGAACGGGGCGGGCCGAGGGCGAGCCCTCGCCGCCGCCCCCCGCCGTCGTCGGGAAGGGCCGGCGACGGAGGGGTGAGGGTTGGCCGGGGTCGCCGGCCCCACCGGCCCGACGGCGAGGGTTGCGAGCCCTCGCCGGATCGCGGCGGGCGCGACCCTCGCCCCAAATCTGGGCGAGGGCTCGCGGGCCCTCGCCGCCTCCCCGCCGCCGCCGGGAAGGGCCGACAACGGAGTGGGGAGGGTCGACCGGGGTCGCCGAGCCCAGCCGGGGCCGGCGAGGCCGGCCGGCCGGGAGGCGAGGCCCGTGAGCCCTCGCCAGATCTCGGGGCGAGGGTCGCGGCCCTGCCGCGATCTGCGAGGGCTCGCGGCCCTCGCCGTCGGTCGGCCGAGGGCCGGCGACCCCGGCCGACCCTCCCCCTTCGTCGCCGGCCCTTCCCGGCGACGGCGGGGGCGGCGGCGGCGAGCTCGGCCCTCGGCCGCCCCATTCGAACTCCCCACCTTTTTTTTTTTTCTTAATTTTTTTTTAATTTTTCTTATTTTTTTTTTTAATTTTTTGAATATTTTAAATAAAATTAAGTTTAAATCTAATTTAATTAATTTTTATATTATTATTTACACGTAGACACGAAACGACGTCGTTTTTGCATTTTCTCCGCCACGTCAGCGTCCAAAACGACGCCGTTTTGGACCAAACTCGCCGGAAAATTGCCACGTCAGCCATTTGGCCGGATTTTCGCCGAAGTGGCACTTAAGTGTTCCATTTTACTCCGATATTGGCACTTAATGTACCATTTTGAAGTTATGGCACTTAAGTCCCTCCGTGCCAAGTTATGGCACTCCAGGTGTCCCAACCTGAGGAGCTCATTTGCACCAAAACAAGGAAAAGGGTTTCGAAGGAGTCGAACGGAGAGGCCTTCCTCCCCTGGTGGTGTTGATGAAAAGCGGTTTTTGGAAATGAATTTGTTGGCAGAGTAGCGGCGCTGTGGATGTAGAAGCAGCTGAGGCCATGGCTTTAAGAGCAGAGGATTGTTGCTTAGCTCGAGCAAGGAAACGGCAGAGTGTGGGATTGGAAGCTGATGCCGCGGCTAGTGCATGATGTTTCTCTCTATGAGATTCAGGTTCTTGGTAAAACTCATTTAGAGTGCATTGGGCAACACATTTGTAAAGTCCTTTGGACCTCTCAAGGTTATTGGGCAAATGCAAATTATAGTTGGCATATATTTAGAAGAGTTTTGAGAAGATGCAATTGCACCTAAAAAGTTCTCTAAAGAGCTTTAGCTTGATGGGTTTAAAAAGCTTTGAAAAGTAACACTTTTTTGCATGCTCTCAACCTAGGTTTAATGAAAATGTTAATTTTCCATCTTATCCAAAAGCCAAACCGAATGCACCCTTAGATTTTGGTTTGGTAATCCGCCACTAGTTTTCGGAAGACGATTTTTCAACTCATTGAGACTTGGATCTCTAGCAATAGGGTCTGCAATGAGAAAATGACTTGTCATAATCTATGTAGCACCGACATTCTCTGAGAGCTTTCATGTTATGTCTGATACTCCGACACGTGTCCGACATGCTTTGACACGTGGTTAACGAGTGCCGAAAAATTCGACATGTAGTCAACTCTCTACAACACATTTTGACATGCGAGTTTGGAATTCCGACATGCGATTCCGACATGTACGGGGTCAATTTAAAAATTTTCGATATTTGAGGGATCAAAATGTAAATATAAAAAAAAAAAAAAAAAAAAAGAGGTAGGGTTGGTGCCTGGGTGCTGCTGCTATTGCCGTTGCCACCATCAGAGGGGGCCGGCGATCTTGCTAGCCCTAGGTGGCGGAGGGGAGTGGCCTTGATCAGCTAGGTTGAGGCTTGCCTAAATCTGGACAACGCCGTGCCCTCGCTCGGGCCTAGCAAGGGTGGTGAGGCCTTGCTTGGGGTTGGGGAGGCTCATTGGCCATAGGTGAGGGCCAGCATCACCCAAATCTAGACAAGCCCCTCCCAGGCTTGGTCTGCCCCCTCCGATGGTGGTTGAGCATGTCACTAACGGGGGCGGTGGCAGCAGCATGCCTAGCCATGACCATGCCTTTTTTTTTTTCCAGTTTTTTTTAGAATTATTTTAGCTTTTTTTAAAAAAAAAATTACTACGAAAAAGGTAATGAAAAATGCCACATAGGATAAATAAATAAATTTAAAAATACCACTTCAACATTTTCCTTTAAACAATATTTTTTCCCTCTAAATTTTATGTATTATTGTAATGGAATGCAATTGAATTTGTCAAATTAAAATAATGAATAATATTAACAAATGTTGAATTAATATTTTTAGTGTAAACTAATTCTAGCCTCTTTTTATTATTTATTTATTTATGTATTTATATATAAAATATATTTAATATGTAACGTGTCGAAATTCTTTATTTTTTAGAAGTAACATATCAACGTGTCATGTCATATCGTATTGCGTGTTGTATATATGTGTCGGTGCTGCATAAGTCATAATGCCAACATCAACGTGTTTTGCAAATGGACTAACTTAAAAGGAGAAGCATTTTGCAAATGGACTAACTTAAAAGGAGAAGCATACTTTTAAGCATTTACGAATTAGTTTACTCATTAATATTGACCAAATATGTATAGCTTACAAATGTAAATGGCACGTTTCTATTGGATTGCTTACTAGATAACTCTTCACTTAAATATGGAATAGTAAATATTATTGGAAGGTTTTGATAGTATAACTAACTAGTAAGATTGTAATTTCCAATGAACATTTTGTCACTGAACTAATCGAGCGAGCGCTTCCTTACATACTACATTAATTGATATTTAACTTAGAGCTATCTACTAAGTTATGTGTAGTTCAAGGCTTTTACACGCACTTAATGTGGTTATCAATACATTTTTTTGCTTACATGCAATTTTAGGTTGAGTTTTGCTAATTAGTGTCGCAATCTTCCCAAGGAGAAATCTGGGGGAGTTCAATGGATTGCCAAGCAAGTGCTAACAGTTGGCGCTAGCTGTTAGATCCAGTTCTCCCAAGTATTTCCAATTGCAATTTGATTTCCGCAATTAATTATGAAGATTAAATTTACTTTTAGAGTTGCCACTAACTTATTAGAGGCCAAAAAAAGTCGGATAACATTTTATTTATGTAAATCAAGAATTGAATATGGAGATTTGATTACACTAAATTTCTAAAAATGCCCAATGTGGTACGGTTTGCTCTTTCTTGAAAACGAGTTATAGTGATCTTGTCAATTTTATTTTCCCTAAATCCTCTATGTACATAGCGATCATACATGGATGCTCAAACGATGAAACATAAACAACCAATAATTAAAGCAATTAAAGTAAAATATGAGGATCATATTAGGCAAAAAATCAGATGATGCCTTGTTATTATGCCCCAGGACGGGACTCTCGAGCGATTTGTGAAAAGTAAACGTGTGTTAATCTAATAAATAGGAACTTATTGATATCCATGATGAGAAAGAATTCTAAATATGATGAGACGAGACATATTATAAACTAAACAAATCCCACAATGCAAGAAGCACCTAAATGCAATCTATCAATGCAAGGTAATTTATTTTTACATTATCGATTTTATGATTCTCATGAGGCATGTTAGTGCATATGTAACCTAGGTGTTGGGATAAATGGATTCCCAAAATAGAAACAACGAACGCGGTAGCGTGCCCAAGAAACACATGCATCACCAATCAAAAAGTACATTACGGAGTCGAACGTATCTTATCTTTCACAGATTAAAACACCGATGTCGCAGTTTGGAGAGGAATCACGATACTGTTATTTGAGGAGAGTACTGTTTTTTAGAGAGAAAATAGAGAGAGCGTAAATAGAGAAAACGTAATTTCTCTTTCTCTAAAAACGATACTTCAAAATAACGTAACCACTCAGATATCATAACCTCCTCCATGGGCCCTTAACTTATGGGCCGGGTTTTTGGGCCCAACATGGGCGGACGGGCTTACTTAGGCCCATCAAACATAAAAACAAAAACCCATCACTAGGCATCCAAAATATGCACCGGAACCCTTACTCGTGGAAATTTCCAATGTTTCTGACATGTGGATTATGTGCATTGAAATGTTTAGAAAATGATATGTGGGAAAGTCTAGCCTGAGGCATGACACGAGTAACTGCTTCCATGAAATTGACTTAAACTTACATGAGAGATATGACATCTCAGAAACAGAAGCTTGGATAGCTATCAATCGGTCTCATCGAGCGGGTGGCCATGAACATTCACAGCCACAATTTTGCAGGAGAAAGCTACGGCTTGCAATCACTGAATTCCAGAGTTCACATAGCCAACAAGACAGACAAGGCGGGTGCTGCATATCCAACTGCAAATGAGTATCCAGTTCTTTTTCTCAGCTCCTTTTTCTAAAAATGGCTTGGTACTTCAACTGTGGCAGCTCAAGATCAAGTGGAATACAGATTTATAAGAACTGAAAGATGCTGACTATTCCAAATTGTGAAAACCCACCATTTGAGAGTCTGCTAATGATGCATAACTATGATGATCGCCGCACATAAGCCCCTCCCATAAAGAAATGACGAAGATTCTGAGTTCAGCACGCAACCTTCAAGCTGGTGTATTGAGAATATGTCCATATTCATGTTCAGATCGTAATACTTAGTAAATACCTCATAGTATGATCGGATGATATTATTGGCGACCTGAGTAACGGGGACATGCTTAGCAGTCGGTTTAAACACACACCAAGAGCACCTTCACTTCCTTGACAACACATGCAGCTAACGTATTCTCTCTCTGTTCATTCACTCTCTGCCGACAACCTCACCCTTGCACGTAATTTTTCACTTCCCTCCACGTTTTGTTTCTGATTCTCGATTTTTCACCTTAGGAGAATTTCAACTTCAATGTCTTCAGGGGAAAATCACATGGCTTTTCTTTCCAATTTTCCAGTTCGAACCACATGGCAGATCCCATGTGATGCTCGATTTAGGTTCTTGGTAATGATTCTGGGGGTTAAATTTTGGAGCTGAGGAAAGTCGACCACATGACATTGCAGCTAAAGACCCCATATCTGTTCCTGCTGCAGGTCTCATTTGTTTTGTTGGCAGCATGCTCTGCTCTCTGTTTTACTCGGGCAGTTTCCCTGATTTTTCTCATGCGCTCATGTCCCCTTTTCTTTACCTTTTTTTTTTTGGAGGCGGGGGGAATAGATCCCTAGGAAACTATCCCATTTTAGAAGATGTACAATATACCTGAGTAATCTAAACTGCAAGAACAAGCTCTAGTTTTTTGAAAATATGTAAAAACTACCTTTTGGCAACAATTTATATTTTCTTAATAGGGAAGAGGAGAGGAAAGTATCTCCCTGAGAAAAAAAAAATGTTACAATGATTATTACAAAGAATTCTTAAATTACATGAGTATCCTCCTTGTCATCTAAGATTTCATTAAGGTACTTGGGGAGAGAAGAGAGGAAATATCCTGAAAAATGGGAACTTCTCTTCTCATCTTTTTACAAAAGAATCTGTGCATGTTTAAATTGTATGTATATCCCATAATGATATATTATATATGATTGAATTTGAGACTATTTAATCATACATAAAACGTACTTTTTTTCTTCTAACTGTAGAAGAGGACACAATAATTATTTTCAATACGGGAAAGAGACCAATTAAAATTGATGGCTAAAGATGATCATCATTTCACTTGTAAGGTCAATGAGATTAGAGCCAACTAACCTTAGCCTAGTTGGTCAGTATCTCATATTCAGGGGAGAAAGGGGTTTATTCCACCATCTTCTTAACATCGTGTGTTGATACATATTTAGTTCAAACTTATCCAGTGTTAGGGGTAGATGCCCTCCTGGCACTGTGGGAGGTGCTTATTTGGGATGGCGTAGGTAAAGTCAAACGAGATTTGGAAATGGCAAAGAAATTTGGAGCAAAACTCTAAGTAAATATTTGATTTAGGAAGGCAGCTTTTTATTGGCCAACTAAATGTTGGGCCAAACAACATCTGCAAATGCCAATAGTACAACATAAATGAAGACTAGAATCACAACCCTGTGGCGTCTCGCTATGGAGACAAAAGCAACGACTGACAATGCCACTGAAAATCGATGCGTTTATTTGATCTTTTTTAGCAATTTGTACTTATTCTTCTCCTCCATCAGACGGAACATCTTCAAAGCTAAAACATGACAGATGGGAATCATTGAATGAGTGTGTTCAACGTGCTAAAACTTCAACCCAGAGCCGTGCAACTTCTCTTCCATGACATTGTCTATTCTCTCCCCCATCTCCGCACTCATGTAATTCACCCAATCTCCGAACTCGCCTCTCCTGAAGAACGACTTGTTCTCTACTCCAGCCAAAGGTTCCCGCTCTTGTTCACCTCCAACGATCTCAAATTGTCGAAGCTACACATCCTCAGTATTCCCTCCACAATCCCGCCTCTCAATTCTTCTTCACTGAATGGACACCCCACGAAATCGGCCAATCTCCTCGCATGAACACATGGGTCCTCTTTAATCTCCTCATACTTCATGAACAACACATTCTCGGGCATCTCCGAGCTCATCTTGTGGTAGCCTAGCACATGGTCCCAGTATGGTCCGTACATGCTCAACCCTTGACAAAACTTGTCGAGGCACTCAGGGAGAGGAGTCTGGCCGCTGTTCTCTTTGAGCGCCATTTTCTCCGAGAAGTGCCATAGCGAGATGAAGGTGTCCTTAGGGTTCCTACACAGGTAAACCAGCTTACACTTGGAGTCCCTCACTGACTGTGGAAGCGAGGAATAAGGTAAGTGGGTGGAAAGGAGCCTCGGGGATTCGAAAGTAGCGTGCTCACGATCTTCTTGTTGGAGATAGAGCTGGAACTCCAAGTAGGGCATGAGGTCGTGGGGGTTTCGAGTTAGGAGGGGGTGGCAACGTTCTGAGTTAGGGTCGGAGTACTTGGCACGGTTCAAAAGAGCAAAGAGGATGGCCTTTAGCCAGGTGGTACCAGATTTCGGGTTGGTGACGAGGATGATATCAGAGTTGTGAGCTTGGAAGTGATTTTGACAAGCTAGGACGCCGTTGAATACCCAAGAGGGGAACCAGAAGCCTTGGTACAAGATTAGAGAGGGGCAGTCCCAACCTTTAACCAAAGGGAGAGAGGAGGTCAAGTCTGTGCATGCTTGAGAGGGTTGTGAGGATTGCATTGTCATGGTGGTGGTGGTGATGGAGGAGGAGGTGTGGCGTTGGAGTCAAGGATTACTCTTACTAGCCAGCAATAGGGTTCAGTGAGCCAAGGGTGGGTTGATGTTTTGCATCACAAGGACCTTAAGTAGAGGCTTCTCGCATGAGAAATATCGTTGCTGGGATGAGGTTTGGAACTCAAACGAAAAACTTTCCTGATGATGGTATTGGGCGTCCCTTATAATTTCTACATTAATTGTTGTTTGATTACATCTCTCTATAACAAGTTTGAATTCAACACTTTATTGCTCATCTAGCATTATTAATGCTGTTCATGCAATTGTTTTTTTTAGGGGTTTATTATGCTAAAGTTTGTCGACCATTCTAAAAGCAAGAGAACAACCCGGGAATTAACACCCAAGTGTTGAAAAGTTTAAGTAAAGTTTTCAGACATAATCGTTGGGAAATGAATTAGTTTAGCATAGTATTCTACTCTTTTTATTTGATGAAAGTTCTAGACTAGACCACAATACCCATTTCATTGATGAAGTTTTCTTAGTCCAGGTTGACTTTTTCATTTTCTAGTTAAGCCTATTTTGGTTAGGTCTAGCATTAATTCCTAAATTTATTAACTAAACTAGACTAACCGATTCTAAGCTAAACTAGTGAGTCCCAAGCAAATTGCCACCAAGGACCACCATTCCTAGCTCTCGGCCACCAGTCTTCATTGTCAACCTCATCTTTTTGTTTCATGCAATTACTCAATCCACACATTAGCTGGTCCCAGGAACTAAGAGGCTAGAGATTAGACTAATCTAAACTAGATTAAGGTGAGCCTAATATTCTACTCATTTTATTTAATGAAATTTTTGAACTAGACTATGCTACCCATTTCATTGATGAAGTGATTCTAAGTCCAAGTTGACCACTTATTTTCTAGTTGGACTTATTCTGGTTAGGTCTAGCATCAATTTCTAAGTCTGTTAACTAAACTGGCCTAATTCATTATAAACTAAACTAGCGAGCCTCAAGTTAATCACTACCTATTGATACTTAAATTTTTATAACCCATTTAGTAATTTATTGCATAAAAAATTAGGTATGGACTTGCCTCCAAGAAAAAATAGTTCTCATTAAATTACATAGTATATAGATATTAGGGCATTTGTATTAATAATAATAGAATTTATCAAGAAGTTGAAACAAAATATATAATATATATTTAAGGAAGATAGAGAGCGGAATCGGGCTGGGGATGGGTCAGCTGTAGGAAAAAGCTAATGAGAATAAATAAGTTTGTCTGAGGCGTGCAAGCGTAAGCACTGTCCTTAAGGATAATTGCGCCCCTCCGAGTGCGAAACTCGATGCGATAGGCTTCTGACGGCTATCCTCCCACGATACAACCGACCTTCTTCTATATTTCGCACTGAATATTAGAAGGAACAGAAACAACGTTGTGTATAACCCAACAAGGAAATGAAAGATTTTTAAAAGAAAGAATATTCTCTCATTCAATGTATTTTTTTAGATTGTCTTATGAGATTTTATTTTTATATTCAGACAAAATAGAGCCGTTGTAAAATAATGAAGGATTTATTTGAGAAATAAATTAAACTTTACAAAACGATTGAAAAGCCGTTATATGACCGTTAAGAAACCGTTATGTGACTGTTAAAAATAATGATGATCTTCAATGCGGTCATAACTTTTATGGAAGCTATTATTGTAGATATTTCAAAATATTATTGAAATATCCAACAATCCCCCACATATTTCAAAAGATTTTGAAAATAACAAAAAATAATAATAATGCTGGGTTATTGGAGTGTAATGCATCGGAACTGGTGCTTGTTAGGCTATGAACCAGCCCTAGACAAAATGAAATATAATTCACGAAATTATTGGTGAAGTTTGAAACTTCTATGAATCAAAAAATTTCTTTTGTGAATTATAATTTTCATCAATCACATTGCACTCTCACAAGGACCTTAAGTAGAGGCTTCTCGCATGAGAAATATCGTTGCTGGGATGAGGTCTGGAACTCAAACCAAAAACTTTCCTGATGATGGTATTGGACGTCCCTTATAATTTCTATATTAATTGTTGTTTGATTACATCTCTCTATAAAGAAGTTTGAATTCAAATCTTTATTGCTCCTAGAATTATTAATGCTTCCGTATAGCTGTCCCGACCCTTTTTTGAACATAATCGTTGGGAAATGAATTAGTTTAGAGATAATGTCCAAAAGTGGGCTTACGGCCTTAATTGGGGCACGGGCTTTCCGAAACCTTTACCTTGGGATATGTTGGATTAATTTTAAGGTTCAATTAACCCTAAACGATTTTATGTGAGTTGGGAGTCACTATTAATCTATTATGATCAGCTAGAAATCGAGTGAGATAGGCAAATACAGTTTACTAGGTCCGAAGATTCGATTACACTAATAATTCTTATTAGTGCCCTTTTGGTACCTCTAACTTGATTGATCATTCATCTAAGTGACCAAACGGTCATTATTACCCATTACGAATCCTAAAGGCCATCTAAACCGCTAAGTGTTCATGCAATTGTTTTTTTAGGGGTTTATTATGATCTTAAAGTTTGTCCTGACCATTCTAAAAAGCAAGAGAACAACCAATGTAATACTAGTGCAGGAATTAACACCCAAGTGTTGAAAAGTTTAAGTAAAGTACAAGAAAGAAATCCTGATACTTTGGATAAAGTATATACATGGCTTTGTTCTAAGCTCCAAGATATGATTCCCATGAGCTTGACCCAATACCAAGTCGAGCAAAAATATACACGGCTTTGTTCTTAAGCCCCAAGACATGATCCCATGAGCTTGAGGCTAGAGAGTAGACTATTCAACTAAATTAAGGCAAGCATAGTATTCTACTCTTTTTATTTGATGAAAGTTCTAGACTAGACCACGATACCCATTTCACTGATGAAGTTTTCTTAGTCCAGGTTGACTTTTTCATTTTCTAGTTAAGCTTATTTTGGTTAGGTCTAGCATTAATTCCTAAATTTATTAACTAAACTAGACTAACCGATTCTAAGCTAAACTAGTGAGTCCCAAGCAAATTGCCACCAAGGACCACCATTCCTAGCTCTCGGCCACCAGTCTTCATCGTCAACCTCATCTTTTTGTTTCATGCAATTACTAAATCCATTCGCAAGTTCACTCAATCCACACATTAGCTAGTCCCCAGGAACTAAGAGGCTAGAGATTAGACTAATCTAAACTAGATTAAGGTGAGCCTAATATTCTACTCATTTTATTTAATGAAATTTTTGAACTAGACTATGCTACCCATTTCATTGATGAAGTGATTCTAAGTTCAAATTGACCTCTAATTTTCTACTTGGACTTATTCTGGTTAGGTCTAGCATCAATTTCTAAGTCTGTTAACTAAACTGGCCTAATTCATTATAAACTAAACTAGTGAGCCTCAAGTTAATCACTACCTATTGATACTTAAATTTTATAACCCATTTAGTAATTTATTGCATAAAAAATTAGGTATGGACTTGACTCCTAGAAAAAATAGTTCTCATTAAATTACATAGTATATAGATATTAGGGCATTTGTAGTAATAATAATAGAATTTATCAAGAAGTTGGAAAACAAATATAATATATATTTAAGGAAAATAGAGAGCGGAATCGGGCTGGGGATGGGTCAGCTGTAGGAAAAAGCTAATGAGAATAAATAAGTTTGTGTGAGGCGTGCAAGCGTAAGCAGTGTCCTTAAGGATAATTCCGCCCCTCGGAGTGCGAAACTCGATGCGATAGGCTTCTGACGGCTATCCTCCCAAGATACAACCCACCTTCTTCTATATTTCGCACTTTGAATATTAGAAGGAAGAAACAACATGTGTATAACCCAACAAGGAAATGAAAGATTTGTAAAAGAAAGAATATTCTCTCATTCAATGTTTGTTTTTATATTGTCATATGAGATTTTATTTTTATATTCAGACAAAATAGAGCCGTTGTAAAATAATGAAGGATTTATTTGAGAAATAAATTAAACTTTACAAAACGATTGAAAAGCCGTTATATGACCGTTAAGAAACCGTTATGTGACTGTTAAAAATAATGATGGTCTTCAATGCAGTCATAACTTTTATCGAAGCTATTATTGTAAATATTTCAAAATATTATTGAAATATCCAACAATCCCCCACATATTTCAAAACATTTTGAAGATAATAAAAAATAATAATAATGCTGGGTTATTGGAGTGTAATGCATCGGAACTGGTGCTTGTTAGGCTATGAACCAGCCCTAGACAAAATGAAATATAATTCACGAAATTATTGGTGAAGTTTGAAACTTCTATGAACCAAAAAATTTATTTTGTGAATTATAATTTTCATCAATCACATTTTACTCTCACAAGGACCTTAAGTAGAGGCTTCTCGCATGAGAAATATCGTCGCTGGGATGAGGTCTGGAACTCAAACCAAAAAATTTCCTGATGATGGTATTGGGAGTCCCTTATAATTTCTACATTAATTGTTGTTTGATTACATCTCTCTATAAACAAGTTTGAATTCAACACTTTATTGCTCCTAGCATTATTAATGCTTCCGTATAGCTGTCACGACCCCTTTTCGGACATAATCGTTGGGAAATGAATTAGTTTAGAGATAATGCCCAAAAGTGGGCTTACGGCCTTAATCAGGGCACGGGCTTTCGGAAACCTTTACCTTGGGATATGTTGGATTAATTTTAAGGTTCAATTAACCCTAAACGATTTTATGTGAGTTGGGAGTCACTATTAATCTATTATGATCAGCTAGAAATCAAGTGAGATAGGCAAATAGAGTTCACTAGGTCCAAAGATTGGATTACACTAATAATTCTTATTAGTGCCCTTTCGGTACCTCTAACTTGATTGATCATTCATCTAAGTGACTAAACGGTCATTATTACCCATTATGAATCCTAAAGGCCATCTAAAGCGCTAAGTGTTCATGCAATTGTTTTTTAGGGGTTTATTATGATCCTAAAGTTTGTCCTGACCATTCTAAAAAGCAAGAGAACAACCAATGTAATAAAAGTGCGGGAATTAACACCCAAGTGTTGAAAAGTTTAAGTAAAGTACAAGAAAGAAATCCTGATACTTTGGATAAAGTATATACATGGCTTTGTTCTAAGCTCCAAGATATGATTCCCATGAGCTTGACCCAATACCAAGTCGAGCAAAAATATAAACGGCTTTGTTCTTAAGCCCCAAGACATGATCCCATGAGCTTGAGGCTAGAGAGTAGAGTATTCAACTAAATTAAGGCAAGCATAGTATTCTACTGTTTTTATTTGATGAAAGTTCTAGACTAGACCACGATACCCATTTCGTTGATGAAGTTTTCTTAGTCCAGGTTGACTTTTTCATTTTCTAGTTAAGCTTATTTTGGTTAGGTCTAGCATTAATTCCTAAATTTATTAACTAAACTAGACTAAGCTATTCTAAGCTAAACTAGTGAGTCCCAAGCAAATTGCCCCCAAGGACAACCATTCCTAGCTCTCGGCCACCAGTCTTCATTGTCAACCTCATCTTTTTGTTTCATGCAATGACTCAATCCACACATTAGCTGGTCCCAGGAACTAAGAGGCTAGAGATTAGACTAATCTAAACTATATTAAGGTGAGCCTAATATTCTACTCATTTTATTTAATGAAGTTTTTGAACTAGACTATGCTACCCATTTCATTGATGAAGTGATTCTAAGTCCAAGTTGACCTCTTATTTTCTAGTTGGACTTATTCTCAGTTGGTTAGGTCTAGCATCAATTTCTAAGTTTGTTAACTAAACGGCCTAATTCATTATAAACTAAACTAGTGAGCCTCAAGTTAATCACTACCTATTGATACTTAAATTTTGATAACCCATTTAGTAATTTATTGCATAAAAAATTGGGTATGGACTTGACTCCTAGAAAAAATAGTTCTCATTAAATTACATAGTTTATAGATATTAGGGCATTTGTATTAATAAAAATAGAATTTATTAAGAAGTTGAAAAAAAAATATAATATATATTTAAGGATAATAGAGAGCGGAATCGGGTTGTGGATGGGTCAGCTGTAGGAAAAAGCTAATGAGAATAAATAAGTTTGTGTGAGGCGTGCAAGCATAAGCGGTGTCCTTAAGGATAATTCCGCCCTCGGTGCGAAACTCGATGCGATAGGCTTCGACGGCTATCCTCCCAAGATACAACCCACCTTCTTCTATATTTCGCACTGAATATTAGAAGGAACAGAAACAACATGTGTATAACCCAACAAGGAAAGGAAAGATTTGTAAAAGAAAGAATATTCTCTCATTCAATGTTTGTTTTTATATTGTCATATGAGATTTTATTTTTATATTCAGACAAAATAGAGCCGTTGTAAAATAATGAAGGATTTATTTGAGGAATAAATTAGACGTTACAAAACGATTGAAAAGCCGTTATATGATCGTTAAGAAACCGTTACGCGACTGTTAAAAATAATGATGATCTTCAATGCGGGAGTTTGGGACACTTGAAGTGCCATACTTGACGGGAGGGCAGCAGGTGCATAACTTCGGAAAGGTACACTTAAGTGCCAATTTTGGAGTAAAGTGGAACACTTAAAGTCACTGCCACTGCCAAAATCCGGCGAAATGGGTGACGTGGCAAATTTAGGCGACTTGGACACAAAACGACGCCGTTTTGCACACCGATGTGGAGAGAAAATGCAAAACGACGTCGTTTTGTGTCTTATGTATAAATAATTAATAAAAAAAATTAATTAAATTAATTAAAACTTAATTTTATTTAAAATATTCTAAAAATTTAAAAACTTAAAATTTAAAAAACTTAAAATTTAAAAAATATAAAATTTTAAAAAATTAAAATTTAAAATTTACAAAACTTAAAATTTAAAAAACTTAAATTTAAAAAAATTAAATTTTAAAAAACTTAAAATTTAGAAAAACTTAAAATTTTAAAAAATTAATATTAAAAAATTAAATTTTAAAAAACTTAAAATTTAGAAAAACTTAAAATTAAAAAAAAAATTAAAATTTTAAAAAATTAATATTAAAAAAACTAGAATTTAAAAAAAATTGAAATTAAAAAAATTAAAATTAAAAAAATTAAAATTAGAAAAAACTTAAAATTAAAAACCTTAAAATTAAAAAAAATAAAAATTGCCACCTCAGCCGCCCCTTTGGCCCCCCTTTTAAAAAAAATAATTTTTTAAAATTTTAAGTTTTTAAAATTTTAATTTTTTTAATTTTTAAATTTATTTTTTAATTTGAAGTTATTTTAATTTGAAGTTATTTTTTTAAATTTTAAGTTTTTAAATTTTAAGTTTTTTAATTTAAGTTTTTTAAATTTTAAGTTTTTAAATTTTTAAATTTAATTTTTTAATTTAATTTTTTTAATTTTAAGTTATTTTAATTTTAATTTTGATAATTTTAAGTTATTTTAATTTTAATTTTTTTAATTTTAAGTTATTTTAATTTTAAGTTTTTTTTTTTTTTAAATTTTAAATTTTTTAAATTTTAAGTTTTTTTAATTGAAAGTTTTTAAAATTTAAAGTGTTTTAATTTAAAGTTTTTAAAATTTAAAATTTAAAGTTTTTAAATTTAAATTTTTTTAATTTAAAGTTTTTTAACGTTAAGTTTTTTAAATTTTGAGTTTTTTTAAATTTTAAGTTTTTTTTTTATTTTATTTAATATTTTATATAAAATTAATCTTTAATTTAATTTAATTAATTTTTATATTAATTATTTACACATCGACACAAAACAACGTCGTTTTTGCATTTTCTTGCCACGTTAGCACGCAAAACGGCGTCGTTTTTGTGTCCAAGTCGCCGGAAAATTGCCACGTCACCCATTTGGCCGGATTTTCGCCGGAGTGGCACTTAAGTGTTCCATTTAACTTTGAAACTAGCACTTAAGTGTACTTTTTCGAAGTTATGGCACCTAAGTGTCCTCCCTTGCCAAGTTATGGCACTTGGGTTGTTCTTCTGCCTCAATGCGGTCATAACTTTTATGGAAGCTATTATTGTAGATATTTCAAAATATTATTGAAATATCCAACAATCCCCCACATATTTCAACATATTTTGAAAATCACAAAAAATAATAATAATGCTGGGTTATTGGAGTGTAATGCATCGCAACTGGTGCTTGTTAGGCTATGAACCAGCCCTAGACAGAATGAAATATAATTCACGAAATTATTGGTGAAGTTTGAAACTTCTATGAACCAAAAAATTTATTTTGTGAATTATAATTTTCATCAATCACATTGCACTCTCACAAGGAACTTAAGTAGAGGCTTCTCGCATGAGAAATATCGTCACTGGGATGAGGTCTGGAACTCAAACCAAAAACTTTCCTGATGATGGTATTGGGCATCCCTTATAATTTCTACATTAATTGTTGTTTGATTACATCTCTCTATAAACAAGTTTGAATTCAACACTTTATTGCTCCTAGCATTATTAATGCTTCCGTATAGTTGTCATGACCCTTTTTCGGACATAATCGTTGGGAAATGAATTAGTTTAGAGATAATGTCCAAAAGTGGGCTTACGGCCTTAATTGGGGCACGGGCTTTCCAAAACTTTTACCTTGGGATATGTTGGATTAATTTTAAGGTTCAATTAACCCTAAACGATTTTATGTGAGTTGGGAGTCACTATTAATCTATTATGATCAGCTAGAAATCAAGTGAGATAGGCAAATAGAGTTTACTAGGTCTGAAGATTGGATTACACTAATAATTCTTAGTAGTACCCTTTCGGTACCTTTAACTTGATTGATCATTCATCTAAGTGACCAAACAGTCATTATTACCCATTACGAATCCTAAAGGCCATCTAAACTGCTAAGTGTTCATGCAATTGTTTTTTAGGGGTTTATTATGATCCTAAAGTTTGTCCTGACCATTCTAAAAAGCAAGAGAACAACCAATGTTATAATAGTGCAGGAATTAACACCCAAGTGTTGAAAAGTTTAAGTAAAGTACAAGAAAGAAATCCTGATACTTTGGATAAAGTATATATGTGGCTTTGTTCTAAGCTCCAAGATATGATTCCCATGAGCTTGACCCAATACCAAGTCGAGCAAAAATATACACGGCTTTGTTCTTAAGCCCCAAGACATGATCCCATGAGCTTGAGGCTAGAGAGTAGAGTATTCAACTAAATTAAGGCAAGCATAGTATTCTACTCTTTTTATTTGATGAAAGTTCTAGACTAGACCACAATACCCATTTCATTGATGAAGTTTTCTTAGTCCAGGTTGACTTTTTCATTTTCTAGTTAAGCTTATTTTGGTTAGGTCTAGCATTAATTCCTAAATTTATTAACTAAACTAGACTAAGTGATTCTAAGCTAAACTAGTGAGTCCCAAGCAAATTGCCCCTAAGGACCACCATTCCTTGCTCTCGGCCACCAGTCTTCATTGTCAACCTCATCTTTTTGTTTCATGCAATTACTCAATCCACACATTAGCTGGTCCCCAGGAACTAAGAGGCTAGAGATTAGACTAATCTAAACTAGATTACGGTTAGCCTAATATTCTACTCATTTTATTTAATGAAATTTTTGAACTAGACTATGCTACCCATTTCATTGATGAAGTGATTCTAAGTCCAAGTTGACCTCTTATTTTCTAGTTGGACTTATTCTGGTTAGGTCTAGCATCAATTTCTAAGTCTGTTAACTAAACTGGCCTAATTCATTATAAACTAAACTAGTGAGCCTCAAGTTAATCACTACCTATTGATACTTAAATTTTGATAACCCATTTAGTAATTTATTGCATAAAAAATTAGGTATGGACTTGACTCCTAGAAAAAATAGTTCTCATTAAATTACATAGTATATAGATATTAGGGCATTTGTAGTAATAATAATAGAATTTATCAAGAAGTTGAAAAAAAAAATATAATATATATTTAAGGAAAATAGAGAGCGGAATCAGGCTGGGGATGGGTCAGCTGTAGGAAAAAGCTAATGAGAATAAATAAGTTTGTGTGAGGCGTGCAAGCGTAAGCACTGTCCTTAAGGATAATTCCGCCCCTCGGACTGCGAAACTTGATGCGATAGGCTTCTGACGGCTATCCTTCCAAGATACAACCGACCTTCTATATTCCGCGCTGAATATTAGAAGGAATAGAAACAACATGTGTAGAACCCAACAAGGAAAGGAAAGATTTTTAAAAGAAAGAATATTCTCTCATTCAATGTATTTTTTTAGATTGTCTTATGAGATTTTATTTTTATATTCAGACAAAATAGAGCCGTTGTAAAATAATGAAGGATTTATTTGAGGAATAAATTAGGCGTTACAAAACGATTGAAAAGCTGTTATATGACCGTTAAGAAACCGTTATGTGACTGTTAAAAATAATGATAGTCTTGAATGCGGTCATAACTTTTATCAAAGCTATTATTGTAAATATTTCAAAATATTATTGAAATATCCAACAATCCCCCACATGTTTCAAAAGATTTTGAAAATAATAAAAAATAATAATAATGCTAGGTTATTGGAGTGAAATGCATCGGAATTGGTGCTTGTTAAGCTATGAACCAGCCCTAGACAAAATGAAATATAATTCACGAAGTTATTGGTGAAGTTTGAAACTTCTATGAACGAAAAAATTTCATTTGTGAATGATAATTTTCATCAATCACATTACACTCCCACAAACTTTGTTGTTCAACACGGTTTTGCGCTAATAGGCCATGTGCTTGCTTGGTTTATTCATAAGTGCTTTAGAGATTTTCGCCAAAAATTCTCATTGGAGCGGCCCCACTCCACACTTATATAGGTGATTCCATCAAGTGTATTTTGCAGCTTAATACACCACCAATAATTGCTATGGAATTTCATTAAGAGGTTAGCTCAACCTCTTTGTCCTTGCAGTTTTGCACCATTCTGTTCTTAGGATGGACAATCATTTTTAATAGTGCATCACTAGAACAACAAGTGACTTGTTATTACCCATATGAACCTAATTCATTGATCGCCAATCACATAGGTTGGGTTACCTTCACTGTTGTTTTTCCTCAATTGGCTTAAGTCCCATTCCCTTTGATGTGTCATAAATTAATTTTCTTCCCACAGGTTTAGTCAAAGGATTGGCCCAAATTCACTTCTAACTTTACGAAATCAATGGATATAATTCCATCTTTTAGCAGCTGCTTTACTACATCATGTCTCAACCAGATGTGTCTATTTTTACCATTGAAAGTTCTATTCTTTGCAATGGTTATTGCTGCTTGGCAATCACAGTGCATAGACATAGATGGTGTCGGTTTCATTCCCAAAGGAATATCCGCTAAGAGGTTCCTTAACCACTCAGCCTCATTGCCAACCAATTCTAGAGCCACAAACTCTGACTCCATAGTGGATTTAGCAAATATTGTTTGTTTGGCTGACTTCCAAGTTACAGCACCTCCACCAAGGGTGAACACATATCTCCTAGTGGATTTTGTCTCATCTGAATCTGAAATCTAATTAGTATCACTGTATCCATCTAATACAGCAGGAAATCCACTATATAAAATACCATAATTCATGGTTCCTTTCAAATATTTCATTAATTTGCTCAAGGCAATCCAATGATCATCATTGGGATTTTGTGTATATCTGCTCAGTCTACATACATTATAAGCTATATTAGGTCGAGTATAATTCATCAAATGCATCAAACTCCCAATAATTTGAGCATACTTAGACTGAGCCACACCATCCCTTTTATTTTTTACTAAGTGGATATTAGAATCATAAGGAGTATTCACAGGTTTGACATCAAAGTGATCATATTTTTTAAGTAGCCTCTCCACATAATGCACTTGATTAAGCATTAGGCCACTATCACTCTTTATGATTCTAACACCCAAAATGATGTTAGCTTCCCCCATGTCCTTCATATCGAATTTAGAAGTCAAAAAACATTTTGTTTCATTCACAACATCAATACAAGTACAAAAAATAAGCATGTCATCAACATATAAGCTAATAATTATAGATTCACCATCAACGGTTTTTGTGTATACACATTTATCTGCTCCAATAGAGAAAAATCTATTATTAACTAGAACATCATCAAATTTCTCATACCATTGCTTTGGCACTTGCTTTAAGCTGTATAATGATTTAATAAATTTACAAACTTTGTTTTCTTGGCCAGGAAAAATACAGCCCTTAGGTTGCATGTAAATTTCCTCTTCCAAATCACCATTTTAAAAAGTTGTTTTAACATCCATTTGGTGAACAACAAGTTTGTAAATAGAAGCCAAAGCAATTAAAACACAAATTGATGAAATTCTTGTAACTGGAGCAAAAGTGTCAAAATAATCAACATTTTGTTTTTGATTAAAACCTTTTGCAACTAATATTGCTTTATATTTATTAATAGAACCATTAGGATTATATTTCTTTTTAAAAATCCATTTACAACCAATAGGTTTTGCACCGGGTGGTGAATCAACTAATTTTCAAGTTTGATTTTGTAATATAGAATCAATCTCAATTTTTATAGCTTCTTTCCAAAAATTTCTTTCAATGGAAGATTTTGCTTCAAAATAAGTCAAAGGATCATTATCAATAAGATAAGTGTAAAAATCATTCTCAAAAGAAGTTTCTTTCTTTATTCTTTTGCTCCTTCTCAATTCATCATTTGAATTTTCGAAAACGTTTTTATGAAGAGGTGCAGGAGAAATAATATCGATACTTAATGGAAAAATATGCTCAAAAAATTCTGCATTTTTTGTCTCAACTATAGTATTATTATCAAGCATGTCACTTTTTAATACAAGAAATCTATATGCGGCACTATGTTCATCATAACCAATAAACATGCAATCAGATGATTTAAAGCCTATTTTCCTTTTCTTAGAATTAGGAAGCATAACCTTAGCAAGACACCCCCACTTTCAAATATTTTAAATTAGGACGATAACCTTTCCAAAATTCATAGGGTGTTTTACCCGTTTTCTTATGAGGTATTCTACTTTGGATGTGACATGCAGATAAAATAGCTTCACCTCATAAATTATTTGGAGCATTAGAACTAACAAGCATAGAATTCATCATCTCTTTCAAAATCCTATTTTTCCTTTCAGCTATGCCATTAGATTCGGGGGAATAAGGAGGCGTAGTTTCATGAATTATTCCTTCCTTTTCACAAAATTCGTTAAGCAATACATATTCTCCACCTCTATCCGATCTAATTCTTTTTATCCTTTTATTCAATTGGTTTTCTACCTCAGCTTTATACAAAAGGAACATATCAAAAGCTTCATCTTTATGCCTAAGCAAATAAACTTTAGTAAATCTAGAATAATCATCAATGAAGGTCACGTAATATTGTTTACCTCCTCTAGTCATAGTTTGTTTTAAATCTCCTAGATCAGTATGAATTAAACTCAACAAATCGGATTCTCTATTTATAGAAATACAAGGCTTTTTTGTTAATTTTGTTTCGGCACATATTATACATTTATTAAAACATGGGTTTTTAATTCCTAAAATTAAACCTTGTTTTTGCATTTTCTTAATATAAGAAATACTAACATGACCTAATCTACCATGCCATAAATCAATAGATTCAGCCAAGCAAAAGTAGTAGCATTTTCATTGATAACATTGGAAACATTAAGAACAAAAAGTCCTTGATTACAATAACCCTTTCCCACAAAGACGTTATTTTTTGTCATTGCTATCTTATCATATTTGAATGACACCTTCAGCCCAACCTTTCCCAAAAGAGCTATTGAGACCAGGTTTGCCCTTATATTAGGGACATGTAATACATCATTCAGGGCCAAAGTCTTGCCAAATGTGAGCTTGAGAAGAACTTTTCCTTTCCCAAGAACTTGAGCTGTTCTTGAATCACCAAGATAAATAATTTCTTCTCTTTCCCTACTAGCATGTAGGAGGAAAATGCATTTTTGTTTGCACAGATATGTCTGGTAGCACCTGAGTCTACCACCCATTCTTTCACATTGGCCACAATGTTGGCCTGGGAAATAACTGCAAATAACTGCAACAATTACATCATTAGAGTCATCTGCTTTAACCAAATTGACTTTTGGTTTAGCAGGATTGTCATTTCCCATTATTCTCTTTTTGCAATGCGTTGCATGATGACCTAGTTTTCCACAAACAAAGCAAGAGCCTTTCTTTTTGAAGGTGGGGTGAGTAACTTTGGGTCTGTAATAAGGTTTTTTGTTATTAAACCTATTTTGGCGATGTTGAGATTTGCCTTGCACCAAACTTGCCCTAGTAGCAATTTCCTTAGCTTTGGCAACTTTGATCTCCTTGCGAGTTGTATCCTCAATGATAATATGCACGATCAGATCGGCTAGTGACAATTGCTTGTCCTTGTGCTTGAGTTGTTGCTTGTAGTTATTCCAAGACTCAGGCAACCTTTCAATCATTAGGCCTGCAATAAATTCTTCTTGTAAATCGATGTTTTTGCCTTCAAGTCCTCCACTAGCTTGTGATATTCATTGATTTGTGTCTGGATCTCCTTATCATCAGACATTTCCCATCGATAATAATTTCCGATTACAAATTTTTGTCTACCCACGTCTTTGGCAGTGTACTTTGTAGTCATGGAGTCCCATATTTGTTTTGCTTCCTTGTACGGACAGTAGACATCAAACAATTCATTAGAAAGAGTACTAATAATTGTGTGCCTACATACCTTATTAGCGTGTATCCATTGATCTCGCAGCTTGTTATCAGTTGGTTTAGCCTCCGTAAGTGCGAAAGCCGCGCCATGCACATCTAGAATAGAGAAAACCCTTTCTTGCCACCTTTTGAAATTGTTGCCGTTAAAAACTTCGATCTTTGATATGTTGGGGAATGGTTTGGCATAGGACATATGTGGTAGTGGTGGTAGTGCAATTGGACTGGCAGAGATTGAGGCATTAGCAACAGTATCAACTTGAGGCTCCATGGGATTTATCCTTAAGATTGTAGGAAAAAGCTAATGAGAATAAATAAGTTTGTCTGAGGCATTCAAGCGTAAGTACTGTCCTTAAGGATAATTCTACCCCTCGGAGTGTGAAGCTCGGTGCGATAGGCTTTTGACGGCTATCCTCCCAAGATACAACAAACCTTCTTCTATATTCCACACCGAATATTAGAATGAACAGAAACAACGTTGTGTATAACCCAACAAGGAAAGGAAAGATTTTTTAAAGAAAGAATATTCTCTGTTTCATTCGATGTATTTTTTTAGATTGTCTTATGAGATTTTATTTTTATATTCAGACAAAATATAGTCGTTAAAAGAGCCGTTGTAAAATAATGAAGGATTTATTTGAGAAATAAATTAAACGTTACAAAACAATTGAAAAGCCGTTATATGATTGTTAATAAACCGTTCTGTGACCGTTAAAAATAATGATGGTCTTCAATATGGTCATAACTTTTATTGAAGCTATTATTGTAAATATTTCAAAATATTATTGAAATATCCAACATCAGCTTGGCCTCCTTTCCTCTTTCCCTTCTCTTCTAGCTAGGCCCAACCCAGCCTATTTCTTTTTGTCTCTTCCATCCCGGCCCCTTCTACTTTCTTCATCCCCTCTTCCTCTCATGCCCTCCACAAATAGCAAATCACTCTCATTTGAAAAAGGGCTTTTTGGTCGGGATTAGATTGAGAGAGAGAGAGAGAGGCATGGTTGCTAGGAGGTTAAAGGGGAGAGTGGGAGAAATGAGAGAGTGGCCAAGGCTGAATGAGGGGGGATAGAGCTAAAATCCACCTCGGCTAAGTGTTGCTCGGTTATCTTCGAGATAAACCTACCCTTAGCTGGTAGGCACCACCAAGCCCGCGATTCCCTTTTCCACGATTTCGGGTTTTCTAGTGAGCTTTTTTTTTTTTTTTTTTTTTTTCTTGTTTCAATCCAGTCGATTTCTTGAGGATTCCAACTTGTTGGCGTGAGGCAACTAGACATAGTCTAGTTTATCGAGGTTGCCTCTATTCACCGCCGTCCAGCTGGTTAGGAAGCGCCATCGCTGACCCCCTTTTTTACCCTTTGAGTTTTTTTCCCCCCTGTTTTGGCCCCATTTCAAACACACCAGCCGAGATTTGTCGCCGTCCGGCTCACGTGAATCCCATCCCCATCGGCCTCGCATTTCGTTGTTGTCTGTTTTGGCTGGTTGTTTGTCTAGAGTCTTGGCGTAGGTTTGGGTCCTGGTTGAGCGGGAGATCCCTCGATAAGTGTCGTACACCACCTGTTTGTTAAAATGCTCATATGGGATTTGTTGCCTCGCTATTTTTTCATGGCCGAATCCTAGCCCCGTGCGTTGTTTATCTAGTTTTCTCGGTTGTGAGTCGGCCTTTGCCAGTGACTCGAGGTCCTCCGCAATGTCATTTCACCTCAACCCCACTTCCTTTTCAACATTTGGGGTGCTTGGCCGAGGAGTGTGGTTCTTGGCCAAAAGGATTGAAGTCGGTCGGTAGGCAACGACCTAGGCTGGGATGTTGCTGGTGGGGTGGACGCGAGGTGGCCGGTCCGTGGCTGCCGTTGTGGTCATCCCCGGGGGCCATTGGTTCCGGGGGATTGGATGCTCAAGGTCGCCCCGCCGTGGCTATTGTTGGGGCATCACCGGCCAAGCGAGGGTCGAGCGCTCTACCCGAGTCGACTGAGGCGACGCTAGTATGTGCCCTCGACCAGGCTGAAGGCGAACGATGTTGCTCACATCAATTGTCTCGTCGCGGCATGATGCAGGACATCGGGAGAGCATGGTCAATCGGGTCGGGCAGTGGGCTAAGTTTAGTCTTTTCTCGACTTTTTTGGGTTGGGCCAGATGAATTAGGGTTTTAGCTGGGCTTCATTTTGGAATTAGTGTGGGAGGCAAGGCTTTGGTTTAATATTGGATAGTTGGGCTTTAGGGAATTGGGTTTAGGTATAGTTTAGGGCTTAGTATAAGAGCCTGGCCCTCATTTCGGCCCAGCTCGGTGAGACCCGAGTCGGGTGTTGAAAGGATCGGATCCGTAGATCCAGCCTGGGCCTGTATTTTCAGATAAAAAATACTTTTAAAAAAATTAAATAAATATACTTTTAAATTAAAAAATTTCCTAAAAATCTTTTTATTTTCTCAAAAAATTAATAAAAACTCAAAAATTAGTTTCTAAGTAGTAGTTTTCTCTTAAAATGTGTGAAAATCCTTGACCAAAAGAGTCGTGCTCAAAATTGAACGAGCTTTCATTACTTTACAATAAGATTTGAATATTCTTTTAGACAAATGCTAAGTTGCTGTTTATGTGTCTCCATTTCGATTATCACTTGATTGCGCACTTTCAATATATTAATTGTTATTTCCCTTCGGCACAATTAGAAATGGTATTTTTCTTATTTTAAGCGTTAGATTCTTGCTTTTTCTTGCAATTTATTTAATACTTCTTTGGTTTCTGATTGTTATTTAAATGATTGTATACTCGTATGATTACCTCACATGTTAATGAATAGATTTAAAATTAATCAAGACTACAAGATAAACATTTTCTTGAAATGAACAAGATTAAGTACTTAAAGGGTATTAGTTAATTCATTAGTGTAATCAAGTCCATGGCCTTAGATTCTCTCCTTGTATAGGAAGTGAGGTGTACTCTTATGTCTTATTTTGTTTCTAACCGATCTCAATAGGTTAGTAATGAATCTTTATTTAAAAAATCCCTATGGCGTCAATTTGATTTAACATTAAATATCTCAATGTTGCACGATGTATGGACTTAAAAGAGCCGTCACCTAATTGAGGGCCGTGAGCCCACTTTTTAAGTAGTATCCCAAACTTATGTCTCTCTTCCTTCGGACAGAAAAGGTAAGTTGCAACACTACCAAGGACTAGCCCTCCAAACTCTAGGCCACCAATCTTCATTATCAACCTCATCATTCATTTGTGCAATCACTTAATCCACGTATTAGCAAATATACTCAATCAATCATCTAAGAAAATAGAATTTCTAATTGGGATTTGATGTCAACATGAATTTTTATAATCTCTCCCACTTCTAGTTAATAAAAGTCAAATGATTACTAAGCTCCATTTGCAAATCCTCAAATGGTGCGCTAGGTCACTTAATGCATAATTAAGATCTAATCACGTCACTTAATGCATAATTAAGATCTAATCACACTTTTCTAACTACCCTTCCAAAGAACATGTATCATAGGTACACCTGAAAGCAATCGCTTTTCAATTCAGTCACAAACAAGGTCAAATAAACAAGCATCAAAGTTAATTAGCCTTACAAACTACAAAATCAATTAATTGACCAAAAGGTCTTCTCCGTATTACCCCTGATTCTTACCTTCTAAGTTTTAATTTGATTGAAAGTCTTAACGAAATCCAAATCAAGTGATTCCAACTCTCAATTAAATATTAGGATATCCTCTTCAACTTTCATTAAGATCACTTCTTTTAATTCTAGCCCAAATATATAGAAAATTCGATTTAACATGACTGCTCAAAATTTTTCCTGTTCCGACCGGTTCTTTTAAAATTTGGGAAAAATATTAAGCGACCACCAAATGATGCCAAATTTGACAAACAGATAGCTCATTCCATTCTTAACAACTTTAATGTTTTAAATTTTTTAAAATAGCCCTCCAACTATATGAAATTACACAATCTTCCTTGAGGACTCACTCGGTATTAGTTTTTTAGGCCAATTCCATCTTTGACCTTATTCCATTAAATTTGCCGACTTATCCTAGGTAGAATTTAATGAAATTTTGGATATATATTCAGTTCAAGACATCTCCTATAACTTTCATGTTTTGAGATTTTATAAAATAGTCCTCCAACTATTTATTATTTGCAAAACAAAATTAGTCAATCTAAGACTGATTTTTCAAATCTGACACGTGATTATTATGATGATTTACACTTGATTTTCACAGCCTTAATGATTTTCAAATTTCATGAAATTTATATGAAATTAAGGCTATGAATCTCTATTACAATTCTCAAGAAGACACTTTTCTAATTTTTCACTGATTTTTCCATAAAAATCATTGAACACCGGAAGGTCAAAATGGCTTCTTATTTTCCAGAAAATATTCAAACCTTCAACTCAATCAACACGTGATCCTAAACATTGAAAGTTGGTTTCTTAATTTTGTTTTACTTTTCCAAATCCATTTATGACCCATATTTAACTTTTACTTGAACCATACATGACCCATTAAACTAAGAGTTATAATATGGGGCTATAACCCATTTTGATAGCTCTACTTGTCCCACATTGAAAATATTTAAGTGCACATGTAAACTAGATTTGGCACTAATCAATAATAATAATAATAATAATAATAATAATAATAATAATAATAATAATAATAATAATAATAATAATAATAATAATACTAATACTAATAATAATCATAGTAATAATAATCATAGTAATAATAATAGTAATAATCATAGTAATAATAATCATAGTAATACTAATAGTAATAATAATAGTAATAATAATAATAATAGTAGTAATAATAATAATAATAATAATAATAATAATAATAATAATAATAATAATAATAATAATAATAATAATTTATTGTTGTTGTTGTTGTTGATGATGATGATGATGATGATGATGATAATAATAATAATAATAATTTATTGTTATTGTTGTTGTTGTTGTTGTTGTTGTTGTTGTTGTAATTCGGAATTATAATAATAAAAATCAACCAAGTGCCCTAATGAAATAGTATGACTGTTCACAAAGAAGGTACGATTTTGAATTTTTAATTTTTTGGTTGCTGTTGTTTTAAAAGTTGTGTTTGTTCAAACATAATTTATTAACCTTTAGAATATTGTGTTTGTTCAGATATATCTTCTTGTCTTTTACTATTAATTAGTAAACCCGTTTGTTCAATACTTATCTTCTTCTTCCATTTTCGCTTTTCCAAATGAGAAATATAGCCATTGTTTCCAATTGTTTCCCTTTGAGAGTTTCTAGAGAAATATCGAAATTGTTATTTGGAAATCTCATTTGAGACTTTGTTCCATGTTGGAGTAGTTTTGCCAATAACCATTAGCAACGTTGTGGGATAAATAATTTCTTAAAGAGAGCGTTACCATGCCTCAAAGTCTAATTCCATTTCTTCCCATTCCAACTATAGTTATAATTTTCCCAACACATGATTAAGGAGAATTTACCTCAATTAGATATAAATCTTCATACAAAGAACTATGTAAACACTCCTCGTACCTGCAATTTGACGAACCCCTACCAGAATCACAATGGCAAAAAACTTGAATGCTTTTCCACTGAAATTAGTCTTGTATTCTCACGCCCATCCCTGCCATGCCATTATCACATCCGAATCACGAACATCAGCGAAAAAAATGCACAAAGAACTCGATAAAAAGAAGTTTCAGAGAGTGAAAGTAAGAACGTACAACGTTTTTGTCGATATTTATTAGTTGATTTACTTCTTTTTTAAAATATCACGTTATTTAAGTGTCATATAATTATTAAAACCTTAACAAATAGACAAGAAAACAAATTTCTCTTGAGAATGGAAATCCTCCTCCACCGTGGTCGCCGACCCTGCCTAATCACTCAAACTCCCCCACACCCCCCTCCTTTCCTCCTCCCGCATTGCCCATTTACCGCAATGAGAGGTTGACAAATAAAATAGGATCTTTTAACTGAATATAACTATCTTATTCTTTTCCCCTTTTCCTTTTTCTTATTTCCCGATTTGCCCTCCTCCACCGCCGTCACCCACCCAAGCGACCCCGGCCGTGATCCCATCCTAGACGTCGCTATCTTTTTCCAGTAGGTGACAGAGTGAAAGAGCATCTTCGGCAATGACGACGGAGGCCTCGTGTGATGGCAGCAGAGAACGAGCAGCGCCAGATGCGTGGCGTGGGGCTTGAGGGGAGCATGATGGTGGCGGAGGGAATGTGAAAGAGACATATTAGGGTTAGGCTTTTTGAGTAAATTCTTTGATGCTGTGTTGCTTTTTGGTCATTTTAGATAGTTGAATAAGAAAAGGATCTCTGTGCTTTCCCCACAACAGAGGCTTAAAAATGGAGCTCTCTGCCTTTCTTTTCTCTCCATAACACTCTTTTAACGGATTCAATTAGGAACAATGATCAAGGAGATGATTTTCTCCCTCTTTTGTTTCCTTTCTTTCTTTATGCTGTTTCAGTACTCTCTTACATGTTATGGTGGAGGTAGCTGTGCTAAGCTCTTTTATTTTATTTTATTTTATTTTTATTTTTTACATCCAATACTGCGCTTTGACGAGGATGCACTTGATGAGGATGCACCGCATCGGCTATGTACTACATCGAACACCGTTTCCCTAAGTTACTACGGATGTAAATTTATCCAAACACAGTCACGTGGAGCGCAACAGGGTTAAGACTAGAGACCTCAAGAGACCATTTAAATGTGGATCATAATTCTTCTAAAAAGGCTTATTTTGATGACCTATGTAGTGCATAGCATATAAAGTGAGTAGTATTATTACTATTCCTTTAAGATAGAAGGAAATTCCCACAATAACTTGATGAGCTTACTCGAGTCCTCGAAATCATGAGCTCGAGACTAGAAATGCAAATGTTTAGCTTAGCATGCTAACTTTGCTCTCCATCAGAAGGTATGGATGGAAGCCGGACGCACTTGGAGTAGGAAAGCCTATCTAAGATCTTGTTGTTTTGTCAGCGCCTACATAAATGATTGCTTGCTTACCAAGACATCAAAGAACATAAATCTTCCCTCTCATCATTTTATACTATAATGTGTGCACATGTAAAATTATCGGTATTTTCCATGTGTTTTGTTGTTCAGAACCCGTTATATAATATATTACATTGATCCTTCGTGTATTTAACTCTACATAAAATGGAAAAAAAAAAAGTTAATACCACGAAAAACTCCAATGTAAATTTGTCACAAATTTACTTTAGATTAATTTTTTGACTACCAAAAACCCTAAATCGATATATTTATGATAAATTTACCATTCGTTAATTTCTATTAAAATTTACTTTGAAATTGTTGAATTGAATGACACGTAACAATTGACGAATGTACAAATTTGGAATTTTACCTTTCGTTTATTATAGGTGCACCGGTTTATGGTATTAATCCAATTTAACGGAAACTAACAAAGAGTAAACTTATCTTAGATGTACCGATTTGGGATTTTTGTGGTCAATTTATCACAAAAGTACTAGTTTGGAGTTTTTGGAGATCCAATATTAATTTGATGCAAATTTTTCATAAGTTTACCTTTGGATTTTTTGTGGTACTAAGTTAGGAAAAAATAAAATAAAATACAAAAACGTACTCTTTTTTTCTTTCAATTGTAGGAGAGAGAGAGAGAGAGAGAGAGAGAGAGAGAGAGAGAGAGAGAGAGAGAGAGAGAGAGAGAGATTAAATTTAATGATTAAGGCTGCGTTTGTTTCACGGACAATAATTTCCAAAAAAATGTTTTCTAGATTTTCCGGCATTCGTTTCACGGAAAATAAATTCCTTGCAGAAAACATTTTCCATGAAAAGAAAAAAATATTCTAAATTAGAGGAAAATGTTTTCTACTTTTGAAAAGTGGAAAACATTTTACTAACTTGATATTTTTTATCTTACACCTCTATAAATCCTCACTTCCTTCTCCCCTTTCTTTCTTCTTCTTTTCTTTTTAATTCGAATTATTTTTAATTTCCTTTTTCTTTTTTTCCCATCTTTTTTTTTCTTGGCTAGTCGTCGGCCGTTGCTAGGCAAACCTCAAGCTCATTGATCTCAAGCTTGCACTCGTCAATTTGGCGAGCCTTGAGCTCGACACTCACCCTCACCCTCGCTAATCTAGTGAGCAGCGAGCCTTGTGCTTGTTAGCGAGCTTGAGGCTTGCTGATGGCTGGTCGTGGGCCATCGCCATGGCCGGCAATCGGCCAAGAAATAAGGAGATGGAAAACAAAGAAAAAATATATGATAAATTAAAATGAAAAAAATAAATAATAGATTTTAAAAATTAAAAATTAATTTAAAAAAAAATGAAAAATCCATTTTAAAAAATAAAATAAATGAAAAGAGTATATGAAAGAAAAGATTTTCTTTACCGAACAACGAAAGGTATTTTCCACTTCATTTTCGGGTTTTATCCGAACATCGGAAAATAATTATATTTTTCTAGAAAATGATTTATTAAAAAATATTTTTAAAAATGTCACATTTTCGCGAAACGAACAGAATCTAAAGGTAGATCAAATTTTCAACCGTAAGTCAATGAGAAGAGAAGAGGTTAATCTCTCACCTCCTTAACTTGCTCCATCAATGGAGGCGTGCGTGCTGATGCTACCCTGATCCCATTTTCGGACGTAGAGACCCGATTCTCCATCACGTACTTGGTTTGGACTTGTTCAAAGAGATTAGGGAGCGGCGAAGAAATACTGTTGAAAACCCAACCACGTGCACCGCAGACAACGCAAAAGCGAAATCTTTGATAAAAATCTCGACACGCAAACTCACCGCGTTTGACCCACATCACAGAGAATCCAAGCAAGTCTCTCTCTCTCTCTCTCTTCCACCATTGTAACTCTACCTCCCTCTTGCTCTTATCACAGCGATCACTGATCGGTACCTTTTTGGGTTCGCGAGGAGCTAGTGCATGGCGGGCGGTGGGGTGTTTGCAGAAATCAAAGATGGTGATGGGGTGTTCCGCTACTACTCCGACGGCGAATGGAAGGCATCGGCTTCCGGAAAATCCGTGCCCATCATCAACCCCACCACTAGAAGCACTCACTTCAAGGTCCAAGGTACCCGCTTCTGAACTCCAGTGGTTCTTCTGTTAGCCTCGCTCAATTTGTCAACTTTTGATTAGTGTTTAGCTAGTTTGAATGATTTTTCGGTTGGTTTCCGAATTCCAACAGCCTGTACACAGGAGGAGGTGAACAAGATCATAGAATCAGCAAGGGCCGCGCAGAAATTATGGGCCAAGACTCCTCTGTGGAAGAGAGCTGAGCTGCTCCACAGAGCTGCGGCGATCTTGAAGGAGCACAAGGCTCCGGTCGCCGAGTGCCTCGTCAAGGAGATCGCCAAACCCGCCAAGGACGCCGTCACCGAAGTATGTTTCCCACTCTATAAACTTCATAAAAACTGACTCTGGAATTGAAATTTGAATTCACAGCTCTTGCTTGTATATTCGGAAAGTTTCAATCTTTGTTAGATGCTTCTCTTGTGTTCGAATTTGGAAGCATAGGGCACTGATAACTTCTCTTTGCTTTGCCTTGTGATAATATGAATTTGAAGGTCGTGAGATCTGGGGATTTGATATCGTATTGCGCAGAGGAAGGGGTGAGGATTCTTGGAGAGGGGAAATTTCTGGTGTCTGATAGCTTCCCAGGGAATGAGAGGACCAAGTACTGTCTCACTTCTAAGGTAAATTTGCACTTCTCTCAGTCGGTTTTACAAATGTCCCTGTGGTTTCTGACCAATTCTCTCTTAGTTTGCCTGGAATCTACAACTTTAACTCCATGGTTTGTTTTTGCTGTCCATTTATCTCTGCTTAGATAGGCACTTCACATAGTTTATATATATGTGCTGATGGACTTGTTTATGCCCTGTGCACTCTGCCCATAGAAAACATAAGATGGATTAGAATTATTAATAGACACTTCATTGACTTCTGCCCGAAAAAAGAATGAGGAAAATTAAGTCATGGATCTGTGAACATTTTTAATTTCGTGTACACCTCATGCTGGGTATATTCCATCCCATATGCCATTTTTCATTTACTTCTCCTTTGATGTCTTCATCTTCACAGTCCTATGTCTCTTTCATAAGCATAGGTCAGGCTGGGGGAATACTTTTACCATAAATGAACTTGATTGCTGTGGATAATTGGTCCATTAAATATGAGCATATTTGTAAGCTTGAGAAATTTAATTCTCATGCATATTTTGTCTTGGGTTACTGAAGAAAGTATGTTTTGCGAATTAATTGAACACAAGACCATATACGCTGAAAGCTTCTCCAGATGACTGAATAGCTGAAGGGTACAATGGATCTATACTGAATCATGCCATGCCTTCGCCTAAACTAAAATTTACTAAACATGCATCACCAGAGGTTCCTCACGTCTCATCCTAATACATTTGAAAAGGTGGCAGATTGCATGCGTTAAACGTATGTAGTTAGCAGAATTGAATATAACTTTGGGAAATCATTTTTTTTTTTAACTAAATTTTAGAAAATCATTTTGCTAAGGTAAACTAAAATCGGCAATAGATGGATGATGCAAAGTCTTGCTTCAAATGCTACAATCTAATGGAAGAAAATATCCCATTGTGCCATGTTTCACCTTTGATTGACAGTAACAGATATCCTTGAAGCAATAATAATTGGATTTAGTACTCGATGCAGGTCATACTAATCAATCATGTCTAAGTTCCTATAGAATTGGATTTCTCATGAAAATTACATCCAGCTCTAATATGTGTTAAACAAGGAGTGCATGTTGTTGTAATAAGTAGTTATTTGCTTAGACAAAATGGTGGTTATTTTTTGTTCTTATTTGTCCTTTTCTTTTGTGATTTATGTTTGTGTCACTTGATAGAGTTGTTTGATCCTTACAAACAGAATGATAGTTTCATGAGAAGTGGCACCAACTAGTCTCCTGTCTGTGTGTATACAGCTGATGTAGCCATTGAGGAAACCTCAAACCCAACTTAAACTGAAAATGGCTTGCCATATCTCAGCAGTTAACAGTCCCCAATTTTAGGCCATTAATTTAAAGTTGATGGAAGTTGTGAGCCAAAAGGACGGTAAAATAACATTGTCGAGAAGACACTTGAGTGCAGGGGAAGGAGGTTTTTATATGTCCTTTTAGATCAAGTAGTGTTTTTGAAATCTCACCAGTACCGAACTGAGGTCGATGTCAAAACTGATAGAGGATTAAATCTGTATCTGGTTTTACAATAATGCAAAGGAAGGATCTAGATCTATAGTTAGGATATAAGTTATATCAAACCATGGTAATTTTATGTACTATTGTGTTTCTGAGAAGCGGAGCTTTCCTTTCACTTGGCACGAGACACCGTACGCTACACAGAAGAACAGAAGATTTTTGAATGAATTTCACATCTTGACATTTCCACATTAGACTGATTCCATGGAGAAAGGAATGCCTTTTGGAGCGCATTTCCAGCTGTGACGATAGACGCCTCACATAGCCGGAACTGATCAAGTCTGATCTTCTTTCTTGATGTTCCTTCACAGACCAATTCATTATGTAACCTGATGTTATTACGACGTATCTTTCTTGTCTTGATTGAATGATGAAGCTTTTCAGAGATTTGACTCTCCTTAGTTTGCAGATTCCGTTGGGGGTTGTTCTGGCTATCCCTCCTTTCAACTACCCAGTCAATCTCGCTGTTTCTAAGATTGCTCCTGCACTTATTGCTGGAAACTCAATTGTTCTGAAGCCACCGACCCAGGTTGGTTGATGCTGAGGATCAATCTTGATTGCTCTTCCCTGTTTCATCTCATAATATTTGAGGTGGATTGTCTGTCCACCAACTGTTCATAAAGACCGACATGCTAAATGAACTTATGCCTGTATACTTAAAGGGTGCTGTTGCTGCACTTCACATGGTACATTGCTTTCACTTGGCTGGCTTCCCCAGAGGACTCATCAGTTGTGTAACAGGAAAAGGTTCTGAGATTGGCGACTTCCTCACAATGCATCCTAGTGTCAGTTGTATCAGGTGATTCTTTCTACATCATTGCACATCATGTCCAAAAGGTCCTTGAATTTTTCAGAGTGAACTGCACCGTAAGAGAATTATTTTGCAAAATAACTTCTTGTTGGAATGTGGGGGAAGATATGTTTCCATCCCTCAAATTCGTCTGCACCAAAATGCTTTATGAGGGGGTGCAGCTCTCTTCAAGCTCAAGATCTATCATTTATCTGTCTTTAGGCATGTTGCAGTTGCATGATCCGACAGTGCAACCCTTCTTCTCAGTTTCACAGGTGGGGACACTGGAATAGCCATCTCTAAGAAGGCAAGCATGATCCCACTTCAGATGGAACTGGGTGGAAAAGATGCATGTATCATTTTAGAAGATGCTGACATAGATTTGGCTGCGGCTAACGTTGTTAAGGGAGGCTTCTCTTATAGGTAATCTTTATTGTTCTCTAATAGGCAATTTTAAACCAAGAATGCGTTTCTCTTCTCAGCTATCACCACGTGCTTAAATTTTCAGTTGAGCTTATAAGTTCTAGATCAATGCAATACAAGATCTGAATCATTCGTTTATCTAACCAGAGTAATGTTGCTTTGGTTGCATTTGCTGCCAAAGGAGATATCTTGACATTATATTCTTTTTATAATCAGTGGTCAAAGGTGCACAGCGGTGAAAGTGGTCTTGGTTATGGAATCCGTAGCTGATAAACTTGTCGAGAAAGTGAATGCTAAAGTGCAGAAGTTGACCGTAGGAGCTCCTGAGGATGACTGCGATATAACTCCAGTTGTTACGGAGTCTTCAGCCAACTTCATTGAAGGGTTGGTGATGGATGCTAAGCAGAAAGGAGCGACATTTTGTCAAGAGTACAGGAGGGAGGGTAATCTCATTTGGCCTCTATTATTGGATCACGTTCGACCCGATATGAGGATAGCATGGGAGGAGCCATTCGGTCCAGTTTTGCCAGTCATCCGAATAAACTCTGTTGAAGAAGGAATTCACCATTGTAATGCTAGCAACTTTGGTCTTCAGGTTTGACACTTGTCGTTATCCTTATTATTATCATCACTGACAGGTGTATTCTCATTAGCCATACTTCTCTCATGTACGGAGTACAAAACTCTTTACCAGAAAATAGACTATGCAGAATCAGAATAATTTCCGTTGATTGTGACAAATCTCTGTTTTCTGCACAATGTGCACGTGTTTACAGGGGTGTGTCTTCACAAGAGACATAAACAAGGCGATACTGATTAGTGATGCAATGGAGACAGGAACTGTTCAAATAAATTCTGCCCCAGCTCGAGGACCCGATCACTTTCCTTTCCAGGTAATTTTCGTTCTTTGTCAAACAAAAAGAGGAAAATCAACATAAAAATACCAATAGGTCGTTAGTAATGAGTGCAACGTCATGGAATATTAATAAGCAAGGGTAGAATGCCTTTTCGGGGTCCTTTGGGCAACAGAAGTTTGGATGAACTGAACGGCGATTCAGATGCAATAATCTTACTTTATAGCCCGTCTTTGAGGATTGAATCACCAATGAAACCGCCCCCATTAGCGTCAATCTGGTGAAGAATCTAGTCTAGACAGTCCTTTAGTTTGTGTGTGAAATAACTCAGCCTTCTTAAAAGATGAACGATGTTGCGGCAGGGCTTGAAGGACAGCGGAATTGGTTCCCAAGGCATTACCAACAGCATCAATATGATGACGAAGATCAAGAGCACTGTTATCAATTTGCCATCACCTTCATACACAATGGGCTAATCGGTCGCGACTCACAGGTCGGAGCAGGTGGCGCTGATCACCTTGTACTGTGATGTATCACCCGCCATCATAGTCGGTGAACTCATTCTGTTTACGCTGGTGTTATATATAGACATGCCTAGAAAGCGAGCATAATAAAGTCTCCGATGACTACAGTGTAAATATGCCGGCGGCTCCTTGACTGTAGCCATCCATCATTCGAGCCTGTAATCATATCAGTAAACACGGTGAATTTATGTGTACTCACCACTTATTACAATATTGCCTAACATATTAAAATAACGTAGAAGACATTTTCCAAAGTCGTTTGTATAGGTTGTCAAAATCTCACGATTTCATCATTCGATCTAGCGATATGATTTTACGAACCCCTGGCGATTGTACTTAGAAACCCGATTTTATGATCCTTGATAATGAATTTCCTTTCCATTTACGCTTATGCGTAAAACTGCGATGCAATTATCCAACTTTCATGAGATTGTGTGGGTGGATTTCGGGGAGAGAGATAGTTACTTTATCATCAATAATATTTCTTTCATGACTGTTCAATAATTCTTTTATCGTCAAAACAAATTTAGGGTAACATCTCTTTCGAACATATTTTTCTCAAAATAATTATTTACTTATGCTATTCCATCTTTCAATCTTTATAAGACGAGTGCCAGAGTAATAAATTATTTATAAACAAAGAAATTATATTCACGAATCTAACATTATAATGTCTAAAATGTTAAATATTTAAATAAATAATAGGGATAAGTACTAAATCCTAAAATATAGAGTTGAGCAAAAGAGCCGGATCAAACCGACCATTTCCTAGAATGAGGAACTAGTGAATATTGGTTTGGTTCTAGGTGTGGATCTATCCACCCAAACCCCACCCAAACCATCTTGCTAGACCTTTTTTTTCTTTAAATTACAAAATTAAAATCCATAAGATTACATTTGGTCATCTGAATTTTTAGCTAGGACTAGATAGAATAAAATATTAAATTCAGAGATTTTGCTATATCCTATCATCGTTTGATGAATCGCATAAAGCTGGATTTTTCACATCCTATCCGTTCATTATTTGATGTGAACAACATATAGGTGCAATGAACCTAAAAATTGCATGAACAGAGATTGTGAGAATCTTTCACAGCACTCTTACCTTTTTATTTGCTTTTTTTTATTATTAATTTTCCTCTCTTTTTTATTTCTTTTCTTTTTTTCCCATTCTATTTTTCTAATAAAATTTTATTAATTAGTAATATATATTGAATTTGTATTATAAGATAGAAAGAAATTCAAATATATAAATAAGAATAAGAATAAATAAAAATGAAATTGTTATTCCTCCTCTCATAATGAGAATGTGTATAACCCTATTCCGAGCTAGTCTGATATGGAACGGACTTATAACTATGGAATTGACTCAATCATCGATTGAGTATAAGTTCATAACCCTAGCCCATTTCCATTTTGGGCGAAATAAATCTACTCATTTTTTATTCCAATTAGTAAGAAGAATCTGAAACTAAGAAATAGATTCTAGCTGCTAAAAGAGGGTTCATTGATATATTTTTAGTTAATAATAGATAGAATAATGCTAGCAAAGAGTCCGATTGAAACCAATAAGTATAGACCAACCTATCATCCACACTAGAATAAATGATGTTTTTCGAAAAAAAAAACCTACTAGTGGAGAAAGACCTCCTAGGGATAAGAGACACGGGGATGAAGCGAGAGCCAAAAAAGGATCTTTCATGTAGAATCCTACATAATCTCCAATGTTATTAGTTCCGGTAATAAACCAAGTAATATGATACAAACAAAAGTTCCTATATTCATGGAGATATAGAACAACATTTGACTACTTGCATATCCACCATTTGAGTCTCCAACAATTATTCTAGTAATTACAATATCTGATTTGACCCATGGAAAAATATGCAATCATACATTTCACGATTGCTTGATTAATAGCAATGAGATTCCCTAATATCATGCTAAGAATAACTAGGATTTCTAGAAGAATATGTCATTTGTTTGATGAGAATTAAACAGGAATATCGAAAATTTAAGTGGCTAAAGCTGAAGCATCTACTTTCAAGGTAACAAGAAGAAAATAATCGATTTAGCAACTGATTTTTAGAAGAAGATACCATTTACCCTATGTCAAGATTCCATCAGATGATTTTTAATTAGAAAGCGTTGTTTTTATTTCACTTAATTCATGTGGTTACCATGTTAACATCGTTTATCTTCCATTGTCTATGTAGGAAAATTTTTAAAGGTACTTATTGACGGAAGGTAAATATGTCATACATGTATAAGTTTGGGATTTATTATAAAAAAAAAAAATTAGGTAATGTGACGGTAGACATAATTTGGGATTTTTGGTGGCTTTTCCTTCATGATAAAGCACACATTAAGAGCAATTTTATCCACTTAACAATATTTTACGCAATATACAATAGGAATTATAATGTGTTCTTAACTATTTCACATTATTTTTTTTTGTCTCATCATAGTCAAATAAAATCTTCTTCAAAGTTATGTTATTGTCGAACAAAAGAAAACTATGTAACTGATTTTAAATGGTCAGGACAATAACTTAGTAGTTTTTGGATATGCCTACTCATGCATCTTATACATACAAATTAATTTATAACAAAATAATTACTTGTGCATTCTGCCGATTATCATACAAAACAATAATTTGGAGCATGAAATATTTTAGTATAAGTACACATAAAACCAAATCATTAGACTACCAAGCAAATAATTGTTACAAAATAAAAATTCACAAACATAGTGTAAAATATCATAAACCGCAAATATTATACTTTTTTTGAAATGCATATAGAAAAATAAAAAACTTTGTCAACTAATTAATAAGAGAAAAACGTGAAATTATGTTATTATGCTAAATAAAAAAGTATTCTTAAAAGCAATGAGTTATAATTAAATTAATAAAACAATGAAGAGAGAGGGGAAGAATGGGGAGCAATAAATCGGTACATATATGTCGATGCAATTTTTATGAAGAATGCATCAAACCTTTTCTTGCAATAAGGATAGTCGAATTCTTATAATATATCATTTAAGGTGGTACATTCAACTACAACAATTTGAGAAGATTTTGTTATAGCATAGATTTTGTTATAGCATATTTGTATAGATGTTTCTTTTGATAAGAAATGTATCCTTATAACTATATCCAAAAGAATGTACCACGATCATTGAATGTTTTTTTCTCCTAGCTTTTTCAAACGATATAGAACAACCAAGTTTTTGGCTTTTCAAGAATCACCATATCTCATGATATCATCACACATTAAAATCACTAAATCTAATGTATGGTTATAATTTCAATTGTTTCAATTAGTAGTTCACTTCTACATAAGAGGTACTATTGTGAATTTAGCATTTATAATTTAAGATCTTAATCAAACAAAGAGAGTCACACCAACATTGTCAATTTATAATGAAAGAGCCAACCAACTATTATCATGACATTAAATTTAAACTCTTAAAAGTCCAATACTTTGTCATTCAACAACGTTCAAGGACATCATGACTTCCTTCATCTGGGGGGAAAATGTGATGTATTTATTTATTTTTATTTTTTGGTAAGGAAATGTGATGTATTTATTATATGTAAAGAATCAAAAGAATATTTATATAAGTAACGGCGTTGCTTGATTGCATGTAGATCGGTTGGATCGAGGGAAAATTTGAAATGACTGCATAATTTATCAATGTCATTGTTATTTATATATAAAACCCATTATAAAATTCCGATGCATAAACTATAGAAAGAAGAATCTTCTTTCTTAAAGAGTATGTCATTATCTTAATATTTTTTAGTGTAATATCTCGTTCAAATATTTTCATCTAGAAATTATTACTGATTTAGCAATGAGTTTATTACTTGTTTTTCTCTACAAAAAGTGTATCTATATATTTTAGGTAAAAGGATTATGATATTACCTCCCTTTCAAAAGTCTACCTATATCCATACATATAAATGCAGTTTGTATTTCTAGTTCTTTGACAATCCTTGCAAACTTCATTAATTCATTTGTGAAATCAATACAATTCTACCATATGATTTTAGTAAAATTTTCAAGTAACTCAATTGATAATGGCTTTTGCAAATATGGTATGAATATTTGTGAAGTTGGAAATTGTGTATCTAAGAAGGAAGTAATCATTCTTGTCCAATTTTCAATGACAAAACCATGGAATCTACACGGTGTAAATTTAGAAGAATATTAACCACAAATGTCGAGGATAAATACTTCTATTGCTATTGTACTATTGAAATATCAAATATAAGAAGACTTTCTTCCTTCATCCAAAAAGTTATCAATCTATCATGAATAATAATAAAAAAAAAAAAAAAAAAAAGAACAAAGTTTTTCTACTCAAAATATAAACCATATATACAAAAAAAAAAAAAAAAAAAAAAAAAAAGAGAGAGAGAGAGTGTAAACCACAAAATTCACATGTTTATTATTCCTTGCTAATGTACAAATTTAGATTAACTGAATTCAAAATGCCCATATAAGTTCACCGTTTACCTTTTAATTTATAGATATATCCATACCCAATTTGACCTATTTGATAAGACCATACTATTTCTTGAAGCTCAATCTCTCCCCCGGATGAACCATGTAGCCAAGAGAAACCATGAACCAGAATAGAAGAGCTTGCCCCGCCCATGAGTAAATATTTCATAGTAGCCTCATTAGACCGTACATCCTTCTTGGTATATCCAGATAATAGGTAGGAGCATAAACTGAAACATTCTGGAGCTACAAAGATAGTTATTAAATCGTTAGCACCGCATAAAAACATTCCTCCTAGAGTAGCTGTTAATACAAATAAGAGAAACTCTGTGATAGCCATTTCTGTACATTCAATGTACTCTACGGATAGAGGAATACATAGAGTTGAACATAGTAAAATAAGAAATTGAAAGATTTCGTTGAAATTGTTCGTTTGGAAATTTCCTGAAAAGATAATCATAGGTTCTTCTCTCCATCGGAACAATAGAGCCGTTATGCTCATTACTAAACTTGTTGAAGAGATGAAATAGAACCAAGTTATATCTTTTTATAAATATATAAATATTAATTTTTTTTTTTTTACTTTTTGAGATTACATAGAACAAACAAATTTTTGATATTTTAACAATTAATGCATCACATACCATCACATCAAAATTGCTCAATCGTACGATTATGGGAATGGTTTTAATTGATTCACTAAATAGTTTACTTTTGCATAATGAAACATATTTAGTAATTATGTCCTAATTTTCTCAACAAAGAAAGTAACATATTTACGAGTTTAGATAAATATTAACCACAAATGTTGGGGACAAACATTTCCATTCCTATGGTATTCTTGAATAATCAATTATAGGAAGACTATTTTTCTCTCATCCAAATATATCACCTCTATTAAGAAAGGGTCAATATCATGTAAAACCCAACATTAATACAAATGTGACAAATTTACCTCAAACTAAAATTTTCACTATAAAAAATTCAAAACTAGTATACATGTAATAAATTTACTCCAAATGGCCACAAAAAAGCTTAAACTGATATACTTATAATAAATTTAGCCCAAAGTAATTTTTTTATTAATAAAAACCCAAATTAATATATTTATGACAAATATACCTTATGTTAAATTGGATTAATATTACAAAAAATCACAAAATCAATACAACTATGACAAATAGGGAGTGAAATCTTAAATTGGTACATCAGTCAACAACTATCACGTCTAATCCAACTCAACAATTTGACAGTAAAATTAAATGGATAGAAAATGATAAATTTGTCATAAGTATATCAATTTTAAGTAAATTTATCAAAAGTGTATCCATTTAAGGTTTTTTGTGTTCAAAAACTTAGTTTGGGTAAATTGGTCATGGGTATACTTATTTTAGGTTTTTCGAAGTATTAACCCTTAAGAAAAATAAAAAGAACAACGTATTTCAACTTAAAATATTAACCACAAAATATTCATAATTATTATTGTTTGATCATTTATAGGGTTAACACCTTGAAAAACCTCAGATTGGTATGTGTATGACAAATTTACCCAAAAACTATTTTTTTACTATGAAAAATCTTAAATCGGTACATTTGTAACAAATTTACTTCGATTGACCATAAAAAACTCTAAACTGGTATATTTATGACAAATTTATCCTAAACTAATTTATTCGTCCGTTGTGACAAATATATCCTTTGTTAAATTGGATTAATACCACAAAAAAATCATAAGAAGTGTAAATTGTGACAAACGGAGAGTAAAATTCCAAACTGGTATACTAGTCAATTGTCACGTGTCATTCAACTTAATAATTTGACGGTAAAATTTAACGGAAACTAATAAAAGGTAGATTTGTCACAAATGTACTAGTTTGGGGTAAATTTGTCAAACATGTACCAATTTGGGGTTTTTGATGATAAAAAAATTAGTTTTGGGTAAATTTGTCACATGTGTACCAATTTGGGTTTTTTAGGATATTAACCCTAATTTATAATATAGAATAACTGAAATTCAAACTACCCGTGTAAGTTCATCACTTGCCTTTCCATTTACATATATGTGCAGGTTAAAAGAAATTTTACAAAATATATGTGAATAAACTATAATATATTGTGAAGTCATTCAATATTATTTTTCATTCTCTCATTGTTTTTCTAGATAAGTTCTAATTCAAATTATTCACTTAGAAACAATTGTTTTAAGGGAAAATTCCAAATAAAGACCCAAAATGGACTAATTTTCTCAAATAAATACCCAAAATGAACTTTGTGTCAAATAAGGACCTAAAGTGGACCCATTGTCTCAAATAAATATCCAAAGTGGTTGAATCAATTCCAAATAAGGACCCGAGCTTGCTGGTTAGCCAAATATTTGCCGGCTATCAAGCATGTGGCATTTTCGACGACCGGAGTTTGGGCAATTTTGTCCAAAAAAAATCTAGGAAAAATTAACAAATCCTAAAACAGAAACAAAAAAACCCTAAGTTTTCTACAATATCCCCATTTCTTGTACCCATCCTTTGCAAAGTCAAAGGCCGAAGTTCTCCCCATTCCTTATACCCATCCTTTGCAAAGTCAAAGACCTAAATTCTCCGTCGGTTGAGGCACGAATTCAAAAACAAGAAGAAAACCAGATTCTTCTTTCTCCGCCGGTGAGCTAAGGTCCTCGATAGAGATTAAATTGATTATTTTGGGTCCTTATTTGACACAAAATTTACTTCGAGTCCTTATTCGAGATAATGAGTTTACTTCGGGTTCTTATCTGACACAAAGTTCACTTTTTGTTCTTATTTGAGAAAATAGATATACTTCGGGTCTTTATTTGGAATTTTCCCTTGTTTTAATGGTAAAACCGTTAACTTGTCATTTTCAGGGAAACTATCCATGTGTAGTATGTTAAGAATAAACACCTAATATTTCCTTTAGAATAAAATAACTTTGCATAAGGACATCATAATAAATGTTTTACAACTGGTTTTTTTAATTTTTTAAACTACATAAAATTGGTGAATTTTTAATATTTAAATAGTGATTGCATCACATACTATCACATCAAAACTACTCAATCTTAAGATTATAGTAATGCTTTCAATTGATTTAATGAATAGTTCACTTTGCATAAAGACAAATTTACGAAATTTTAAAAAATATTGGTCGCAAATATTGAGGATGAATATTTTTATTTCTATTGTACTATCGAACAATCAATTATAACAAGACTCTATTTTCTCTCATCCAAAAGTTACCAATCTATTATACAATAAAGAAGAACAAAGTATATTTTCTCAAAGTACGAACCACAAAATATTCGCGATTATTATTGCATGATAATTGGCGAATATATTAAAAGAAATTTCACCCTATATTTTTGGACTAAATTTAATAATTTCTCAAGTAATTCAGTATTATTTTGTTTATAAGTTCCCTTATAAATATATCCACTTAGAAAAACTAATTTTAAGTATAACCGTTAACTTGTTATTGTTCGTTAGAAACCTATCCGTGTGTAGTATACCATGACTAACATACAAATTTTCTTTTGGGAGCAAATAACTCTGTACGCCGACATATAAACAAGCTTTCCAATATCATTGTTAAATTTTATATTTCTAACTTTTTGAAACTACATAGAACAGAAGAATTTTCGACATTTGAACAGTCATTACATCACATGCCATACATATCAAAATTACTCAATCTTGTGACTACGGTAAAGCATTTAATTGATTCAATTAATATTTCACTTTTGAATAGGGTGACATAGTTATGAATTTAGGAATTATGATCCTATTTTTCTCAATTAGGAAAGTAACATATTTACAAATTTAGAAAAATTTTGACCACATACATTGAGGACAAATATTTCTATTTCAATTGTACTATTGAACGATCCTTTATAGAAAGACCTTATTTTCTCTCGTCCAAAAGTTACCAATCTATTATGAAATAAAGAAAGAACAAAGTATTTCTACTTAAAGTATGAACTTCAAAATGTTGGTGATTATTATTGCGTGACAATTTGCAAATATATTGAAAGAGTTTTACACAATAGTTTTGGACTAATTGTAATACTTCGCAAGTAATTCAATATTATGTCCTTATTCTCTAATTATTTCTCAGATAAGTTCCTTTTTAAACTTTTTCACTTAAAAAAATTATTTTAACTATAAAAAGTGTTAAATTGTTATTATTCGGAGAAACCTATCCATGTGTAGTATTTTAACATACAGTGTTTCCTTCGGAAACATATAACCACGTATGCTCACTTATTAATAAACATTTTGCAATCATCGTTAAATTATAATTTTTTAAAAAATTTTAAACATTTTACAATCATCGTTAAATTATAATTTTTTAAAAAATTTTAAACTACATAGAATAGGTAGATATTTATATATATATGTGTATATATATATATATTTGAACGGTCATTATATCACGTACCATCACATTAAAACTACTCAAGCTTAAGAAATAGTTCACTTTTGTATAAAGAGACATTTACGAATTTTTATAATATTAATTTTCTAAGAAAAGGATACTAAAAGTATTATAACTTTTATATGACGCTCACTTCAGTATCAAGACTTTCGCAGAACTGCTCAAGTACCAAAATGGAGAAAAACAATCCTTTAAGTACCACTCTAGTGATAAATTCTGATAAAAAGTATTACATGGCTAATTTAATAAAAAGTTTACTCATACTTGATTTTTTTATATATATAAAGAAGTATATCCAACGTGGATGATGACTGATCTCTTTTGATTAGGTTCTCTTTCCATCCCTATGGCAAAACACTTCAGGAATTTCTTCATTTTCCATTGTCATCTCATAATTGTCATTCATTCATTCATTTAATCACATAAAAAATCAACCATGATATACTTGTCGGAGCTTCTTCAATTTATCCACTGCCTTTGATTGTGTAGGAACTTTTTCAAGCTATGCTAAAGCATCAAGCTTAGGCGCAAGACCATCACCACTTATGTTAATACTTCTAGTTGCCAAAAAAACTCTCACTCCTTATATAGACTCATCATGATTCATGACCATCACCAACAACCACTGCAACATCCTCAATTCAACCCCCATATGAGCAATAGAATTATGATAGTAATCGACAAATCATGAAAAAAACAAGGAATGATCACCTAAGGAAAAAAATTCAGTTTTATCTCAACGGACCGTGAATTTTTGGAAAAGTGGAAACGGACCGCAAATGAAGAATCACAGGGGCCCAAGTTGTAGACAGGCTCAATGGGTCTCATGCCCATCATAGACTGCCCAAATGAGCCCATGAAGGCCAACTAAGCCTACACTTAGTCTTTTGGTAGCTTACACATTAATTATCCATGTGCATGAGTAGTGTTTTATACTATAGTTTAGTTAAATCCCTAGAGTACCCCATCTTAGAAGCCTATTGGCTTAATGAGGCAAGGATTGTTGTCCTCTAAAGGAGGGGTAGGCACCCATTTGAAGAGGGGAGAAGGAAGAGACCAATTTAGTAAGTTTCCTTAGTTCATTTCTAAATAGAGCATATATTTGAAATCTAGCATCAATTGAAGAATGGATAGGAGGATTTCAAGAACTCTTGGTGGCCATTCAAAAGAATTGGCCAAGAGTAATTCAGGAGATTTTGTACTAAGCTCATGTAGACTTTGAGGAAACTTGGAAGAGAGGCTCATTTCTCTCACTCATTTCTTTCTCTCTCTCCCCTCCATCAGTCGAACCCCTCACTTTCCTCTCTCCCTCATGTGTTTCCCTCTATCCCTCCTTTTCTTTCCCTTCGACTGGCCACTGCATGGCCGTTGCTTGTCGTTGTTGTTGCCACCCTTGCCATCATCCTGTCCTCACACCATCGCCCCACTGTCCACTGCTTTGAGGCACCATTGCCATTGCCATTGCCACCCTTACCACTATTCTGTCTTCATGCTGTCGCCCCACCGTCCACCGCCGTGAGCCACCATGCCATTGTCGTCGCCACCACTTGTCGTCAAAGCTTGAAAGTTGGTCCGGTGAGTGATTTCCTAAACCTTATTTAGGATAGTAGTTATGTTTGGGATTACGATTAGAATTAATGTTAATAATAATTAAAGTAAGAGATAAATGGATTGAGTGATAGCTTATCTTGAAATGTGATAAGTATTTGTGATAACTTATCTTAAAATATGACAAGTACTTTTGATAACTTATCTTGAAAATTAATAAGTATTTGTGATATCTTATTTTGAAAAGTGATAAGTTGTGTTGATAAGTAAACCCATGGTATGATATTGTGTGGAATTGAGGGGTGATTGCCATGAGAATGAAACTTAGTAACATTTGTTATAATGTATTGTTTGAAAAGAAAATTTAGAAAGGTATGATGGGATTGATTTATGAAGTATCATGGGAAGATGTCATAATAGGGGAATGAGGTTATTGTATGATTATTTTGATGGATAAATAATCAATGGGTGATCACGTGAAATTATTTTATGGCATTTTTGTATGTAAAAATTGTTAGTGTATAACGTGCGAGAACTAAACACTCTTGCATTGGCTAAATTGGAAGATGAAAATTGGCTTGAGTGGTTGGTGTGCTCGTGTGATCATTTAAATGGTTATGTATTCATATGACTACGAGGGACGATGCCCGATGGATTTCACTTGCCTAGTGAAGGTCCGGATGCCTTTCGCAAATGGATTTCGGAAAAATGCTCTTAATTGAATGCCGTCTTCGAGTGAGGTCGAGACGTTTCTGTACTCGATGGGGTAGGACGATACTCGGTTATGTAGAAAGACCATCGGCACGAGTGTCGATCGTGGCTGAGAGTGATTGTAATAATCTAGACTCACGTGGGAGTATTGTGCATAGAAGTAATAATGGTTGTGTCTCGATTATTATTTGCATTTGTCATGTGCCTATTGGAATTGTGGACCCACCTGAAGAATTATTTATATAATTATTGGATGCGTTGTCAGGGCGTTGTATGGTGAGTTGTTCATTTCATGTTTATAAATGATGCAAAGCAAAAGTTTTGTTATTGATTTGCCATCGATAATTAAGCTGCACATATAGGGTGTCTCCGAGGTGAAGTACTCTCCCACGCAAGGTTTAGGAGCTTACTTATTGAGTTTTCTCAATAATTATGGTTTAAACTTTTCAAGCCTTAACCATGGATAGTCCATTCTGCCATATGCGTTTCAAGTGCCCATGGATCAGGACACCCAGGTGATCCCCTTCTCAATAGAGGGGACTAACATCATATACAAGAAGTTTGTAATCGCCATCTTGGTGAACGAGGAGTTGAAGAATTCGGTGCCCCACTGGTTTGTGGTATGGCATGTATTGTTTGGAGGCGAGCTCTTCGACTCTTTCTGGGGTTTTAATGAGCCACCTAACGAGAGATCCAAGGGTATCTCATGGTAGTGGATGTCCCCAATGGCTCCATCATTGACGCGGAGTCAAACCCCGACATGGAGTCCGATCTCGAGCCCAAGCCATGGTACTACGACATGGACATGTACTAGGCACATAGGGCAAATATCACTTTTCAAGGTTGCTCTCATAGGATAGAGGAGTTATATTAACCCCCAACCCCTTTTGGCAAATCAAAAAGAATCCGCATTACAGACGTGTAATTATTAAACCTTCGATGTGCTAAGTTGATGAATGTGTGTGTGTGTGTGTGAAAGTGTTTGTTGATATGTTTTTCTTGCTATCGTATTGGTGTGTATGATTGGGTGGAGTTGATTCTACTTCTACTTACGTTTAATCGAAAGATAAAATGAATGAGTTGGCGATGTCTCCTAGGACATCGCAATTAAATGACCAAAGGAAAGAAGAGATGCCGTGTGTTCGAGGATCAGGGCATGACAACCACCATTATTAGCCACTAGAAAAACAAGTATAGAAGGGTTAAATATTTTTATAATCATAGGACTAATAGTATTCGAAACCCCAAAGCAAGTACACTTGTAGCACATTTACTCATAGAAGGAAGAGATAAAAAGGCCCTATGGAGAATGTGGTTGAAACATGAATTAAAGTAGTAAATCTTCTAGCCCCTTATTGGCGTGGAGGAAAAATAATTGATCAACAATATTGCTAAAACTCATGGGGGGTATCCATATTTGGAGGAGTCGATGAACGTACTCGTGAAGGAAATGATCTTTACATGAAAATGAAAGATCTATTGTATATGAAATTTATGGTTTCCGATGAGAAAAAATCCCTCATTGGTAACAAATAGTTATTCATTAAGCGGGGAAATCCTATTTTCAAAGCCGAAATCTTATGCCTATACTCTTGCAAAAACGGACTAAGAGGGTCAACTACCCCATCCAATTTTCATAATTAAATACCGTTACTGTATAGGTAGATATCATCGTGGATGAATATTTTATGGATTCATTATTCAATTTAAATATTGATTAAAACTGAAAATAAGAATTTTTTAATGCAATGAAAATAAATAAATAAAAATAGAAGTAATACGAAGTAAGGATCCTTTTAAGAAGTGATTGGTCTGCCGGAAAATGGGGTCAAACTCTACTCTAGTTCTTTCACTTTCATTCATTGATTCACTCTTTCTTCAGATGAGATAGAAGAATCTCTATCTCACAACAAGCTAGGAAATTAACAAACGACCCATTTTGGAATCTAGGGAGGGGATCAAGATCAAGAAGTTATGGAAATTTTTTCTTTAAGAATTGATTTGATTTAGGAAAAAAATTCAATTTCTTCATCATATGATTCGATAAAATATTTTGAATCTACATCGAATTGGTAGATAATTTCAATCAGATGAATTTATTGATATTTATCAAATCTAATTTTGACCCTATACTATACTATCTAGGTAGGTCAAATTTTTCGTTACTGAATGAACCACACTAGCCATTCAGAGTCTACTGCATAGATTTCTATAAATAGAATCTATAGATAGAAATATCTATATAATATATATAGATAGATCTTATATGCATAGTAGGAACTGATTCAGGAATTGAATCAAACGGGCCCTTTTAACTCAGTGGTAGAGTAACGCCATGGTAAGGCGTAAGTCATCGGTTCAAATCCGATAAGGGGCTTTTTTTTTCATAAAACTCCATCGCTATTATTCATATATGAATGGAAAATAGATGTATTGTTGATATTTATGGGCCCATTATGCACTGCCATTCAAAATCAAGATCTTGGAATTGGACTTATCAATCGATTCATAACCTTTCGAACACAACCAATATCTATTCGAACCCCCTTTACTTGTAGGAGTACATCTTGGATCTGTCGATTATGTTATGGTAGGAGTCCTACTCATGGCGACCTGGTCGAATTGGGAGAAGCTGTAGGTATTATTGCGGGTCAATCTATTGGAGAACCAGGGACTCAACTAACATTAAGAACTTTTCATACCGGCGGAGTATTCACAGGTGGTACTGCCGAACATGTACGAGCCCCCTCTAATGGAAAAATCAAATTCAATGACGATTTGGTTCATCCCACACGTATGTGTCATGGGCATCCTGTCTTTCTATGTTCTATAGACTTGTATGTAACTATTGAGAGTGAAGATATTCTACATAACGTGACTATTCCACCAAAAAGTTTTCTTTTGGTTCAAAATAATCAATATGTAGAATCAGAACAAGTGATTGCTGAAATTCGCGCGGGAACATACACTTTCAATTTGAAAGAGAGGGTTCGAAAACATATTTATTCTGAATCAGAGGGAGAAATGCACTGGAGCACCGATGTGTACCATGCACCTGAATTTACATATAGTAATGTCCATCTTTTACCAAAAACAAGCCATTTATGGATATTATCAGGGGGTTCGTGCAGATCCAGTAGGGTCCCTTTTTCACTCTACAAGGATCAAGACCAAATGAATCTTCGTTCGACAGAAATAGAGATCAACAATTCCATGAGCTTGGGCTTTTGTTGCTGACATAAAAACTTCCCTTTCCATACGTTTGGATACAACCCATAGGATATTGCCCGTTCTTTGTACATAAACTCTTGTGATGGTTTCACATAGTTTCAGTAATTCTTCTACTTTCAAGATAAATTCTCCCGTTTTTGCCTCATAAAAAGAACTCGTAGGTTGATATATCATTACCCCGATAATATAACAATTGGTTCAAGTGATATATGTGTATCTACTATATAGATTTTATAACATATTGATTTATTTTCTATGCATATGGATCCATTTGGTTTATTTGATTCTTGCTTGAGTCAAATGATGAAAAATTGAAATGTCTAGTTCCTTCGGAGGATGGATCTATAAGAATTCACCTATCCCAATAACAAAAAAAAAAAACCCTAAGTTAAATGATCCTGTATTTCTTTTTCATTTTCCTCTCACACATGCATGCACATTCTCCATGATCGCAAAAGTGCAGCTTGGCCATGCCAAGATTAAATTAATTAAATGAGACAAAAGGAAATGGCAAAGAAAAATTGATCAAAGACAACAGGAACAGAGATTGCATTTGTAGACAAAGAGGCAAAAAAAAAAACCAAAAAAAAACCAAAATAAAATCTCTCTCTCTCTCTCTCACATCCATTATACTTCTAAATTTAACTAGTGGAGAAGAAAACGAAGGGAATCTCAAACAAAAAGTCATGGATTTTGGAATATAACTCATATCCAATCACCATAAATCTTAATTTTGCCCCAAATTGCTTTGGTTTGAATGAAGGTTTGAAGAAGAGATGAAATGACTTAATTTGACCAGTTAGGATTCATATTTAGGGTAAAACATGTAGACGACGTTGTATAGGGTTATTAATACTAATTGAGCATGCCGGTTGGCTACATTGATATGAAAAATTGATAAAATATTACCAAGTCAGATTTCCAACATCTCAAATTGGATTTGGCACTTAAATGACCTATTGAAAAACTTTGGTACCAAAGTTAGCATCGAAAGTTATGGCACTTCTAGTGTCTTTTCTCCCAATCTACTCAACTAAGGATGTTCTTTATTTACTTATTTAGAAGAATATTGACCACAAATGTTGAGAACAAATATTTCTATTTGGATTGTACTATTGAACAATCAATTATGGGAAGACTTTCTTTTCTTTCACCCAAAAATTACCAATTATTTCTACTCAAAGTATAAACCACAAAATAATGGTGATTATTGTTGAATGATAATATATAAATATATCAAAAGAAATTTTACACAATATTTTTGGATGAACTATTGTTGCGACCTCCCAACCTCGGGTGCACCACCTAGGGTTTGGCTAATGGACTATTAAGTCTAGATTTAGCTCGGGTTCTCCCAAGCCCACACCAATTCACGACTTAGGTTCGAGTATTTAGCATACAAATGATTATTAGCTAGAAATCGCTATTAATCAGTTTATGGTAGGTTGATTAGATACATAAGTAAAATAACATGAGAATTATTTTACTCCTACAAACCATAAATTGTGGGTACGGGGATTTGGTTACACTAGATTTTACTAGTATCCTTTCGGTACCATTCTTTTTACTTTCAAAAATATCTTTGCAGGCATTCTGGATTAGTTTTAGCCTAAATCACTATCATACAATGGGGTGATCACACGGATGCTCAACAATTATTAAACACTCAATGAATCAAATAAATTGCACCAAAAGAATTAAACACACAAATTAAGCAATTATTTTTGGGATTTTATCTTATCTTGAAATTAAAACTTACATATATAACATGCACTTTAACTACATGACCTAACTCTATTGACAATCAATTTCTAATTAAATGAACCCAAACATGCAAACTATTTGACATGCACATAATATTTTTGTATTTTTTTATTAAAATTCGAAATTAATAAAAACCCTAATTAAACTATCTAAAATGAATAGTTATCTAATCTAGTTTAGGGATTAATTTGACCTAAACCATATCCTATCATAGAAAAACTAATTCAAAGATGCAATATTATCTAAATATGCAAGCATTATTTAGGACCCTATCTATAAAAGACAATGCTATCTAGAATCTATTCTAATCTATTCTAGAATTATCTAAAGATGCAATCCTATTCAAACTAGGCAATATTATCAAGAAATCCCATATATTGTAACATACAATCTAATCTAAAAAAAAAAAAAAAAATGCAATCCTAATTTAGGAAACTATCCTATCTAATACACAATTTGATTTTTTTTAGGTGTTTTCCAAAACAAGCAATTTCCAAGTATGAGCATCATATCCAATCCACTCAAGATATTCATCAAATAAAGGGTTAAAAAAATTAAAAAAATAATCTGTTGTCTTACGGATTAAATTAACAATTATTCTAACCCTAAATATCACAATACTCAAGAAAAATAAAAATAATTAAAAATTGATCCAAAGTCTCACGGATCAAATTAATAATTATAATGATTTTAAAGACAAAATATCGTCAATGAAAATAAAAATCAACATAATTAAAAAATGATCTAAAGTCTTACGGATCAAATTAGTAATTATAGTGATTTTTTTGCCAATAATATCCTATTGGATAATGCCTAATGCCTCAATGAAATCACTATTAGCATCAAATATTCCAATTTAGGCAATAATATCGAGATGAAATTTAGTTCAAGGAAATTACCTTATTTTGGATTATTTGTTTCCAAAATGGGACCAACACGAAAGAACTCACGAATGGCGGTTTGCATTGAGATAGACTCAGCGGGGATGGGCTCACGGTAAAGGACAACTACGGTTGGGGCTTTCCGGCAAGATGTGTGCGACAATGGTTTGGCCGATGATTTATTATACGGCTCAATTCACGTCGGTAGTGGTGATGCAAGAAGAAGCCACAAGGGATGCCAAATAAACCTGTAAAAACAGAAAATGATTGCAAGAGGAAGGATCGCGAGCACCGTCGACTCAAGATCACAGTGCAACAACAACGGCTTGGAGCAGAGAGCAGCCAATCGTCTCCGACCGCTAGAATCGTTGGAAGCGACAGCAGCTCGTTAAGTTCAGCAAGGGGAGGGAGCAACGCTGTTGTCGCCGTTCATGGATTGGAGTTTGTTGGAACAGGAGCTTTGGTGCAGCAACAGAAGGCGGCGTGGATCACGAGATGGAGCAGCTACGGATCATCGGACTACTCATAGCGTCGAAGGACTGAGGCACACAGCCATTGGAATTGCAGCGTCGTTGGGTTGGACGGGGCATCGAGATGTGTTCCGGCGAGTGGTGGGTTGCAAGCGTTGGTGATGGGGGCAAGTGTGGTGGTGCTTGGGGCGACAATAGTGGCAACGTTTGGGACGGCAACAATAGCAGCGTTTGGAGCAACGGCAATGGCGAAACAACAGCCGCGGGTATGGGTTAGCTACCGTTGAGAATGGGATAGCCAGAGAAGATGAACCCAACTTTTCTTTTCTTCTTTTTATTTTCCCTTATCCTTTTTTTTTTTTTTTTTTGACTTTTCTCTCACTCACGTTACTCCTCTGCACTTGTCAAAGAAAAGACCTCACCCTCTCTCTTGGATGCCTTTTCTTCTCACTTTTTCTTCTTTTCTTGCCTTTGACCTCTTAGAATTCTGGCGCTTCCCCCTATCAAGCGACTATAGTGAGTTCTGCTTTTTTAGGTAAGGATGAGATGGCTTTTTTAGGGAAAAGAATAAATCTCCCCCTCCTTAGAATATATTATATCCTAATCCTTTCTTACTTGTAGCCTTTCCTTCTGCCCACGCCAATGGATGATTGAAGACCAGATTTCACTTTCCTCTTTTAGCATGAAAATCTATTTTGCTTGTGCCTGCGAATGCACGAATATATATTGCTTAAATATATGCTCCACATGCAACATCTTTTCTTGCCCTTCTCACTTTAGATCTCCCCACAAATGAATATATGCACAAATATTTGATGCGGATATTTATTCCTTCTTGCTTTATTTCTTGTTTTAAATAAAGATTTATCGCATTGAGGAATCAAATATCCGTAAACTCATTCATTCAAGTCCATTTACCATTACTGATCCAATACGAATGCAATAATAAAAAAATAAATGCATAAAATTATATGCTATGCAATTAAATTTTTTTAAGGCTTAAAAATTAATCCATATTTTTCAATATAATGAATAAACGACCGAGTCGCTAAACTTTAGGTGTCAATAACTGCCCCTCTTTGAAGGTGAGCTCGTAAAGGTTGCCTTCAAAGACAAATTGAGACATAAATTTTGACTATGCACATGAAATGAATGATTTTTTATTGGAAAATGAATCTCATTTTAAAATACAATTTATAAGATGCATGTAAATACTAATGCAAACAATAAAGGAACCTACATGGAATGACCTATCTTTTGGGAGGTATAACAATTCAAGATAATTGGTGTTACATATCCAGAACCCGTTCCTTTCTACGGTCACTTGGAATAATAACAGGGTTTTGTAAAAGAGAGTTGCTTTCCTAGGACCCATACATTTCTACAATCACCTAGTATGGCAATATTTTGTTGTTTAGGACCCGAACATTTCTCCTATCGCCTTGACAGAAAAATTATTTTTCCAAGATCGTACCTTTCTACGGTCATCTAGACGGGAAATCACTTTCCATGACCTGTATCTTTCTATGGTCACCTAAATGGGAAACTGATTTTCCAAGACTCGTACCTTTTACGGTCGCCTTTAGAGAAACAAATATTGTCTAAGACCCGTATCATTCTACGATTGCCCAAATGGAAAATCACTTTCTAGGACTTGTACCTTTTACGATCGCCTGAATGGGAAACAGCTTTTGCAAGACCCATATCTTTCTATGATCACCTATTAGATTAACAAATATTGTCTAGGATCCATACCTTTTTACAGTTCACCTAAAATGAGGTTTTACTTGACTAGGACCCAAACCTTTCTTTGGTCGCCTGTTAGAGTAACAAATATTGTCTAGGACCCGTACTTTTCTACGGTCGCCTAAAATGAGGTTTTGCTTGACTATGACCCAAATCTTTCTTTGGTCGCTTAGCATTGTGGCATAGATCATCTAACCAAGACTTGAACCTTTTTCGGTCGCCTTAATCTGACTTAATATGGAGAAAAATCTTTGAGGGACAGCTTGACTGAGTCGAGTGTTAGTGCACTTGAGAGAGAATACCTACACAATGACAAGTATTTAGAGTGTAGAGATATACTCACTTGGTGATATCTCTGATTCTTGGGGATATATCTCCTGGAACTTAGTCATAGGAGAGAAAAAAAAATGTTAATTCATGAAGGTCTCTCACCTCCTGGTAAAAAAAAAATTTGAATATTGAGGACACACCTCGAATATTCATGAAGGTTTCTCACTTCCTAGTAAAAAAAAATTTCGGAATATCTAGGATGTGCCTTAGATATTCGTGAATGTCTCTCACCTCCTATAGAAAGAAATTGGAATATCAAGGATACGCCTCAAATATTCATGAAGTTTTCTCACCTCTTGGTAGAAAGAAGTTTTGGAATATCTAAGACATACCTTAGATATCCTCTTGGTAGAAATAAGTTTTGGAACATCGAAGACGCGCCTTGAATGTTCGTGAAGGTTACTCACCTCCTAATCATGAGACATTCTAAAAGGAACTTGAATGTCAGGAGTTCTTAGGTTTTTGAGAAAATATTACCTATCAGACATGATTAGAGCAAAAATGCATTCATCAAAGAAATAAGCAATTAAAGCTATTCTGGAATACGCACTTCAAAATCCATTGAAGTTTTATCAATTCAATCAAGGTCTTTTGCATCACCCAAATTTCCACTAAAGAGAATTATCGTTCAAGACAATTTTCACTCATGACATCGATTTCCTAAGAATACTAAAGAGAGATTTTAGGTAGAAAGAATTTTCACTCACTCTCATTTAGAAGGGTTATTTTATGAGAATCACTCCATCTCACCATCATCATAACAACAAGGGTTCGAGTATTCTTGCAAGCAATACAACCTTACCAATTTGAAAGGTCTTTAACAAGGACCATAATGTGGGCTTGGTCGACGGCTCAACAAAGGGGACTCTTTGAGTCAAGACTATTGAAAGAACAATTTTGCAACCATCTTTGGATTTACAAGTCAAGAACCCTATAAAATGAGAAAGAAATAATCTTACTCGCACTTCTTCGAGCAATACTTATAAACATATGAACTCCCATGTTAATTCAAGTGCCATAATTTGAAGAGGCTTTATAAGGGACATAACTTAGGTTCACAAATTGAGAAACGAAAAGATCGTTAAGGTCAAAATGTGTGTAAAATGTGAGAGTTGATGATCATCTTGGCATCGCCACTAGTCTTCTTCTTTACCATCGAGGATTGTCTTCATAATGTGCTCTACTAACTATAAAAACTCAGCATTTGTGTTCTTTGAATGCTACTCCATGAGGGATACAACCTTTTACAACTGATAGTCACCTATCTTGACTCTTTTTTTTCATTTTCATTTATGAGCATTGGCCTTACTTTTACCAAGCATATTGCTTTTTCATACCCCTAGTTTTCATGCATTTTTTTCTTCACTTCTTTTTTATAAGCATTGGCCTTTCTTTTACTAAGCACATTATTTTTTCATGCCCCTAGTTCTATTTTTTGAATTTGAGAAAATATCTACAACGCACATTGAACAACCATGCTTTGGTTTATTTTTAAGGAATGATTTAACATTTAGACTCTTAGGGTTCTTCATCTTTTGTTGGCGCATTGGACCATGTTGCTTGAATTATTGTCTTTTGGTTTGCCCCATTGTGGGGATGATCACAAACTAGGTTTAATAAAATTTGCAGGCTCAAGTGGGCTAAGCAATGGATATAAGTGTGTAGGATAAAGAAAGAAACGCTCTTTATCATCCTAAGGCACTTAAATTATCGTGTAAATTTAAATGTAGTAGCAATACTTAAAGATTGGTGCAAGTGAGAGCAAGAAAATTTCCATCCATTTTCCTCACCTCATGGTGCCTCTTCACCTATAATTTGCCCCAATGTGGGGTGGTTCTTGACAATGGTAATTTGAAAAAAAAAAAAAATCTTCTCAAGTGTATGGGGTTCAAAGAGGTTAAGCAATGGATCATCTGTAGTGTTTAGGATAGAGAAATGAACTGCCTCTTATCACTTTGGTCATCGAACCTTTCGCAAGAAAACTCTTATCTTGTAGATATATAACTTTTTAAGGGATAAGTACACTATTAGTGCCATAAGTTGTGTACGGAGCTCACTTTGGTGCTAAAAGTTTCTGTCGGATCACTTAAGTGCCAAAAAGTTTGAAAAACGCTCACTTTGGTGCCAACTCCAATCTGGTTGGCTGGAAATCCGACGTGACACTTTTTTATTAATTTTTTAAGATAATGTGGCTCACCGAATAGTACAATCAGTATCATAACACCAAAACGACGTTGTTTGGTGTCTCCCCCAATTCAAAACCCTAAATCTCCGGCCAGTCGCCGTCCTCGACGGCCCTTGCACTCGGCGGCCGCGGCTCCGACCCCGACCCCGACCGTGACGATGGCCATTCGGCGGCCGCAGCTCCAACCCCGACCCCGACCCCGACCCCGATCGCGACGATGGCCCGGCCGCAGCTCCAACCCCGAGCCCGAGCCCGATGACGACGGCCACTCGTCTTCCCGGTACCTAGGCTTCGGCAACTAGGGCTGGTGCTCCCGCGTGTGCCATCGAGGGCATCCGAACAGCGCCAAGCAATGACGGCTGAGCGAGCAACGGCGGCCCAGCGACGGCGGAGGCCAAGCGATGGCGGCCGAGCGAGCTAGGTTGGAAAAATCCCCAAATGAGTTAAACGGCATCGTTTTTTTTGAGGCCATCCATGTAAGATGGCAAAACAACGTCGTTTTCTTAAGGAGGACCGAAAACGACGTTGTTTGAAGGCTTTTCGAATTTTTAAAAAAAAAAACCATGTAATCACTTTGGCCGGAATCGTTCGCCGGTGGCATCAAAGTGATCGTTTTTCCTCCGATTTGACACTTAAGTGATCCAACGGAAACTTTTGATACTAAAGTGAGCACCATACACAACTTATGACACTGATAGTGTACTTCTCCCAATTTTTACACTCATCTTGCAAATGTATAAGTAGGGGACTATGTATAGGATAAGGCTTGCCTTTCATCATGTTAACATGTCTCATTCAGCATTCTTAAGCATTTGATGTCACTCCATTGAATTGTCCATCTTGAGTAATCTCCACATGAAATTGGTGAGTTAAATAGGTAAAATCACTATGGAAATTCTCTTTTCAAAAGAGTCCAGCAACTTTAAGCATGAGAAGCTTTTGTGACTTCAAAATAGACAATTTACCACACTCAAAATATGGTTTTAAGCATTCGCTCAGGAGATTGCCCCACATAGGGACTACCTCCTTGGATTGCCCCCTATCAATCAAGACTGAAAATCTGATCTTTGATTTGATAAATACTCCTTTCTTGCTTTTGCCCCTGCATAAGAGAACGTGCATGAATAGAATACTATGCAACATCAAAGTAAATTCAAATTGCACATCCATTTTGACTCGGATTGAAATTTTATCTCAGTCATGTCACTACTAGAATCTATAGTGCCTCCAATTCGTCATCTGCAAGGAAAAGAACAGAGTATCATCTCCCAATATTAATTATGTTCAAGGACGAGATGTACCTTTTTCACCAAAGATGGATAGTCCTCGTTTTATTTGTCCCTCATTTTCTTATTAATGTGCAAAAATGAAAATTCCGTCAAGCATGGAAATGTAAAACACTTTGTTTGGCTCTTCAAGATGGATATTTCAAGTGGTACCGAGATGTGACCACATTAACTCTTTAGAAATGTGTTCTCAAACTTATTGAGTAATAGTTGAACCAATTAATCTATCATTGCAACCCGATGTGCCTTTTTCAAATGCTTTTTCATCAGGTCAAGAAAATAATGTTCTGAAACATGAAGTAAATGAGTCAAAAAATTAAACAGGGCTAACCTAATGCATGCTTTTGGGAATGGCTTCAAAAAATGATTTTTTAATTCTCCTTGGGGAGGGGGATTTTTTGGATGAAGAAGCATGAAGAAGCCAAGTCCGCAGAATTCTCCTTGAATGATAATTTCTTTTTATTGTTGGATATCATCATCGGGCTGGTTTGGTGTACCCTATTATGTCCTCAAAATAAAACTTGTAATTTTATTGATATTCATCAATTGAATTACATTTATTGGAATGAAAAATGTGATATTCAAGCACTAAAAGAAAGTGAAATAGAAGAAATTGAAACCAATCCCTGAAAAGTGATAAAAATTCCCACGTAGGGGAAGGTGCAATTGAACATGCCCCTAATTAAATGAGGAAAGCGAACTACTTAGGACCATGAATCATGTGTGCTTGAATTCTTCACTCTCCTTGGTTTTGTGATGTGAACCCTTCAAGTCAAATATTCTTCCTTCCAGATATGTCACTAGTCTCTTCATTGTGGCATCAAATTTGGCTATCTCAAGAAAATGAGATGGTTCAAAAGTTCTATTGGCTCTCTTCTTCAAGTCGCAATTTCTCATTGAATATAGAGTATCTATTTCATCACAGCACTTTTGCTTGCCGAGATAAGTAACAGTAGTAGACAATTCATTAACTTGACTTTGGAGGTGTGCAATTCACTTGTTCATGTTATTGTTAATATTAACGATATGATTCAGCACTCATTTTGATCCGTGATTTTAGCTCTCGATTGTGTACGAATGGGTGAGCGGGATCGCTCCATTATCACCTAATTCAAATGAATGAAAATATGTAAGCACAAGGTGTAAATAGAGAGCCAGTCCATGATAGCAATCTAATCTATCTTTTATTTTTTTTTTTTTTTCATTTATTCATTGAAAAGTCTGTACAAAAGGGAATTTCCTAAAAAAGAACTAGAAAAATAAAAATAGGACACCCTAACAAGAACCAAATTTCCTAAACATGAACTAGGACAAGCCAAAATTTGAAACTCCCTAATAAGAACAATAAAGACATGGATTGAAAACAAATTCTCCAAAGTTTTTTGTTATTTTTCAAACAACTCACTCCATGGCAATTTCCTCATTCCATTTCTAACTGACAAAGGAATTAAATCAAAGATTGACCTAGATTGTCATGGACGGACCAAAAGTACGACAAAATAAATTACATAGTATGGGGGTATAGGGATAGAAGACTTACTTCACCAAGAAAAATTGACGGCAACCACATAGACAAGCACATGAAATGTGGGGTTTGATTTCTATCTAGATGGCTTAACTAAGCGGAACTAAGAGGATGATCTAACCGTCGTAGTCTCACATTCAAAGTGTCGGGTCCTCTTAACTCTGGCTTAGTCGAATGGAATACCCTATAGTCATGCAGTTTTGCAAATAAGGAGAAACACAGATGACACCATGAAGAACTTTCGGGAAAAAATGTCAACCTCTACATAGCAATCTCGCTTTCGAGGAAGTGTCATTCTCAACACCATCCTAAAATCCGGTCACGGCCCAAGTCCAACGGCATGGTTATATGCAAAAGCAATAAAACATGCACAACAATGAAAACAACACTTCTAATCAGGGAATATAAATCATTCATTCCAACACTCCTGCAATACAAGAATTAGCAAAGACTACTCCCCCTTAAACCTCCCCATCAGCAAAAACATTTAACATCTTAGATGTTAGGCACATATAGAATTCTCATTGCCAAACAAAAACATTTTTGAAAATAAAAGAAAAATTGGCCTAAGTCCACTAAGAGTTTTAACTCAAGTCCTTCGTAGAGTCACCAAGCTATCGCGACTTAACCTCAGGTGCATCACCTAGGTTTGGCTAAATGAACTACTAAGTCTAGAATTAGCTCAGGCTCTCCCAAGCCCATACCAATTCGCGACTTAGGTTCGAGTATTTAGCATGCAAATGATTATTAGCTAGGAATCGCCATTAATTAGTTTATGGTAGGTTGATTAGACACATAAGTAAAATAACGGGAGAATTATTTTACTCCTACGAACCAAAGATTGTAGATACGAAGACTTGATTACATTAGATTTCACTAGTGTCCTTTCGATACCATTCTTTTTACTTTCAAAAATATCTTTGCAGGTAATTTGGATTGGTTTTAGCCTAAATCATTATCATGCAATGGGGTGATCACATGGATGCTCAACCATTATTAAACACTCAATGAATCAAATAAATTGCACCAAAAGAATTAAACACACAAAGTAAGCAATTATTTTTGGGATTTTATCTTATCTTGAAATTAAAACTTACATATATAACATGCATTTTAACTAGATGATCGAACTCTTTTGATAAGCAATTTCTAATTAAATGAACCCAAATATAAAAACTATTTGACATGCACATAATATATTTGTAATTTTTTATTAAAATTCGAAATTAATAAAAACCCTAATTAAACTATCTAAAATGAATAGTTATCTAATCTAGTTTAGGGATTAATTTGACCTAAACCCTATCCTATCTTAGAAAAACTATTTTAAAGATGCAATATTATCTAAACATGCAAGCATTATTTAGGACCCTATCTATGAAAGAGAATGCTATCTAGAATCTATTCTAATCTATTCTAGAATTATCTAAAGATGCAATCCTATTCAAACTAGGCAATATATCTTTTGAAGCCAGAATTGATTTTCCTTGATATTGACTAGCTGGTCTTTTCGGATGATCAGCCACACTGGGACTAAGACACGGCCCAAATCCAATAAATCTAAGTGTAGTCCTTGGTAATTTAGGAAACTATCCTATCTAATACACAATTTGATTTTTTTTTAGGTGTTTTCCAAAACAAGCAATTTCCAAGTATGAGCATCATATCCAATCCACTCAAGATATTCATCAAATAAAGGATAAAATAATTAAAAAATAATCCGTTATCTCACAGATTAAATTAACAATTATTCTAACTTTAAACATCAACACTCAAGAAAAATCAAAATAATTAAAAATTGATCCGAAGTCTCACAGATCAAATTAATAATTATAATGATTTTAAAGCCAAAATATCATCAATGAAATAAAAATCAGCATAATTAAAAAATGATCTAAAGTTTTACGGATCAAATTAGTAATTATAGTGATTTTTTGCTAATAATATCCTATTGGATAATGCCTAATGCCTCACTAAAATCACTATTAGCATCAAATTTTCCAATTTAGACAATAATTTCAAGATGAAATTTAGTTCAAGAAAATTACCTTATTTGGATTATTTGTTTCCAAAACAGGACCGGCGCGAAAGAACTCACGAACAGCAGTTTGCGTTGAGATAGACTCAGTGGGGATGGGCTCACGGTAAAGGACAGCTACGGTTGGGGCTTTTCGGCAAGATGTGTGCGACAGTGGTTTGGCCAATGATTTATTATATGACTCAACTCGCATCGGTAGGGGCGATCCAAGAAGAAGCCGCAAGGGGCGCCAAATAAACCTGTAAAAACATAAAGTGATTGCAAGAGGAAGGATCACAAGCACCATCAACTCGAGATCACAGTGCAACAACAATGGCTCGGAGCAAAGAGCAGCCAGTCGTCTCCAATCGCTAGAATTGTGGGAAGCGACAGCAGCTCGTTAGGTTCAACAAGGGGAGGGAGCAATGCCGTTGTCGCCATTCGTGGATTGGAGTTTGTCGGAACAAGAGCTTCGGTGCAGCAACGGGAGGTGGTGCAGATCACGGGATGGAGCAGCTGCAGATCGTTGGACTACTCGCGGCGTCGAAGGGCTAAGGCACGCGGCCATCGGAATTGCAGCGTCGTCAGGCCAGTCGGGGCATCAAGATGTGTTCCGACGAGTGGTGGGTTGCAAGCGTTGGCGATGGGGGCAAGCGCGACGGTGCTTGGTGCGGTAGCAATGGTAACGTTTGGGACGGTAGCAATAGCAGCGTTCGAAGCAACGGCGATGGCGAAAAACGGCCGCGGGTATGGGTAGCTACCGTTGGGAATGGGATAGCCGAAGAAGATGAACCCAAAATTTCTTTTGTTCTTTTTATTTTCTCTTTTTTTTTTTTTTTTTTTGTTGACTTTTCTCTCACTCAAGTTGCTCATCTGCACTTGTCAGAGAAAAGACCTCACCCTCTCTCTTGGATGCCTTTTCTTCTCACTTTTTCTTCTTTTCTTGCCTTTGACCTCTTAGAATTTTGGCGCATCCCCCCATCAAGCGACTATAGTGAGTCTGCTTTTATAGGTAAGGATGAGATGGCTTTTTTAGGGAAAAGAATAAATCTCTCCCTCCTTAGAATATATTATATCCTGATCCTTTGCTACTCTTACAGCTTTTCCTTTTGCCCACGTAAATGGATGATTGAAGACCAGATTTCACTTTCCTCTTTTAGCATGAAAATCTATTTTGCTTGTGCTTGCAGACGCACGAATATATATTTGCTCAAATATATGCTCCACATGCAACATCTTTTCTTGCCCTTCTCACTTTAGATCTCGCCGCGAATGAATATATGCACAAATATTTGATGCAGATATGTATTCCTTCTTGCTTCATTTCTTGTTTTAAATAATGATATATCGCATCGAGGACTCGAATATCCTTAAGCTCATTCATTCAAGTCCATTCACCATCACTGATCCAATGCGAATGCAATAATAAGAAAAATAAATACATCTAAAATTATATGCTATGTAATTAATTTTTTTTAGGGCTTAAAAATTAATCCCTTAGTTTCTATATAATGAATAAACGATTGGATCGCCAAAATTTAGGTGTTAACATCTATAATATTTCTTAAATAATTCAATAATATATTTTTTATTCTCTTATTATTTTTTACGTAAGTTTGTTTTGAACCACAAAGAAAGAGTTGATTTTAACGTTAAAACCACTAACTTCTTATTTTTCAAAGAAACCTATCCATGTGAAATATCTTACGAATTAACATTTAACGTTCCCATTGGAAGGAAATACTTACCCTTGTATACCGCATACAACTGAGTATTCCTGGTTATCAATATTTTTTAATTTTTTCAAACTACATAGAACAAATGAGCTTTTGATATTTAAATAGTCATTGTGTCACACATTTTCATACCAAAATTTTTTCAATCTTGCGATTATGGTAACACGTTCAATTGATTTGACGAATAGTTCATTTTTACATGAAGTCATATTTACGAATTTAGTAACTAAAATCATAATTTTGAAAAAAAAAAAGTTAACATTAAATTCAAATGTTCAAGTAAAAATCTGGCACCCAAAAATATTATCCTCCATTTGCAAAGTCTATCCATTTTTGGATGCATAAAAATAAAGACAATTATATTTTCAGTTCTTCAACAATCATTGCAAAGTTCATCTACTCATCTCAAACATATGACTTTAGGCAAATTTTAAGTAACTCAATTAATAATTGGCTTTTGCAAAAATGGTACATATATTTATGAATTTAAAATTGTGTTTCTAAAAATAAATAATCATTATTGGCAAAACCATATAATCTACAAGATGGAGATTTTCAAGTATATTGACCACCAACGTTGAGGACAAATATTTCTATTTCTATTGTACAACTGAACAATCAATTATAGGAAGATTTTTTTTTTTTCTCTTGTCTAAAAATTACCCGTTTTAAAGAAGGAAGAGTTAAAGTATTTTTACTCAAAGCATAAACCACAAAATTTTTTGTAATTGTTATTTGTTTGATAATTTACAAGTATGAATTAATTCAAATTCGAAATGCCCATGTAATTTCACCTCTTTCCTTTTCATTTATATCTATGTATACATTCAATGCAATTTATCCATTCAATAGCTATTTTACACAATATTTTTAGACAAAACTTAACAATTTCTTAAGTTATTCAATGTTATCTTTGTATGATCACATCATTTTTTAGATGCATTCCGCTTTAAAGTTATTTAGTTATAAGCAATTGATTTTGATAGTAAACCCATTAATTTATCATGTTCGGAAAAACCCTAGCAATGTGTAGTATGTATATGAGTTAATATATTATGTTCCCTAAAAAATACAGCCGCACAGCGATATATAAATTGGCATCCTTCAATAACCGTCAAATTTTAATTTTTTTGACTTTTTTAACTATGTAGAACCTGGGAATTTTTTATACTTGAATAGTCGTTGCATCACCTACCATCACATCAAAAATACTTAATCTTACGGTTATGATAAACCTTTCAATTGATTCAATGAATAATTCAATTTTGAATGAAGAGGCATATTTACGAATTTAGTAATTTAAATCCTAAATTTTTCATATAGAGAAGGTAACATTAAATTTCAATCCTTAAACGAAAATATGGCAACCAAAAATAAAACCCTTCTTTTGAAAAGTCTATCCATATTTCAATGCATATAAATAAAGACAGTTGTATCTCCTATTATTCAACAATCATTGCAAAGTTCTTCGATTCACTCCAACGTATGATTTTTAGTCAAATTTTCAAGTAACTCAATTAATAATTGGCGTATGATTTACGAAATATATATTGAGCAATATGTTCCTAAGAAGGAAGTAATTACTCTTGTTCAATTTTTTTTTCAATTGCAAAAACATATAGTCTACACAATGAAGATTATAAGAATATTGACCACCAAAGTTAGGGATAAATATTCCTAATTCTATTGTACTATTGAACAATCAATTATAGGAAGATATTTTTTCCTCTTCTCTAGAAATTTCCCATGTACCATGAGAGAGAGAGAGAGGGAGAGAGAGAGAGAGAGAGAGAGAGAGAGAGAGAGAGAGAGAGAGAGAGAGAGAGAGAGAGAGAGAGAACAAAGTATTTCTACTTAAAGCATAAACTATGAAATATTTGTAAATGTTATTTGTTTGATAAATTACAAATATTAATTAATTGAAATTCAAAATGCCTATGTAAGTTCACCTTTTGTTTTTTTAATATACAACATTCGAGGCAACTTATCCGTTCAATAGATCTTTCACACAATATCTTTGGACACTCTAATATTTTTTGAAGTAATTCGATGTTATCTTTTTATTGTCTCATTTTTTTAGATGTTTCCCATTTTAAACCTATTCAGTTAGAAGTAACTGATTTTAACGATCAAATCATTAATTTATCATGTTTCAAAAAAACGTGTACATGTGTAGTACGTATTGAATTAACATATAACATTCCCTAAAAAAATAACTCCATATGCCAACATAATTTACCATCCTTTGATCATCGTTAAATTTTTATTTATTTTAACTTATTCAACTACGGAGAATATGCGAACCTTCAATATTTGAACAATCATTGCATCACACATCATCACCTCGAAACTACTCAATTTTACAATTATGGTAATGCTTCAATGGATATAACGAATAGTTTGTCTAAAGGGCATATTCACAAATTATGTAACCAAACTCCCAATTTTTTCTTTTCCATAAAGAGAAATTAACATTAAGTTAAAACCTTTAAATGAAAATCCGGTAACCAAAATATAAAACCTCCTTTTGAAAAGTGTGACATCCTGAAATTCGACCTCCGTCTCGAATATAAGAAATGGGCATTTCATCGACTCGCCTATGGTCATTTTACTTTGAGTTGCGCCCCTCACGAGTTAACTAACCTATTAGGTGAAGTCATTAAGAGATATAAACGTGACAGACTCAAGAATTCAATCGAGAATTTGATCGGAAATCGACTACTTGACCATAATAATCGGCAATGGTCAATACGATATCGTTATAATTGAATTGTGATTGGATATAGGTCAATTCAACATAATCACGTAATTGAATTGTGGGTGATTCCGCATGATTGCGAAATTCGCGTCGAACGGCACTAACCTAATTTTCTATCGATTTTATACTCGGTACACGTAATTGAAACCTTGCGATTTTTATGACAACTAAGCGTTGTCTACGAGTCGGAGATGCACAAACATGGATCGAGAATTATCGACTATGGGTGAAACGCGCTAAAATCCCTAAAAGCTACCAAATAGGTTAGGTTGTACTAAAATCGCGTTCGGCCGATTTTAACCAGGAAATTGAATTCGATTTCGAGAATCTGACGTTCGAGCGTGTCACGATTCATTTTTAAGACGTCGTCTCGTCTTTTGGAGAAATTCCGTCAAGCTCAGAATTTTGTGGAAAAATCGGTTTCAGCAAAAAGAAATAAGAGGAAATTCTAATGGCTAAGAATTAGAGCTAAATTGTGATTGGAGGAGCCATGGACTTTGGTGGCCAAAGATTTTGGGGGCATGTAATGAGTGGTTGGGATATTTCTCTAAGGCTTTTCATTGGTTGATAGCTTGACTTCCATTCCCTCTCTCTCTCCAAGATTCAGCCCCCCTTCTTCAGCCGAACCAGCCCTTTTCCCCTCCCTCACGCACGTTCTTTCTTCTCCCATTTCCTCAACTCTTCCTCTACATTTATTCCCCTTTCCCAGCTGCCGCCAACCCCATCATTTCCCCCCATCATCACCAGCTTCATCCCACATCTTCTTCACCGCCATCTCACCTCCATCTCACATGCCCTCACGCTGGCTTTCTTCCTCTTTACCTTGCTGCCTGCACTCACCCACAGCCACGACAGCACCATCCCATCTCATCATTCTACCACTAACCAGCACCTCATGCCCCAGCAATGTCTCAGTCCAGCACCATTCACGCCAGCAACTCATTTCACCGCCCATTCATTTACCGAGCAGCTGCTGCCGCTGCCACCTTCGCATCCCGTCTTTACCACCCGCAGCTAGCAGCTCAGCCCTCCACCGTCCAGCCGAGACCGACCAGCCACTGAAGCCCAACAGCTTCATAGAACCAAATCCTTCTTGGCTGATACTTGTAGGGCCATTTCCTCCACCGGTTGAGCTCCGTTGGAGACACGGTAATCTTAGGTTTTCACTGTCATCGTGATGCCATCACCGTGAGCCCGCCGCTGTCCTAATCCAGTGAGTTAACTCCCTAATCATTGATTAGATTGTTAATTGCGCTTAGGGGTTAGATTAGTGTTAATTAGCTTGGTTAGATTAGTGTTAAGTTGGATTAGCCTCAAGATGGATTAGTGTTAATCTAGTTTGGTTAGATTAGTCTTAATATGGATTAGTGTTAATCTAGTTTGGTTAGATTAGTGCTAATGAGAGTGGTTTGAGTTGGTTTAGTGGATTTCTCTACAAAGCTGATTACTGGACATTCATCGTTTGCCATTTTTCGTGGGTCAAAATGTGTTACGATTTTGAGGTTGCTTCCTTCTTGGAAAATGTTTTAAACATATTCAACTATGACATATATTTTACTCAAGATTTTATGGATTTGAAAGAACAATATTTCAGCTTCATTTCAAGTGAAATAGAATCTCGGGTTGGTGCTGGAACTTATGACCTTTTGGTGTTCAAATGATTTTTATCAACTCTTAGGGTCCGATTTTCGAAAGGGTTTCTTACAAAAGTTGTTCATCACATTTTTTAGTTTAACATAGTCAAATTTCAAAGCAAATGGACAAGTTTTGAACCTCGAACCAAACTGGTTTTGGAAAACAAAATTTCTGTACCTGGACACAGTTTTGGTAACGACTTGAGCGATTTACTGCTCTTATTCTAGGAAGAACTGGGTCAAGGTGTCTTCATGAAAAGTGTTTGTCTAAGTGTCCTTTATAACATATTAAAATTTTAGAATTTTCCGAACTTTTTTGGTTATGTTTCTGGAATTAAACTTGGAGACGCACGAGTGGACTCGATTTCTACCGATTGGGGATGGTTGTGGTTTTGTAGTCGTTCTTGGTATCTTGCTTGCTAGGAAGTGTATATTGTGTGATTTGGTTGATTGTTGGCATACTGAGAACTCATGTGTGATATGACAAGATTGGTTACTCTATGTTGGCTCCGATTTTTTATACAAAACTTGGTGTGATGGACTATTAAATAGGAAATAAATGAGGTGTCGGGTTTGGACGCCAAAACTTATTTGCTCAATAAAACAATGAGGTTTTAAACTAGGTGTGTGCAAAGTTTGACGGATTAATTTTGAGTAAGTGAGCACCTATGAATTTATTTCTAAAAGTTTTAAACAAAAAAAAAAAAAAAAGGGTTACTAAAGATTGTTTCCAAAAGGCCGTGGTTGGAAAAGAAAATATAAAATAAATGAGGTGTCAGGTTTGAACGCCAAATTTTATGTGCTCAATAAAATGAGGAGGTTTTATACTAAATGCATGCAAAGTTTGGCGGGTTGATTTCAAATACGTGACCCATACGAATTTATTTCGGAAAGTTTTGAACAAAAAAAAAAGGAATTACAAGGTTTATTGTTTTAAAATGAATTTTCGTATTTTGGGCTAATTGACAAAAGATAAGAAATGGGTTGATTGATGACATACTTGCATGGTCACTAAGTGGAACCCGTCTTCCAACGGGAGTTTGGGGACGATGCCCGATTTTTATCGGATGCCCAGTGGGGGTTCAGAAGCCGAGTTACAATGGAGGCCGGATCGATGCTCTTGTGTGGAATGTCGTGCTTGATGGGGGCGAGATGATGCCCGGTTACGCCGGATGACCGCCGACTTTCGAATTAGCCGTCACCGATGGGTCGTAATAACTGGAACACACCTAAGTGGATGTGATAGTTGCGCCTGATTATGGGGCTAAATTGTGTGGCACGGTATGTGACGTGTCATCACGATTTTACCTTATAATCGGGACCCATGTGATTGTTTAAGATATGAAAATGAGGTGTTCCGGTTATTTATTATGCTTGTGATGTTTATAATGCATATGTGATGCACTAATGTGCAGGGACGTGCCGAGGCAAGGTGAAATCTATATGGCGTGTGTTTAGGACCACCTTCAAGGTGAATTTGTGTCCTAATCGGGGTTTAGGGTTTTGACTCACTGAGATTTATCTCACCCCGTCGTGGTTAACATTTTTCAGGGTCGTAGGGTGGAGATCTGCCGAGTGCGGATGTGGTGGGCGCGAGATGCGACACCTTTTTGCTGGCCCTGCCATTAGTGAAGTAGGTTGACCCTAATCCCTGAGGATTTTTTAGAGGGTCAATGGGAAGTGACCATGGAAGGGCTTGTAAGTATTAAAATTCCTAGGGTTAACAGTTGAAAAATGAATATGTTATTTTCGGCGTTGGTCATCGTGTTTTTACTATCCCATGTTTGTTGGTCGGGTGTTTATTTAATTCGCTTCCGCATGTGCTTAATTGAAAAATAAAAAAAAAATGGGTTGGCGACGCGTCCTGGGAAACATCGCATTTTTAAGTCGACCGCTGAGAGATGAGCGCGCGTTCGAGGTTTGGGGCATGACAAAAAGTCTATCCATATTTTGATGTATATAAATAAAGTTGTATTTCCAATTCTTTAACAATCTTTGCAAAGTTCATCGATTTATCTCAGTATGGGGTTTACCCTAGTTGCCACCCTTCCAATATGGAAAGGAGAGGTGGGGGATTCGAATCTCTACATTCTCAGGGGGGTTGGGATGGAGACGATTTATTTTCAAGTGTGGATTTCGACTTCTACGTCCTGCAAGGAGGTAGGGCAAAAGTTTGAGAGCGAGAGTTAGAGTAGAAGTAAAGTAGGACCGACAAAAAAAAAAATTCCAATATATGATTTTAGTCAAATTTTCAAGTAACATAAAAATAATTGGCTTTTGTAACAATGGTATATATTTATGGATTTGGAAATTGTGTTTTTAAGAAGGAAGTGATCATTCTTATCCAATTTTTAATGGCAACCATATAATCTATACAATGACAAATTAGAAGAATATTGACAATCAAACTTGAGGATCTTTTTTTTATTTTATTGTACTATTGAACAATCAATTGTAAGAATGATTTTTTTTTCCTTCTCGTCTAGAAATTACCGATGTACTATGAAAAAAGAAAGAATAAAGTATTTCTACTCGAAGTATAAACTACATAATATTAGTAATGGTCATTTGCTTGATAATTCACAAATATAGATTAATTGAAATTCGGAATTCTCATGTAACCCCTCTTGGTTTTTCATTTGTATTTATGTACATGTGCAATGCAATCTATCCATTCAATAGATAAATTACACAATATTTTTAGACAAATTATAATATTTCCTTAAATAATTCAAGATTATTTTTAAGAAAAAATTCCGTTTTAAACTTGTTCACTCAGAAACAATTAATTTTAACCGTAAAAACCATTAATTTATAATTTTATAGATGAACTATCCATGCATAGTAAGTTATGAATTAACATACAATATTTCCTTTAGGAAGAATATTAGTCTCGTACACCGCTAACATTTAAATATAGGTCCCACGATCACAATTAAATTTTGATTTTTTCAACTTATTTGAAATGCGCAAAATAGGTAGACTTTCGATATCTGAATAGCCATCTTACCACACATCGTTGACATCAAAATCTAACCCAATCTCGCGATTATGGTGTCCTTATCACTCACTTTGACAAACCCTCCCACCGTTTTTTTTTTTTTTTTTTTTTGAATGAAAAGGCAAATTTTATGAATTTAGTAACCAAAATCCCAATTTTTTTCATAAAGAGAAACTAACATTAAATTAAAACCCTTAAACAAAAATCTAGCAACCCAAATATAAAACCCTTCTTTTGAAAAGTTTATTCACATTTGATGCATATAAATAAAGACAGTTCTATTTCCAATTCCTTAATAATCTTTGCAAAGTTCATCAATTCATCCCAACATATGATTTTAGTCAAATTTTCAAGTAAAGTAATAAATAATTGGCTCTTGCAAAAATGGTATATATGTATGAATTTGGAAATTGTGTTTCTAAGGAGGAAGTAATCATAATAGCAACCCATATAATCTACACAATGAAGAATTGGAAGAATATTGACAACCAAACTTGAGGATGAATATTTCTATTTTTATTATACTATCCAACAATCATTTGTAAGAAGATGTTTTTTTCTCTTGTCTAGAAATTACCAATGTACTATGAAAATAGAAAGAGTAAAATATTTCTACTCAAAGTATAAACCATATAATATCGGCAATTGTCATTTGCTTGATAACTCACAAATATAGATTAATTGAAATTCAAAATTCTCGTGTAACCCCTTCTTGGTTTTCCATTTATATTTATGTACATATGCAAGGCAATCTATCCGCTCAATAGATAATTACACAATGTTTTTAGACAAATTATAACATTTCCTTAATAATTCAAAATTATTTTTAAGAAAAAATTTCGTTTTAAACTTATTTACTGAGAAACAACTTATTTTAACGGTAATAATCGTTAATTCATAATTTTATAGAGGAACTATCCATACATAGTAAGTTACGAATTAACATATAATATTTCCTTTTAGAAGAAGATCCGTCCCATACACCGCCAACATCTAAATGCGGGTCTCATGATTGCCATTAAATATTGATTTTTTAACTTATTCGAACTGCATAGAACATGTGGACTTTTGATATCTAAACAACCATTTTGCCATACATTGCCGACATTAGAATCTAACTCGATCTCCTGATTATGGTAACCTTATCATTCAATTTTGACTCCCATTTTTGTTTTTTGTTTTATGCATAAAGAGGCAAATTTTACGAATTTAGTAACCAAAATCCATTTTTTTTCGTAAAGAGAAATTAACATTAAATTAAAACCCTTAAATATAAATTTGTCAACCTAAATATAAAACCTTCATTTGAAAAGTTTATCCACATTTCGATGCCTGTAAATATTGACAGTTGTATTTCCAATTCTTCAACAATCTTCACAAAGTTCATCGATTCATCCTAACATATGATTTTAATCATATTTTCAAGTAACTTAGTAAATAATTTGCTTTTACAAAAATAATAGATATATGTATGAATTTGGAAATTGTGTTTTTAAGAAGGAAGTAATCATTCTTCTCCAATTTTTTATGGCAACCATATAATTTATACGATGAAGAATTAGAAGAATATTGACAACCAGACTCGAGGGTGAATATTTCTATTTCTATTGTACTATTGAATAATCAATTGTAAGAAGCTTTTTTTTCTCTCTCTCTTGTATAGAAATTACCAATGTCCTATGAAAAAAGAAAGAATAAACTATTTCTACTCAAAGTATAAACCACGTGATATTAACAATTGTCATTTGCTTGATAATTCACAAATATAGATTAATTGAAAATCGAATTTCCCCTGTGATCCCTCTTGGTTTTTCATTTATATTTATGCACATATGCAATGCAATCTATCCGTTCAATAAATAAATAACACAATATTTTTAGACAAATTATATTATTTCTTTAAAAAATTCAAAAATATTTTTAAGAAAAAGATTTCGTTTTAAACTTATTCACTTAGAAACAACTGATTTTAACGGTAAAACCGTTAGTTTATAATTTTTCGAAGGAATGATCCATACATAGTAAGTTATGAATTAACATATAACATTTCCTCCAAGAAGAAGATTCATCCCATTCGTTGTCAACATCTAAATATGGGTGCCACGATCGCCATTAATTTTTTGTTTTTTTTACTAATTTGAATTGCATAGAGCAAGTGGACTTTTGATATCTACATAGCTATTTTGCCATGCACCGCCGACATCATAATCTAACCTAGTTTTGCGATTATGGTAATCTTATCACTTGATTTGATGAACCCTCCCACTTTTTCTTTCTTTTTTAATTTTTTTGCATAAAGAGGCATATTTTACGAATTTAGTAACCAAAATTCAATTTTTTTTTTCCATAAAGAGAAATTAACATTAAATTAAAACCTAAAATGAAAATCTGGCAACCCAAATACAAAAACCGTTCTTTTGAAAACTTTATCCATATTTTGATGTATATAAATAAGGGTTAATACCTGAAAAAATCCTAAACCGGTACACGTATGACAAATTTACCCAAAACTAATTTTTTGACAATGAAAAATCCCAAATTGGTACACATGTGTTAGATTTACCCCAACTGACAAAAAAACCTCAAACTGATATACTTGTGACAAATGTATCCCAAACTAATTATTCGATCGTCAAAAACCCTAAACTGATACATTTATGACAAATATGCCCTCCGTTAAATTAAATTAATGTCACAAAAGTCACAGAAATTGTATGACTGTGACAAATGGATAGTAAAATCTCAAACTAGTATATCAGTTAATTGTCACGTGTCATTCAACTTAGTAATTTGACAGTAAAATTTAACGGGAACTAAAACAGGTAAATTTGTCACAAATATATCAATTTGGGATAAATTTGTCAAAGGTATACTAGTTTAGTGTTTTTGGTGGTCAAAAAATTAGTTTGAGGTAAATTTGTCATAAGATACCAGTTTGAGATTTTTCAAGGTAGCAACCCTATAAATAAAGACCTTCGTGTTTATAATTCTTCAACATTCTTCACAAAGTTCATTGATTCATCCCAACATATGATTTTAGTCAAATTTTCAAGTAACTTAATTGATAATTGGCTTTTGCAAATACGGTATATATATTGATGAATTTGGAAATTGTCTTTCTAATAAGGACGTAATCATTCTAATCCAATTTTTAATGGCAACCCATATAATCTACACTACAAGAATTAGAAGAATGTTGTCTTGACAATCAAACTTGAGGACGAATATTTCTATTTTTATTGCACTATTGAACAATCAATTGTAAGAAAGTTTTTTTTTTCTCTTGTCTAGAAATTACCAATGTACTATGAAAAAAGAAAGAATAAAGTATTTCTAGTCAAAGTATAAACTACATAATATTAGCAATTGTCATTTGCTTGATAATTTATAAATATAGATTAATTGAAATTTGAAATTCCCATGTAACCCCTCTTGCTTTTGCATTTATATTTATGTACATGTGCAATGCAATCTATTCATTCAATAGATAAAGGGAAAATCTCAAATAAGGACCTGAAGTAGAGTCATTTTCTCAAAAAATGACCTAAAGTGGATACTGTCTCAAATAAAGACCCGAAGTGGCTAACTTACTCTCAATTAAGGACCTGAACTTCTAATTTTATTCAGAGCTAGGGGTACTTTTGTCCAAGAACATTGTTGTTTATTTTTCGTCTCTCTCTTTCTTCTTTCTTCATCTTTCTCACTCTCACATCACCTCCATTATCAGCCCCTCCATCGCTCTGTGTCATCTTGTTGTATGACCAAGATTGAGTTTTCTTTAACATGAGCCATTACAACATAGTCCAACTCGTTGAAAATTTTAAATTTCGCTCCTCAAAATGGTTTGTAGACAATTCCACAAAGCCGAAATGAGCTTTCAAAAATAAGTTCTTTTTATTCCAACATTCATTGCAAATTCTGATCTCAAAGCTATAATATGAATCTGCTTTTGCTGAGACTCAACTTCTTGTCCAACTCGCAAGATATGCAACTAATCCCTTTGGCGACGTATTTCTCTCACCTCGAGAGTGCATCAAACTCCACTTATTTCGGGCCTTCCGCTAACCCAGCAACTGCAATTTGCTGTGTTGTTTTCGGTCCTGCTTGTCAACAATAGAGTAGCAATATCCAAGCATCACTAGATTGTCTTGTTTGACTAACTTATGCCTCTATTCAATTAACACTTGGTGATCAACAATTTCACACCAAAGAACAATTTTGTTGCAGCTAGCGACTATTTCAACCTCGGCAAGAGTTTCCCTCATCAATTTCAAATTTGGGTTTGCCTCTCTTGCGTAAATTCGATCCCTCTTCCCCTTTGCAATGCCAGTGGCTCATTTCAATAATCCATAGTCTGGAGACACCCACTCACACTCTTGCCATTCTCATCAACATGGCTCTTCTCCTCAATCGATACCCCATCTTGAGATTGATCATTAGTCGTATCTAACATCATTAATTGTAGAAATTGTTGTACTTCGTTGCCCCATTGCCGCCATTGACAAGTCCTATTTGAGCTCTCGACCTCATCGACCGCTACCCTTGATAGAAAATCTAGCCGTCATCAGATGGATGTCAATCCAAGCTTTAGGCTAAGCACAAGCGAGCCGAGATTTGATGCATCTTGAGGAACTGAGGATTTTAGCATTCGAGAAGGTGGCCAATAGCAAATAACTCCAATCTGACTCTTGTCACTAGGACCAACTACGTGATGACATGAAGCTCACGAGGTCGTTGGTAGGGGCCCTGATTATGGTGTTGAAGAAGGAGGCAATGTAGAGCAAAGGAGGAGGTGTGAGGAAGATAAGAAAGAAAAAAAATTAAAGAAAAAATATTCTTGGACAAAACTACCCCTAGATGTAAATAAGATTGGAAGTTTGGGTCCTTATTTGAAACAAAATTAGCCACTTTGGGTCCTTATTTGATACAGAGTTCACTTCGGGTCATTTTTTGAGAAAATGAACCCACTTCGGGTCCTTATTTGAGATTTTCCCATAGATAAATTACACAATAATTTAGACAAATTATAATACTTCCTTAAATAATTCAAAATTATTTTTAAGAAAAAAATTCCATTTTAAACGTATTCACTCAAGAACAACTTATTTTAATAGTAAAAATAGTCGATTTATAATTTTTGGAGGAACAATCCATGTATAGTAAGTTATGAATTAACATATAACATTTCCTTTGGGAAGAAGATCCGTCCCGTATGCCGCCGACATCAAAATACAAGTCTTGCTATCACCATTAAATTTTAATTTTTCAACATATTCGAATTGCATAGAGCAGATGGATTTTCGATATATGAACAATCATCTTGCCACACACTATTAACATCAGAATTTAACCTAGTCTCGCGATTATGGTAACCTTATCACTCAATTTGATGAACCCTCCCAACTTTTTTTTGGCATAAAGAGGCATATTTTATGAATATGGTAACCAAAATCCCAATTTTTTCCATAAAGAGAAATTAACATTAAATTAAAACCCTTAAATGAATATCTAACAATCCAAATATAGAACCCTCCGTTTGAAAAATCTATTCTTATTTCGATGCATATAAATAAAGACGGTTGTATTTCTAATTCCTCAAAAATCTTTGCAAAATTTATGGATTCATCCCCAGCATATGATTTTAATCAAATTCTCAAGTAACTCAATAAATAATTGGCTTTTGCAAAAATGGTAGATATATTTATGAATTTGGAAATTGTATTTATAAGAAGGAAGTAATCATTCTTATCCAATTTTCAATGACAAGCTCATATCATCCACATGATGAAGAATTGAAAGAATATTGACAACCAAACTTAAGGACGAATAATTATGTTTTTATTCTACTATTGGACAATCAATTGTAGGAAGATTTTTGTTCTCTTGTTTAGAAATTACCAATGTACTATGAAAAAAAGAAAACATAAAGTATTTCTACTCAAAGTATAAACCACATCATATTAGTAATTGTCATTTGCTTGAAAATTCTCAAATATAGATTAATTGAAATTCAAATTTCTGTATAAATTCACCTTATTTTTCATTTATATTTATTTACATATGTAATGCAATCTATCCGTTCCATAGATATTTTACACAATATTTTTAGACAAATTATAATATTTTCATAAGAAGTTGTTCAATGTTACTTTTTTTATTGTCTCATTATTTTTAAGTTAAGTTCCGTTTTAAACCTATTCACAAAAAAAAAACCAATTTCAACGATAAAAACTGTTGACTTATAATTTTTCGGAGGAACTATCCATGTCTGATAAGTTATGAATTAACACATAACATTTCCTTTAGGAAGAAGATCCGTCCGTACGCCATCGACATCTAAATACGAGTCCCACGATTGCCGTTAAATTATAATTATTTTAACTTATTTGAATTGGGTAGAATAGATAGACTTTCGATATCTAAACAACCATCTTGCCATGCAACGCCAAAATCAGAATCTAACTCAGTATTGCAATTATGGTAGCCTTAAAACTTGATTCAATGAACCCTCCCACGTTTTTTTTTTTTTTTTTTTTTTGGGTGCACAAAGAGACATATTTTTACGAATTTAGCAACTAAAATCCCAATTTTTTCATAAAAAGAAATTAACATTAAAGTAAAACCCTTAAATGAAAATCCGGCAACCTAAATGTAAAGCCCACCTTTCGAAAAGTCTATTCATATTTTGAAGTATATAAATAAAGATAGTTGTATTTCCAATTCCTCAACAATCTTTGCAAAGTTTATGGATTCATCCCTAGCATATCATTTTAATCAAATTTTCAAGTAACTCAATAAATAATTGGCTTTTGCGAAAAAAAAAAAAGGTGGATACATTATGAATTTAGAAAGGTATTTCTAAGAATGAAGTAATTATTCTTATCCAATTTTCAATGACAAGCGTATATTATCTCCATGATGAAGAATTAGAAGAATATTGACAACCAAACTTGAGGACAAATAGTTCTATCTTTATTATATTATTAAACAATCAATTGTAAGAATATTTTTTTTTTCCTTGTCTAAAAATTACCAATGAACTATGAAAAAAAAAGGATAAAGTATTTCTAACTAATATATAACTCATATAATATTAGCAATTGTCATTTGCTCCATAATTTACAAATATTGATTAATTGAAGTTCAAGCATGAAATTCACCTCGATTTTCATTTATATTAATGTGCACATGCAATGCAATTTATTCATTCAATAGATACTTTACACAAGATTTTTAGACAAATTATAGTATTTTCTTGAGAAATTTAATGTTACTTTTTTTATTGTCTCATTGGTTTTAAGTTAAGTTCCGATTTAAACTTATTTATTCAAAAACAATGATTTCAACGGTAAAAACCGTTGACTTATAATTTTTCGGAGAAACTATCCATGCATCGTAAGTTACGAATTAACATATAACTTTTCATTTGGGAAGAAGATATGTATGCCACCGATATCTAAATACGGATCCCAACGTTAAATTTGTAATTATTTCAACTTATTTGAACTACGCAGAACACATGGACTTTCGAAATTTGAACAGCTATCTTGCCATGCAACGCCGACATCAAAATCTAACTCCGCATTGCAATTATGGTAGCTTTAAAACTCGATTCAACGAACCCTCCCACTTTTTGTTTGGGTGCACAAAGAGGCATATTTTTACAAATTTAGCAACCAAAATCCCAATTTTTTTTTCATAAAGAGAAATTAACATTGAATTAAAACCCTTAAATGAAAATCTGGCAACCTAAATGTAAAGCCCTCCTTTTGAAAAGTCTATCCATATTTTGAAGTATATAAATAAAGATAGTTGTATTTCCAATTCCTCAACAATCTTTGCAAAGTTTATGGATTCATCCCTAGCATATGATTTTAATCAAATTTTCAAGTAACTCAATAAATAATTGGCTTTTCAAAAAAAAAAAAAGAGATGGATAAATTATGAATTTGGAAAGGAATTTCTAAGAATGAAGTAATCATTCTTATCCAATTTTCAATGACAAGCGCATATTATCTCCATGATGAAGAATTAGAAGAATATGGACAACCAAACTTGAGGACGAATAGTTCTATCTTTATTATATTATTAAACAATCAATTTTAAGAAGTTTTTTTTTCATTGTCTAAAAATTACCAATAAACAATGAAAAAATAAAAGGATAAAGTATTTATAACTAAAGTATAAATCACATAATATTAGCAATTGTCATTTGCTCCATAATTTACAAATAAGTTCAAAATTTTCGTGAAATTCACCTCGATTTTCATTTATATTTGTGTGCGCATGCAATGCAATTTATTCATTTAATAGATACTTTACACAAGATTTTTAGACAAATTATAGTATTTTCTTGAGAAATTTAATGTTACCATTTTTATTGTCTCATTCGTTTTAAGTTAAGTTCCAATTTAAACTTATTTATTCAAAAACAATGATTTCAACGGTAAAAACCGTTGACTTATAATTTTTCAGAGAAACTATCCATGCATAGTAAGTTACGAATTAACATATAATTTTTCATTTGGGAAGAAAATCTGTACGCCACCGACATCTAAATACGGATCCCAACATTAAATTTGTAATTATTTTAACTTATTTGAATTGCGCAGAACAAATAGACTTTCGAAATTTGAACAGCCAACTTGCCATGCAACGCCGACATTGGAATCTAACTCAGTATTGCAATTATCGTAGCCTTAAAACTCAATTCAACGAACCCTCCCACTTTTTTGTTTGGGTGCACAAAGAGGCATATTTTTACAAATTTAGCAACCAAAATCCCAATTTTTTTTTTTCATAAAGAGAAATTAACATTGAATTAAAACCCTTAAATGAAAATCCAGCAACCTAAATGTAAAGCCCTCCTTTTGAAAAGTCTATCCATATTTTGAAGTATATAAATAAAGATAGTTGTATTTCCAATTCCTCAACAATCTTTGCAAAGTTTATGGATTCATCCCTAGCATATGATTTTAATCAAATTTTCAAGTAACTCAATAAATAATTGGCTTTTGGGAAAAAAAAAAAGGTGGATAAATTATGAATTTGGAAATGTATTTCTAAGAATGAAGTAATCATTCTTATCCAATTTTCAATGACAAGCGCATATTATCTCCATGATAAAGAATTAGAATAATATTGACAACCAAACATGAGGACGAATAGTTCTATCTTTATTATATTATTAAACAATCAATTGTAAGAAGATTTTTTTTTTCATTGTCTAAAAATTACCAATGAACTTTGAAAAAATAAAAGGATAAAGTATTTCTAACTAAAGTATAAATCACATAATATTAGCAATTCTCATTTGCTCGATAATTTACAAGTATTGGTTAATTGAAGTTTAAAATTTTCGTGAAATTCACCTCGATTTTCATTTATATTTATGTGCACATGCAATGCAATTTATTCATTCAATAGATACTTTACACAAGATTTTTAGACAAATTATAGTATTTTCTTGAAAAATTTAATGTTACTTTTTTTATTGTCTCATTAGTTTTAAGTTAAGTTCCGATTTAAACTTATTTATTCAAAAACAATGATTTCAACGGTAAAAACCGTTGACTTATAATTTTTCGGAGAAACTATCCATGCATAGTAAGTTACGAATTAACATATAATTTTTCATTTGGGAAGAAGATCTGTACGCCACCGACATCTAAATACGGATCCCAACGTTAAATTTGTAATTATTTCCACTGATTTGAACTGCGTTGAAACGGATGGACTTTCGAAATTTGAACAGCCATCTTGCCATGCAATGCCGACATCATAATCTAACTCAGTATTGCAATTATGGTAGCCTTAAAACTCAATTCAACGAACCCTCCCACTTTTTTGTTTGGGTACACAAAGAGGCATATTTTTACAAATTTTGCAACTAAAATCACAATTCTTTTTCATAAAGAGAAATTAACATTGAATTAAAACTCTTAAATGAAAATCTAGCAACCTAAATGTAAAGCCCTCATTTTGAAAAGTCTATCCACATTTTGAAGTATATAAATAAAGATAGTTGTATTTCATTTTCCTCAACAATCTTTGCAAAGTTTATGGATTCATCCCTAGCATATGATTTTAACCAAATTTTCAAGTAACTCAATAAATAATTGGCTTTTGCGAAAAAAAAAAAAAAAAAAGGTGGATAAATTATGAATTTGAAAAGGTATTTCTAAGAATGAAGTAATCATTCTTATCCAATTTTCAATGACAACCGCATATTATCTCCATGATGAAGAATTAGAAGAATATTGACAACCAAACTTGAGGACGATTAATTCTATCTTTTTATATTATTAAACAATCATTTGTAAGAAGATTTTTTTTTTCATCGTCTAAAAATTACCAATAAATTATGAAAAAATAAAAGGATAAAGTATTTATAACTTAAGTATAAATCACATAATATTAGCAATTGTCATTTGCTCCATAATTTACAAATATTGATTAATTGAAATTCAAAATTTTCGTGAAATTCACCTCGATTTTCATTTATATTTATGTGCCCATGCAATGCAATTTATTCATTCAATAGATACTTTACACAAGATTTTAGACAAATTATAGTATTTTCTTGAGAAATTTAATGTTACCTTTTTTATTGTCTCATTCGTTTTAAGTTAAGTTCCAATTTAAACTTATTTATTCAAAAACAATGATTTCAACGGTAAAAACCGTTGACTTATAATTTTTCGGAGAAACTATCCATGCATAGTAAGTTACGAATTAACATCTAACTTTTCATTTGGGAACAAGATCCGTACACCACCGACATCTAAATACGGATCCCAACTTTAAATTTGTAATTATTTTAACTTATTTGAATTGCGCAGAACAGATAGACTTTCGAAATGTGAACAGCCATCTTGCCATGCAACGCCGACATCAGAATCTAACTCTGTATTGCAATTATGGTAGCCTTAAAACTCGATTCAACGAACCCTCCCACTTTTTTGTTTGGGTGCACAAAGAGGCATATTTTTACAAATTTAGCAACCAAAATCCCAATTTTTTTTCATAAAGAGAAATTAACATTGAATTAAAACCCTTAAATGAAAATCTGGCAACCTAAATGTAAAGCCATCCTTTTGAAAAGTGTATCCATATTTTGAAGTATATAAATAAAGATAGTTGTATTTCCAATTCCTCAACAATCTTTGCAAAGTTTATGGATTCATCCCTAGAATATGATTTTAATTAAATTTTCAAGTAACTCAATAAATAATTGGCTTTTGCAAAAAAAACAGGTGGATAAATTATGAATTTGAAAAGGTATTTCTAAGAATGAAGTAATCATTCTTATCCAATTTTCAATGACAAGCGCATATTATCTCCATGATGAAGAATTAGAAGAATATTGACAACCAAACTTGAGGACGAATAGTTCTATCTTTATTATATTATTAAATAATCAATTGTAAGAAGATTTTTTTTTCATTGTCTAAAAATTACCAATAAATTATGAAAAAATAAAAGAATAAAGTATTTCTAACTAAAGTATAAATCACATAATATTAACAATTGTCATTTGCTCCATAATTTACAAATATTTATTAATTGAAGTTCAAAATTTTCGTGAAATTCACCTCGATTTTCATTTATATTTGTGTGCGCATGCAATGCAATTTATTCATTCAATAGATACTTTACACAAGATTTTTAGACAAATTATAGTATTTTCTTGAGAAATTTAATATTACCTTTTTTATTGTCTCATTCGTTTTAAGTTAAGTTCCAATTTAAACTTATTTATTCAAAAACAATGATTTCAACGGTAAAAACCGTTAATTTATAATTTTCGGAGAAACTATCCATGCATAGTAAGTTACAAATTAACATCTAACTTTTCATTTGGGAATAAGATCCGTACGCCACCAACATCTAAATACGGATCCCAACTTTAAATTTGTAATTATTTTAACTTATTTGAATTGCGCGTAACATAGGACTTTAAATGTGAAGCCATCTTGCCATGCAACACCGACATCGAATCTAACTCGTATTGCAATTATGGTAGCCTTAAAACTCCATTCAACGAACCCTCCCACTTTTTTGTTTGGGTGCACAAAGAGGCATATTTTTACAAATTTAGCAATCAAAATCCCAATTTTTTTTTTCATAAAGAGAAATTAACATTGAATTAAAACCCTTAAATGAAAATCTAGCAACCTAAATGTAAAGCCATCCTTTTGAAAAGTGTATCCATATTTTGAAGTATATAAATAAAGATAGTTGTATTTCCAATTCCTCAACAATCTTTGCAAAGTTTATGGATTCATCCCTAGCATATGATTTTAATTAAATTTTCAAGTAACTCAATAAATAATTGGCTTTTGTAGAAAAAACAGGTGGATAAATTATGAATTTGGAAATGTATTTCTAAGAATGAAGTAATCATTCTTATCCAATTTTCAATGACAAGCGCATATTATCTCCATGATGAAGAATTAGAAGAATATTGACAACCAAACTTGAGGACGAATAGTTCTATCTTTATTATATTATTAAACAATCAATTGTAAGAAGATTTTTTTTTTCATTGTCTAAAAATTACCAATAAATTATGAAAAAATAAAAGAATAAAGTATTTCTAACTAAAGTATAAATCACATAATATTAACAATTGTCATTTGCTCTATAATTTACAAATATTGATTAATTGAAGTTCAAAATTTTCGTGAAATTTACCTCGATTTTCATTTATATTTATGTGCGCATGCAATACAATTTATTCATTCAATAAATACTTTACACAAAATTTTTAGACAAATTATAGTTTTTCTTGAGAAATTTAATGTTACCTTTTTTATTGTCTCATTAGTTTTAACTTAAGTTCCATTTAAATTTATTTATTCAAAAACAATGATTTCAACGGTAAAAACCGTTCAACTTATAATTCTTCGGAAAAATTATCCATGCATAGTAAGTTACGAATTAACACATAACTTTTCATTTGGGAATAAGATCCATACGCCGCCAACATCTGAATACGGATCCCAACATTAAATTTGTAATTATTTCAACTTATTTGAACCGCGTTGAAGAATAGATGGACTTTCAAAATTGAGCCATATTTTGCCATGCAACACCAACATCGAATCTAACTTAATATTGCAATTATGGTAGCCTTAAAACTCGATTCAACGAACCCTCCCACTTTTTTGTTTGGGTGCACAATGAGGCATATTTTTACAAATTTAGCAACCAAAATCCCAATTTTTTTTTTCATAAAGAGAAATTAACATTGAATTAAAACCCTTAAATAAAAATCCGGCAACCTAAATGTAAAGCCCTCATTTTGAAAAGTCAATCCATATTTTGAAGTATATAAATAAAGATAGTTGTATTTCCAATTCCTCAACAATCTTTGTAAAGTTTATGGATTCATCTCAAGTATATCATTTTAATCAAATTTTCAAGTAACTCAATAAATAATTGGCTTTTGCAAAAAAAAAAAAAGGTGGATAAATTATGAATTTGGTAATGTATTTCTAAGAATGAAATAATCATTTTATCCAATTTTCAATGACAAGCGCATATTATCTCCATGATGAAGAATTAGAATAATATTGACAACCAAACATGAGGACGAATAGTTCTATCTTTATTATATTATTAAACAATCAATTGTAAGAAGATTTTTTTTTTTCATTGTCTAAAAATTACCAATGAACTATGAAAAATAAAAGGATAAAGTATTTATAACTAAAGTATAAATCACATAATATTAGCAATTGTCATTTGCTCCATAATTTACAAATATTGATTAATTGAAGTTCAAAATTTTCATGAAATTCACCTCGATTTTCATTTATATTTATGTGCACATGCAATGCAATTTATTCATTCAATAGATACTTTACACAAGATTTTTAGACAAATTATAGTATTTTCTTGAGAATTTAATGTTACTTTTTTTATTGTCTCATTAGTTTTAAGTTAAGTTCCGATTTAAACTTATTTATTCAAAAACAATGATTTCAACGGTAAAAACCGTTGACTTATAATTTTCGGAGAAACTATCCATGCATAGTAAATTATGAATTAACATATAACTTTTCATTTGGGAAGAAGATCCGTACGCCACCGACATCTAAATACGGATCCCAACATTAAATTTGTAATTATTTCAACTTATTTGAACCGCGCAGAACAGATGGACTTTCGAAATTTGAACAGCCATCTTGCCATGCAACACCGACATCAGAATCTAACTCAGTATTGCAATTATGGTAGCCTTAAAACTCGATTCAACGAACCCTCCCACTTTTTGTTTGGGTGCACAAAGAGGCATATTTTTACAAATTTAGTAACCAAAATCCCAATTTTTTTTTTCATTAAGAGAAATTAACATTGAATTAAAACCCTTAAATGAAAATCTGGCAACCTAAATGTAAAGCCCTCATTTTGAAAAGTGTATCCATATTTTGAAGTATATAAATAAAGATAGTTGTATTTCCAATTCCTCAACAATCTTTGCAAAGTTTATGGATTCATCCATAGCATATGATTTTAATCAAATTTTCAAATAACTCAATAAATAATTGGCTTTTGCAAAAAAAAGAGGTGGATAAATTATGAATTTGGAAATGTATTTCTAAGAATGAAGTAATCATTCTTATCCAATTTTCAATGACAAGCGCATATTATCTCCATGATCAAGAAGTAGAAGAATATTGACAACCAAATTTGAGGACGAATAGTTCCATCTTTGTTATATTATTAAACAATCAATTGTAAGAATATATTTTTTTTCCTTGTCTAAAAATTACCAATGAACTATGAAAATATAAAAGGATAAAGTATTTCTAACTAAAGTATAAATCACATAATATTAGCAATTGTCATTTGCTCAATAATTTACAAATATTGATTAATTGAAGTTCAAAATTTTTGTGAAATTCACCTCGATTTTCATTTATATTTATGTGCATATGCAATGCAATTTATTCATTCAATAGATACTTTACACAAGATTTTTAGACAAATTATAGAATTTTCTTGAGAAATTTAATGTTACTTTTTTTTTTTTATTGTCTCATTAGTTTTAAGTTAAGTTTTGATTTAAACTTATTTATTCAAAAACAATGATTTCAACGGTAAAAACCGTTGACTTATAATTTTCGGAGAAACTATCCATGCATAGTAAGTTACGAATCAACATATAATTTTCATTTGGGAAGAAGATCGTACGCCACCGACATCTAAATACGGATCCCAACATTAAATTTGTAATTATTTTAACTTATTTGAATTGCGCAGAACAGATAGACCTTCGAAATGTGAACAGCCATCTTGCCATGCAACGTCGACATCAGAATCTAACTCAGTATTGCAATTATGGTAGCCTTAAAACTCGATTCAACAAACCCTCCCACTTTTTTGTTTGGGTGCACAAAGATGCATATTTTTACAAATTTAGCAACCAAAATCCCATTTTTTTTTTTTTTTTTCATAAAGAGAAATTAACATTGAATTAAAACCCTTAAATGAAAATCGGCAACCTAAATGTAAAGCCCTCATTTTGGAAAGTATATCCATATTTTGAAGTATATAAATAAAGATAGTTGTATTTCCAATTCCTCAACAATCTTTGCAAAGTTTATGGATTCATCCCTAGCATATGATTTTAATCAAATTTTCAAGTATCTCAATAAATAATTGGCTTTTGCAGAAAAAACAGGTGGAAAAATTATGAATTTGGAAATGTATTTCTAAGAATGAAGTAATCATTCTTATCCAATTTTCAATGACAAGCGCATATTATCTCCATGATGAAGAAGTAGAAGAATATTGACAACCAAATTTGAGGACGAATAGTTCTATCTTTATTATATTATTAAACAATCAATTGTAAGGAGATATTTTTTTCCTTGTCTAAAAATTACCAATGAACTATGAAAATATGAAAGGATAAAGTATTTCCAACTAAAGTATAAATCACAGAATATTAGCAATTGTCATTTGCTCGATAATTTACAAGTATTGATTAATTGAAGTTCAAAATTTTCGTGAAATTCACCTCGATTTTCATTTATATTTATGTGCACATGCAATGCAATTTATTCATTCAATAGATACTTTACACAAGAATTTTAGACAAATTATAGTATTTTCTTGAGAAATTTTATGTTACTTTTTTTATTGTCTCATTAATTTTAAGTTAAGTTCCGATTTAAACTTATTTATTCAAAAACAATGATTTCAATGGTAAAAACCGTTGACTTATAATTTTTCGGAGAAACTATCCATGCATAGTAAGTTACGAATTAACATATAACTTTGCATTTGGGAAGAAGATCTATACGCCATCGACATCTAAATACGGATCCCATGATCGCCGTTAAATTTGTAATTATTTTAACTTATTTGAACTTTGTAGAACAGATGGACTTTCGAAATTTGAATAGCCATCTTGCCATGCAACTCCGACATCAGAATCTAACTCAGTATTGCAATTATGGTAGCCTTAAAACTCGATTCAACGAACCCTCCCACTTTTTTGTTTGGGTGCACAAAGAGGCATATTTTTACAAATTTAGCAACCAAAATCCCAATTTTTTTTTTTCATAAAGAGAAATTAACATTGAATTAAAACCCTTAAATGAAAATTTGGCAACCTAAATGTAAAGCCCTCCTTTTGGAAAGTATATCCATATTTTGAAGTATATAAATAAAGATAGTTGTATTTCCAATTCCTCAACAATCTTTGCAAAGTTTATGGTTTCATCCCTAGTATATGATTTTAATCAAATTTTCAAGTATCTCAATAAATAATTGGCTTTTGCAGAAAAAACAGGTGGATAAATTATGAATTTGGAAAGGTATTTCTAAGAATGAAGTAATCATTCTTATCCAATTTTTAATGACAAGCGCATATTATCTCCATGATAAAGAAGTAGAAGAATATTGACAACCAAATTTGATGATGAATAGTTCTATCTTTATTATATTATCAAACATTCAATTGTAAGGAGATTTTTTTTTCATTGTCTAAAAATTACCAATGAACTATGAAAATATGAAAGGATAAAGTATTTCTAACTAAAGTATAAATCACATAATATTAGCAATTGTCATTTGCTCGATAATTTACAAGTATTGATTAATTGAAGTTCAAAATTTTCGTGAAATTTACCTCGATTTTCATTTATATTTATGTGCACATGCAATGCAATCTATCCATTCAATAGATACTTTACACAATATTTTTAGACAAATTATAGTATTTTCTTGAGAAATTTAATGTTTCTTTTTTTATTGTCTCTTTAGTTTTAAAGTTAAGTTCCATTTTAAACTTATTTACTCAAAAACAACTGATTTCAACGGTAAAAACTGTCAACTTATAATTCTTCGGAAAAATTATCCATGCATAGTAAGTTACGAATTAACACATAACTTTTCATTTGGGAATAAGATCCGTACGCCGCCAACATCTGAATACGGATCCCATGATCACCGTTAAATTTATAATTATTTTAACTTATTCGAACTGCGTAGAACATGTGGACTTTCGAAATCTGAACATACATTTTGCCACCAATTGCCGATATCAAAATCTAACATAATCTCATGATTATGGTAACCTTATCACTCGCTTCAATGAACCTCCCATTTTATTTTTTTTGGGAGGGTGCAAAAACGGACATATTTTATGAATTTAGCAACCGAAATCCCAATTTCTTTTCATAAAGAGAAAGCCGCATAAAACGGCAACCCACAAAATGGAAAAATCTGACAATACCCCAAAACGAAAAAGCCCCTTCCATTTTCGGCTCCGAGAGAGAGCACATAGAAGGAAGCAGAGAGGAACAGCTGGGCAGCGATCCGACGGCGGAGGCAGCCCCGTGTGGGCCCGGGCGAGTGGATCGGACGGCGGATCCGAGCGCCCCGGTTCAACTCCAGTTCATAGACCCCGGAGGAGTCCGAGCCCGGGCCTCGGCGGACTCACCTATAAAACGCACCCGAAAGTGGCCCTCGAAAATCCGAAATTGAAAAAAGAAAAACAAATTCTCTCCGGAGAGGTGGAAAGAAAAGGTAAAAAGGAAAAAAAGAAAAAGAAAAATCCGCCGGAATTTCGCTCCCTCCTTCCCTCTGGCCGGAAGCTAGGAAAAAAAAATCGAAAAAGAAAAAACCCTAAAACGCGACATCTCTCTCTCTCTCTCTCTCTCTCTATCGCGCTCGCTCGTGCTTCGTGCTCGTGCCCGTGCGCGAAAATCTGGTCCTCCGTTCGCTCTTTCGCTTCTTCGTCTTCACTCGATTTCGATCGCTTTGCTGTGGTGCCTAGGGTTGCAGCTGCGGTGGGGGCGGACGGGCGGGGGTGTTCGCGAGGTCGATGTGAAGATCGGCCCTTCCGGGAGCGGGAGAGCGGGAGAACCGGGTTCGTTCGATTTCTCGGCGGTTTTCAAGCGGGGAATCGCAAGAGGCCATCCATGTCGTCGTCGTCGTCGGATAGGGAGCTGGAGGAGCAGCTGGCGGAGGCCGGGAGGAGGCTGCTGGAGCCGCCGCCCGCCGTGGACGAGCTCCTGCCCCTTCTCGACGTAAGCCCCTTCCCCTTCTTTTCGCCCTGTTCTGATTGCTCCGGTGTTTTCTTTTTTTCTCTTTTTTTTGGGGAGGCTCGTCGTTCGGTGGAGCGGCTCGATTGGTTGGTTTTCCGGCGAATGTCGTGCGCGGTTTTGATTTGCGGACGGGTGTAGGAGCCGTACTAGGGCTTTTCCCTGGAGATACGGCTTGTCTTTCGTTTGGCTTGGTTAGGCTTTTCGTCGTGCATGGTGTGGTCGGCGTGCATTTGGTCGGGAATGCTTGTTTTCGTCGGGCCGCGAGGGCGATTCTGAGTCGTTGGCCGCAGGGGGCGGTAATTGCATGGGGGTGGGGATGGGGTGGTTCGATTGTGTGAGAATTGTGCTTGTCAATTATGTGCCGTTCGTGCGTGAATCTTGGGATTTCCCTCGTTGTGCAATCTAGTTGCTTCTGGGAGAGCTGTGTGGTTTTTGTTGAGATGAATGTGTTGATAGTTTGCTGATTGTTAGGAGCAATACACGTTCGTAGTTGCATGGATGTGTCGTTACGGTAAGAGAAGGTTGGATTGAGTAATCCTTGTTGTTTTAGGTAGGATAGCCGTTATGACCGTTGATATCGTTGAAGAGGTGTCGGTTGATTATTTCCTGTTATGTCGACATTTACGGTAGGAGAAGGTTGAAATCGCTAATCCTTGCGTCATCATCGGGTAGCCATTTTGACCGTTAAGGCCGTTGAAGAGGTGTCTGTTGTGGATCTTAGTTATATATGTTGCCGTCAATTGATTGTTTCCTGTTATGCTTCAATCGTTACATTAAGAGAGGTTGAGTAGACTAATCGGTGCTCTTTAAGTAGGAAGCCGTTATGACGTCCGTATCTTTTGTGCTTTCAATTTGAGCTTTCCGTATTACGTCGAATAGGTGCCCTTTTGAAACTTACTTGAATTTATTGCTGCTAGTTGATAATTTCCTTTGAATTGAGTATGTATGACGAATTTTTGAGGAAGAACTTCAAGGAATATTTCGATTCAATAAATGTATGCCTGACTACAATCAGAAGGTATACCTATTAAATATCAACACAGGCAATTTACGCAGTTGTTTTATCTTTTCCTTTCTTCGGAAATTTGCATGTTGATTAAGGTAACACAAGCACGCCGGAATTGGTATTTTCCATTTTCATGCATCAATTGATTGCTGATTTTGTCTGCATTGTTTGGGCATTTCGGTGACTGTGAATTTGTGACTGGCAATTTGCATGTATCTCGAAAATTCTACCGATCTTCTCATTTTGTTATGCTTGGCAGTGAAGTTATTTCTTTCCTATTCATACATCCTTCAATAAGGTGATTTGAGTATTTGATTGTTGTCTTAGGAAACTTTTATATTTTATTTAGTGGTGCCCTTATGTTTGCATCCATGTCCTTCGTGTTTGAAACTTAGTACTCATGTAACTTTCTGCATGCTTCTAAGAAGGATAGAAAAGAGTTAATATGGTTGATGGTGCTTTACGTATTTCAAATTGTTCATATTGTGCATGACTTAAAGTAGATGGTACTACAAACTACTAATTCGCCTTTATTTTGCTTTAACCTGGCAAATGAAGCGAGTTGAAACTTATCTCTCGAGAGTAGAACAATCTCCAAGCAAATCAATGCAAAAGGCGCTTAGTTCGTCGCAGAAGGCATTAGTGGCCGATAGACTTTTCAGGCATGCAGATGTTGATGTTAGAGTTGCTGTTGCCTCATGCATTAGTGAGATAACAAGGATCAGTGCACCAGAGGCTCCCTATGATGATGACCAAATGAAGGTAATAAAAGATCTTATATTAATGATGTTCCTGGATCATAGTGGCCAAATGTTTGGTGACCTAACCTTTAAGCTGTTTTAATGTGAATTTGGCACACACAGGAGGTTTTCCAGTTGATCGTGTCATCCTTTCAGAATCTCTCTGATAAGTCCAGCCGATCATATGTGAAAAGGGCCTCAATTTTGGAAACTGTTGCAAAGGTCAGGTCCTGCGTTGTGATGCTGGACCTCGAGTGTGATAACCTGATACTGGAAATGTTCGAGCATTTCTTAAAGGAAATAAGGTACGTGAATGCCTGATCCAGGCTTCATGGATAGTTGGACATAGCTGGTCCTCAACTGTTCTCCTTTTTTCTTTTATGGATTTGGATGATCATTTTCCATGGTGGCATCTGTATAATCCTGCATAATGAATTCTTACTTGTGCCGACACAGAATCATATATGCTTTGGAGTTTGCGTCCTTTACCAATTAAAGTTAGTTCATTTTAGTTGTAAAGCTGCAATGAAAATTTTGATTGCAGTTGTGTCTATTGACAATTTGATGTGTTTTTGGCTTTTTGCCTCTTTTTTTCTCCTCTCAGTCCTTTGGTTTTCAGTCGTCTCACTTTCCATTTTATGATGTCCGTTTGGCATATTTATTGTTCAGTATCTGTATCGATGTTATTTGTGTGCTTGGAGGAAGTGTTGGATCTATCTGTTGTTGAGTTGATTGAGTGCATTGCGTGTCCCTCTATTCCGATGGGGATTTCAGAATCAGCCCTGTTTGCTGGTATCCTGAAGATTATATATGTATTTTGTTAGTTTTAATTTCACCTAGTATAACTGCATCTATACTTGTGCTTTTAACTAATGTTCAACAAACAACATTCAGGGAGCACCATCCAGAAAATGTCTTTACATCAATGGAGACAATTATGACACTGGTTATAGAAGAAAGTGAAGATATTTCACCAGAGCTTCTCTCTCCTGTCTTAGCCAGTGTAAAAAAGGACAATGAGGTAAACTTCTTGTCAAGTCAGTTAGATCTCTTTCTTTATTGACTATCCTCCATAACATTAAAAATTACACTGTTTTTCAGGATGTGCTTCCTATTGCAAAGAAGCTTGGAGAGAAAGTGCTTGAGAAGTGTGCTGTGAAACTGAGACCTTACCTGGCCCAAGCATTGAAATCGTCCGGTGTTGTTTTAGATGATTATAGTAAAGTAATTACTTCCATATGTCAAGACTCAAATGGTGCAGCTGGGGAAACTGATGTCCATGATGATGTAAGTGAAAATAAGTTCTACCATAAATTTGGCCGTGTTTGGTTTGTAAGTTGTTCTTGGATTTTATTTTCACACGGTTAGATCTACTCTCCATCATCAACTAGATATTCTGATGCCATTATTTAGTGGCATCTCTCTGTTTTCTTATTTTCTGCTCTGTGTTGGTGACATTACTTGCATAAATTCTTTAAACGTCCGATTTATGCTTGTTTAGATGGAAAAAGAGAGGTTAGCTGAAGAGCCTTCAACTCAAGATGTTCCTGCACCTGGTGAATCTCCAAAAACAGTTGTGAACAATGGTTCGACCCAGCTGGACAAAGATGATTCTTCGGCAGATCCTGTGTCTTTGAATAAGGAAGAAGAAAATAAGGAAGAAGAAAATAAGGAGAGTGCACCCAAAACCACTGATGCATCGAGCAATGGTGACCTTGATAAATTGGACAACAAGAAGGCACAGAAAGAAGAATCCAAGCCGGAACCAGCTAAGAAGAAGAGAGGACGGAGAACTAACATGTCATCTAGATCTGCGAAGCCATCCAACATTGCTCGGGTTGATGACAAGGATGCTGAAATAGTGAAAGACACTGAGGAAGAACCTGGCAATGATGCTCCAAGTCTGCCTGATGAAGATCTTAAATGTGAGGTAAAAATACCGTCGCAAAGTGAAAAGGAGGGCGTGTCTGAGCCATCTACTGATAAAGTGGGCGTGTCTGAGCCATCTACTGATAAAGCGGCTGATGAGTCCAAGGATGATGAGTCCAAGGATGAGGAGTCCAAACATGATGATGAGTCCAAGGTCTCTGCTTTGCCTACCTTAACTGAGGAGATACCTGATAAAAGTCAGCCCCAAGAGGCTGGATCACCAAAGGATAAAGAGGATTCAGCTGAAGAGGTGAAACCATCTTCTGTTGACATTTCCAAAAAAGAATCTGCAGGAACGGCTGGTCTTCAAGTAGAAACAGATAGGAAAAGAGTGGATGATAGCGCTGACGATGTGTCCAGCAAGGAGAGAACTATAACTGTGGAGGAAGTGTCCAAGGAAGATGATGCAACCAGTGGATCAGATGTAAAAATGTTGAAGCAGCCAGAGAAGAAAGTGAATGCAAGCACCAGCAGTGGGGAAGGTATCTCTAGAAAGAAGCCAGAGGACAGAAGGAAGAACACCAAAAGTAGATTGGCTTCTGAGAAGAATGTCAAGAAATCTGCTGGGAAACCGGAGAAGAAGGTACCTCCATATTGAAGTTAGTCTATAATTTTATATATGTCTTCACTTGGTTAGTGATGAATGCTTTTACCTATCAGGGAACTCCTCCCTCTCCTAAGGGGGTGAAAAAACCAGTTAAAGATGAGAAGTACCTGGGTGAGACCTCTAAGGACAACTTCAAGAGGAAGCGTAGTTCAGGCAAAGAGGAGGTATAATATGCACTCTGTCTAACCATCTATTTTGCATTTTCAACCTTTTCTTCTTTTGCATTTGCTAGTTTTAGACATGAAGGGCTTGAGTAGGGAAGATCTTAGGAAGAAAGTTAGAATCTTAAGGGAGAAGAATTGAAATGGGAAAGAAAGAAAATCCCCCCTCCAAAACATAGCAGTTAGATGTTGATGTGTGTGTGTGTGGATTTTCATCATCACTAGACAAGTTTCATACTTAATCTTGTAAACTTCATATTGCTAAGCTTCGATTTTGACACAATGTCAACTGAGATTGATGATTTGCCAACGTCATGTGTCTGTCTTGGCTTGTTTTGAATAAGCTTGTGCGTCTCTTTTAGGGGTATCATGACTTACCAAAGGTGATGAAAAATTCAGTATATGTATATGCTTTTAAATGGAGAAAATGAGGACTTCTATGAATATCTGTTAACCAATGAGTCTCAACTGCTTAGTCTGTTTCAATTTGGATGCATTTGTGATGCTATGCTCATTGGATGGTTCTGATCTCTGTCCTTTCTCCTGCCATCTCTGCAAGCTTCTGTTGTGCTTAAAGTGGATAGTAGAAGTGTGTATTTCTCATTCCTCCCCCAGCTCTTCACCACACCCGGCACTAACGGAAAGACCATTTCATAGGATTGATATCTGGTGGTGACATGATTTCTGATTGGTTGATCATAGGTGTCCCAGGATTCTGATGCTAAGAATTATGGAGCGGATCTGGTTGGCTTGAAGATTAAAGTTTGGTGGCCTCTGGATGAACAGTATGTATAGATTTTCTGTAGTCTTTCTCTATGTGCCTGTTATATTTTGCTAAGTCAAATATTTTAAGCGCTGGCTCTACATCTAATTATACCTAAAGCCACTTCATATCATCTCAGATATGCTTCTGACTATTTCATAATCTTTCAGATACTACAAAGGTGTCATTAAGGCTTTTGATGGTGTGCAAAAGAAGCATAAGGTGAGATGGCAGTTATGGTTATTAAAATGCTCTTTTAATCTCGTATTAGAGGTTGGGGTATTATGTCCAGAAGATTTCAACTGCATACTTTTGCAGGTTCTCTATGAGGATGGTGACATTGAGACATTAAATCTTGAGGCAGAGAAATGGAAGTTTGTTGAAGGTGATTTTGGAAATAAGGTGGGTACTAATGGATTTGACAACATTGACCTCCTAACCTCAATGTTGTGTCTTATAAATAACTGACTGATGGTTTTCTCTCCACAGGGCCAGGTTGCTGACCATGATAGTTCGGATGCTTCACCAGAAATGTACGTCGCTTTTTCTTCTTTCCCTGACTTCTTGTTTGAGGAAATAATACATTTGACATTGTGGAAATTCTTATTTGATGGAAATTTCGGATTCTTGATTCAGAGTTTATTTTGGGAAGGCTGCGTCAATACTTTGGAAATTGATACTTGAGTAGGATGCACGAAAATCCGACTTTCTAATCTGAATTTCAGGGTGGATTTCCTTGTAGTTCATGAATATAATATTCTTCCATTTTTTAAAAAGGTCTTGGAGCATTCCTTTTTTTAAACAAAGATGTTAGGGAGTTGCCTCCTGTTTTTGTAGATGGATGCTGTTGTCTCTGTCTTAATACTCTTCTTGAGGACTTCATTAATATATCATTTCAGCATGGATAGCTTGTGGCGCTTAGATCTCTATATTTGCTTCTCCAGACATGCGATTGCTGTATCTCGAGCACATTGTTCCATGTCTTTATTCTGTACTAAATTCCATGCTCCAGTGTACATTCTATAATAGTAAATAGTATTGTACCGATATCATCTGGTTGCTTAATTCAGGCCTCTGAAGAAAAAGGCAAAAGTGAAGCCTGGGCTGGCTTCAGCAAAGAAAGTGAAGATGGATATGTCATCAAAGAAGTGAGTTAAATTTTACAGATAGACTTTTATTGTCCTTAGTTTGTTACATAACCATTTGACGTTTAATTGCTAGGAGTGGAGGTGTTTCTTCTGGCAAATCCAAAGCTCCCGCTGCTACAACATCTGGTCACAAGTCTAGGGAAGGCAGGAAAACAGATGGCAATTTTGAGAAAGACCGAACCCCTAAAAGTACTGGTAAGGCGACTTTGAAAACGTCTGGGAAAGCCAAGGATACTGAACTTATGACTCTCAAGACTGGCAAATCAAAAGCCAATGACTCCAGTGCAAGAAGTGTTTCGACTAAGTCTGACCGAGAAATCCAGAAAGGTGACAAGTCCATGCGAGCCGATAAGAGTACTTCCAAGGGGAAAGGTCTGAGGAGTTTTGGCAAGGCTAATACCAGTAGTTCTGGAAAGCTCAAACTGGGTTCACCCAAACCCAAAGAGGATGAAATTGAGGATGAAGACTCAGAGGAAACACCTGAAGTCCCTCTAAGTAAGAAAGCAAGGCTGTCGGAGTCTTCAAAAGCGCAGGGAGGCAAATCGAGCACTGGGAAAAAGCGTCGAAAAGGAGCTTAAAATCTGAAGAGGGGGTCATTGCTGACTGAATAGAAGGTGTTTTCTCCTCGAGGCACCGGTCCATCTCTCTGGAACTCTTTAGGATTTTGCATGTTGTTGGATCCTCCCGAGCTGTGCAGTATTTAAGCAAAACATTTCTCTTGGTGGTAGTTAATATTATGGCCAGCATTATATTCAGATAATCTAGATCTTTAGTGGTTGTAGAGGGTTAGCTTAGTTTTCCTTTTGCTGTTAGAGAGGAATGCTTTTGTTGGAACTGATTGCAGAGCGCATTGCTTAGCTTTGTTTCCTTTTGCAAAAAATGGGGTTATTTACATATGGCATTAGCTTCTTGTTGCTCGACTTTAAGAGGCTTTTCTTTGACCGAAATGTATTATTAGCGTGCCTTATGATTGATAAGAGTTACGGCGGAATTATCCATCCAGTTCCTAGAACTTGCTTGTTGGATTTGCAAAGGCAGGACTTGGGGTGGGTAACGTGGGTGTAGCTATTTTCAAACCCAAGAGTTTATAGCGCATTCGTTCCGAGTTCTTCTTATGACGAGCTCGGGAACAGAACAGCAAGTGGAATTTCCAAACTAGAAAGGATTTGTTCTACGCTTGCTCCCTTGAAACTTCCACCTAGACAGGAGAAATTCGAGTTATGTTTCTGAGACTAGAAAGGATTGTTCTACGCATTCTCCCCTGAACTCCCACACCTTAGGACGGGATAATCGGCACTTGGCCTAAAAGCATGGTACTTAGGTCTCAATCACTGTCTTCTTTCTATTGTTTTGTCAAGCTAAGGCTGTTCGAGAATTTGTTGTCTGATAGCAAGTCCATGTGAGAGCTGGAGAGAACTTGATATGAATTCGCGGAGTCTCGCGGGTTTTCTGTTTCGGGGCTGGGCTATTCGTTCATTGTCTACGAAGTTGGGCTGTGTTCTTGTTGTATAATAGTCGGCAAAAGATCGAATTCGACGTTCCCCGAATCCTTAGATGACATGATTGTAAAGGGCTCCTCGGTCCATGTTGGTTGAGATGCCTGGGTTTTCCTTGTTCGTAGCTGTTAGCACTCTTACCTTGTGAGCTCGGCGTGAGTCGTATCTCCCTGCATCAGGTTATGTTCTTATTTCAAGATGCAACCTCTGCTCCAAGCGGAGTGGCGGAGTCTGTTTCACGGGAGGAAATCAGTATGCTTGACCTCGTAACCGATGGCAGGCTAACTATGACTGGTCTCCAACTTCTGCGGAGACCAAAGATACTCCTATGATCCAATTCACTCTTTAGCATCGCCGAACCAATAGTGTTTCCTAAATATTCGTAAATTTTGTTGACATAGCACCGCAACAAACAATAATTACACTGCTATTGTGAAAGTAGGCATAGAGCATGACTTGAACGATACGAGTCTAAGAAGGTGATCCATCATGTGCATGATACCGGAAGAGAAAGCACCGGATGACAGCCTTTGTTAATTACATTTCCGGGAGCTGGTCGCCGAAGCCAGAATCGCACGACACAACACATAAATCTGGAATATGCTGGCGCGCTTGATATTTATTGTTCGTTCGTTTCCGGATCGAAAGATCTGGGATCGATGGGTACTTCGTCCATCAGTGTGAACACGACATGGATTATATATTTTTAATGACCCTAGGGTTCTCTACCTGTCGAGGTCGAAAGTGGGGGTGGGTTTTTATGCCTTGGCCCTTCTTGATAAATCGAATATTTTCCCGGGGTGGTCCAGTCTAGTAGCCCCAATTGTGGTCCTCCAACTACACCCCGAAGCCTCCTTTATTGTTCTACTTTTCCTCCTCCTTGTTTTTGGGATGATTTCATTTCATCGTTTAAAACTTTCGTTTTCTGGGGCTTGTTGTCAGGGAAAAGAAAACCCTAAGGAGGACATAGGACAATACACATCAGGAAAAAAGAAAAAAACTTGGGTCGATTCTCTAGATTTTCCTTGCCCTATATAGAGTAATGAAATTAGTAGGTATTTTATAATCCCGCAAACTTATCTAAAGCGAGCTTCCTCCTTACTAAAAAAAGTAATATAAAGATTGAGGTTTTTGAGAGTAGATATTCAAAATATTATTTATTTACAAGAGGTTTTTTTGAAGTGCGCTGAATCATGGATGGTCCGAACATAGAAATAAGTGAGCTCTTGTTATGTTATGCTAACGAAGTAAATATTGACCGAATACAGGAAACCCGAGACCTCATGCTTCTTGCATTGCAAAGTGTCATTTTATCCCATCAAGTTCTTGATATTGCATGAAACTTTCATTAGTGTCGGTAAATCTGAATGAAAGACCCGGTCTAGTAGGGAGGGAAGAAATTTCTGCAATGTTGCCAACAATAGAATCGTGGGTACAACCCCTTATACCCGAAGTGGAAAAAGGCAAAAGTATAAGGGGAGAGCGGCTCGATGCTCTTCAGAACCATAACATTTTCCATTTGTAGCCCATTTGCCCATATCACCTTTTTGGTGGTTCCTTTACTCGGAATAGGTTTGACAGTCACCGCATTTCATGGCCAAAAGACAATGTCGTGAAATGAAACAAAAGCTTCAATTGTGGTCCATGGCTCGTGCATGCGGTCCTCTCCTCTACCCTAATACCGACAATTTGATGTCCTCCGTCCAATAAATTTAGCTTTCGTATATGACAATTATAATACATGATAGCCCCAAGTTAAATTGCACCGAGGAAGATTATATTCTATCAGAAAAAGACCTGATCCTCTCTCTCTCTCTCTCTCTCTCTCTCTCTCTCTCTCTCTCTCTCTCTCTCTCTCTTATCTGAAAATTTGAATAGGCATTTGTCTAAATCCTCAGCACCTTGGACACTTAAGTGATGTAGGAGTAAGTATCTCCCTTGAAACGGACAATATAAATCATGTGAATATTGCTTTCAATTCAATCACTTTACAATTTGCTGCTGCCAGCAATTTACTTCTTACGAGTGGATTAGCGGTAGGTCTTATCCCATCCTATGTGCTTGGTACAACAATTTGGAGCCGTATTATCTTCGTCTTGCTTGCCTGGGAGTGCTTGAGAACCGGGCCATGTGAAGTTCGATTTCTTTTACTGAAAATTACAAACAAAATAATCATCGTATTAAACTTATGGTACTCCATAATTAGAAAATGTCAGTCTCTAATCTTTTTTCGTTTCTTCTCTTCTATTTTCACCCCGAGTCAATCATAACCAATCATGCCTGATTCACGGGGCCACACCCTCAAACAAAGTACTCACGACAGTTGCAATTCGAGGTGAGTGAAGCAAGCCACAAGTCTCGTATCCTATACAAGATATAGATGGGAAAATTTAATATAGGGCGGTTAGAATCCTCGTTAGGGTGCACCTTGCAGATTTGTAGCAATTTGTATAAAAACTATTTAAGGGGTGACTCTCACAACTTAACACTCATTTTTGTCCGGCCTTCCAACACTGCTTTGAGCTACTTTTAACTACCCACTTGATCTATTTGCTTTAAGTGATGACATGTAATCGAAAGTTTTTATGAGTCAAATGACAAAATCTGTCGTCATCCAACGTGAAATGGGCGGGCGGCACATTGGATCGCGCGGTCTATGCCTCCCCAAGTGCATTTCTCTTACAAATCAAATAATCTTTCACAAATGCTGTGGACTTTCTCTGAGCTGCTCATGGTGGCTACATTTTGGGAAGGCCAGGCTTGAGTCGTCTAGGCTCGCCCATTAAGAGTGTTAACAAAAGAAAATTTTCTAAAATATTCTAAACTAAATGATGTAGAAATGCAATGGAGGGGATTTAAAGGCTAGTATAAATATAAGCCCCAAAGATAAGGATGTAAAATCACTCTGATTCATTCGTAGAAATGTTGATACATTGGGTTAATGAGTGTTTTCAGATTACTTGCTAAGTATATCTAATTTAAGATGTTTTGGTTTTTAAGACCTAATTTAAGATGATATGGTTTTTAAGACATTTTGAATAATTTTTTTGGTCGAAAGTAATATTTCATTCATTTTTATTAAAAAAAAAAGAGAGAAACAACTTAATTTACTTTACAAAAAAAAAAACAACTTAATTTGATTATAAATCAAGACAAATCCTAGATAATTTCAAAGTAAAACAAGTTCTAGATGACAAGATGAATTATCTAAACAAAGTTAGGGTTACATGCTAAAAGAGTAGATCTATGACTTCTTTAAACCAAATTTGGTGCCCCATCATTGAGTCCGTTTTCAATAATGAGCACATATCGAGAACTCTATTTATTATTGTGGCGTTGTCTTACGGCAGTGCGCATCTAGGTTTGGCATCCTCAACATATTTGTCATTCATAGTAAAAAAGTTAACTAAGCACGGATCTGATTGTGAGAGCAAAATCTTTCATGAAGCTCCTTCGATCTTGTATGAAACTAAACTTGTACACTAACAAAATCCAAAGAAAGAGAAATCGCAAAAATATACACATAAAATCCCCAAATCTAGACTAGGTAGGGATAGAAATCTTCCCAAAACGGAAGAGACAAGCTTCTAGAAATTAGATTAGAAAAGAAAAGCTCCCTAATTGGAAGGAAAGTAAGGAAAAGAAAATAGAGAACTGAATCATTTAAAATACAAAGGAGGGGAGGGAGAGATCTAGCTCAAACCCTCTCTTCTATGAAAGTCGAAGAAGGAGATTGTGTGGAGATGAGAGGAAGAAGAGAAGAGGAGGTAGGTGGCTAGAGTTTCCCTACCTGAGACCATGTTATGTCGACCATTTTGAATATTGATAAACTTTAATTGGTCAAAGATTACTCAAATTTCATTGTGTCTTCTTAACATGTAGTACGGGAATAGTCGATGAATTGATAATTGCGAAATTCTCTTTAACTAATTACTCAAGAAGTGTTTCAGAAATAACAAAATCCTTTATAGCAAAAGGGTTTTATTAATAAGTATTTTGGAGTATTCATTAAGAGTTCGTTTCGCGGAAAATAATTTTCGGGAAAATGTTTTCGGATTTTCGGCATTCGTTTCACAAAAAATGAATTCCTTGAGGAAAATGTTTTCTACCAAAGGAAAAAAGTCTTCTAAAGTAGGGGAAAATGTTTTCCACTTTTGAAAAGTGGAAAATATTTTCCCTCACTCTGATCTCTTTTATCTCACCTCTACAAATCATGACTTCATTCTCCCCTTTCTTTTTCTTCTTTTCTTTTTCATTCGAATTATTTTTTAATTTTCTTTTTCTTTTTTAATTCAATTATTTTTAATTTCCTTTTTCTTTCCTTTTTTTTTTTTTTTTTTTTTTTTTGGTTTCCCGTTTTCTTTTTCTTGGCTAGTCATTATACCAAAGTGAACAAGCTCATCGATTTCAAGCTGCGGTCGTCAATCGGCGAGCCTCGAGCTTGATGCTCGCGCTCGCCAATCCACGGGAGCGGAAAATATTTTCCTAGAACAGGAAAATATTTTAGAAACATTTTCCAGTTTTAGCTAACACTGGAAAATATTGTCATTTTCACGGAAAATGACTTCCAGGAAAAAATATTTTCAGAAATGGCTCATTTTTCGTGAAACGAAAGGATATTAAATGTGTTCGATGCGGTTTCAAATTACTGAATTTTAAATGTCCATATTACAGGCATCATCAACATACTGAAAGCTATATACTTCCTTATTTGGTTTAGCAAAATCCATATAAAAATATATGTTGAGTACTTTTATAAAAGTCACCTGCGAGCTCGTCGCAGGCAAGGCCTGTCCCCCGGATTGACGCAGTCCCATCCTGAAACGCCCGATTGCCAAGACAGCCACACCTCCCAACCGAGCATACATGCACGAGGAATTGACGACACCAGTCACATCGACGGCTAGAAATCAATCACCAGTGTCTGGTCTTCCCAAGAAATACATCCTGCCGAAAGGAGAGAGAAAAGAACAAGGAATTTTGGACAATTTTTCGAATGATCAAATAAATAAAAAAAAAGTGTCTTTTCTTCATGCGATTTCCTGTAATTTGTCTTGTCACATTCAAAATATATTTTTCAATGTCTGACAAGTATTTGTACACTGACGATTAAGAAAGAAAATATGGCAGAGGAAATGACTTACTTTCACAAGTGTCCAAAACACTTGTTAAGCTAATTCGATACGAAATATTTAAATAATAAAAAACTCAATACGAAATAGTCCAATTTTCAAGATATAAAATTTATTTAATACGTTATTTAAAGGGTCTTCAGAGGAAAACTTTTTTTCCCCCTTTTTTTGACAATTGGCAGCAGAAGTGACCCTTTTTTTTGGGTTGGTAAGTGATCCTTCAAATCGCTCCGTTTCCTTGTTTAACCGAAAGGGCAAAGACGAGAGCACGCTCTCTCCACAGTCCGAACATTTTCTCTTTACCTTTTTCGGTGGTTTTGCCATTTTGGGGCCATCGCCGTCGATCACTGTACGATTGATTCTGCGACATCTGGTACGTTATCCCCGAAACCTGTCGACACCTTGCATGTGTGTTTGTGTGCCTGTTGAGAGTGGGGTCTGGTTTTTGTGGCTCCTGTTTTGGGTTTTCTTGATGGGGGCAAAACCCTAGTTGTCATCGACAGGCGATGATGGATCTCTCTGATGTTTAGAGACTCCTAAAGTAACTCTCCTCAAGTGGGTGTCTCCACCTCTCCACAGATCTGATTTCTCCTTTTCTTTTTCTTCTTCTGCTGAATTCTGTTTCATTGTCTCACTGTTTTCTTGCATCATCACTTTGTTAGGGTTGATATGGGGCATACAAGAACTTGACAGAAGAGAGTGAGCACACAGAGGTAATTGTATAGAGGCTATACCTTTACTTTTGCGTGCTCATTTCTCTTTCCGTCAAGCTTCCCGTTGCCCGAATTTTCGCACCCCCCCCCCCCTCTCTCCTCTCTCTCTCTCTCTCTCTCTCTCTCTCTGTGGCTGTAGCTGTAGCTGTGGCCGTGGTTGTGTATGCGGGACTGGCGATGAGCCAAAAAAGAAGAAAAAAAAAAACTGATAAGACTCGACTGGTTCACATGGGTTCTGTGATCTGGGTTTGATTAATCTGTAAAAGCTTTTTCCTTTGTTTCCTTTTGGGTTTTTTAAGCTTGATGATCAGCAACAGTTAGCGGCTTCAGAGAGCGTGACTTTCGATGGGGGGATTAACTCCCTGTACTGTGCGGATTTAACGGAAAAATTCATATTTTATGCCTGACCGTTCAGGTAATTAATGGTCTCCATTTTTATTTATTTATTGCATTATTCTGGTCTTGGACTCAGAGAAGAATACCCTGTCCTTCCACTCTTTTGATTTTCTTGCATGCAATATGGAACAGGGAACGCATGACATAATTGCTATCCATAATAATGCTTATTCTCATGTCTTATAATCAGCTCTGGTTCTTAGTCTCTAGCTAGATAAAGTGACTTTTTACTGCGTTGTTCAGATTAATATGCAAGAGAACCTTCTTAGCTAGTTCATACTCCCTTTTCCATTCTCGATAGCAATTGGATTTGGAGAAGGACAACAGTTCTAGAGCCATCAAACTGTGGGATGAGAGACTTTGTGCGAACAAGATATAGTCTGATGATCAAGCCACTACTGGAATATATCTTGGCGAGTATGTGGATTAAATTCATGGTTTATCTCTCATCTCCTCTAGGTTCTTGCAGATAATAAATGCTCCTTTGGAATCCCGTTGAAAATAATTGGGTGAAAGAATTTATGGCACCAAGAGAGCAACTGTTTACTGTCAGTTTGATTTTTTTTCCTCATCTGTTTGCACGGCTAATTTTGTTTGTGTTAATAATGAGAGGCAATTTTCATCTTTTTCAATGGATTATAGCTTGATAGGAACCTAGCCATAGGAGTCCCGTAAGGAAACTCAGTCTAGTCTTTTCGTTCTTTTAAGTCATTTCTTTCCTACATTTGATGGTTCAAGGGTGATAAGGTTGATGAAGGATTGAGCTCTCTCTCTCTCTCTCTCTCTCTCTCTCTCTCTCTCGCGTGCAAAATATGATAGCCTTGGGGAGGTGCCACATTGACTATCAAAGCATCAAGATTGAGCCCTCTACCATGAGCCAAGGGTGAATGCCATTCACAAACAAGCTAAGGTGGGGGCATTACTTCCACGACTTGGGAATCTTCTTGAATCTTGGCATGAGTAGTTATCCAAGGATGATTTGGAGTCAAGTCTCTTAGGCATTTAGATGGTGTTCAGCTTAAGTATAACTACTGTAGAAATGGTTCTTCTCAAGCTGTGAAACTTAGTTTATGTGAAGTATTTGATAGAATATTCCATGTCTTCATTTAACAACTTAAACTTTTAGAATAGTTATTATTGATCCACAAAATCTCATATGATATTACAGTAGAAGGTTTTAAGTCCAAATTCTTTCATGCCCCTATTGCCTCCCTAATTATATATGTCAACTCTTATTACTAGGCAAAAAGACTAGATTAAACGTGAGGAGGAGTGATTGAAATATTTAAATATTAAATCATGTATTTATCTAATAGTTTACACTTTTAGAATAGTATGTAGTGGTCCTACAAAATCTCATAGTATTGAACTTCTTCAATGTGTCTTGGGGATCATAATTTGAGATATATAATTTTCATGGATAAGAATAGAAGAATTCCAGAGTGAAATATTATTTATTTATTTTTGATTGATTTAGCTTTGTTCCACTAAATCCTTTGTTTGTTTGCTGCAAGAGTTTGTAGATTCCTGTCTACTATTTGGCACCCCCTAGTCTGTCCCTTATACTTGCTCTTTAACATACATCAGCTGAGATGTCTTGCAAACTAAAATAGTTGTTTCTTCCAAGAACATGCTTGACATATACTGTTTTTATCATAGAAGGAGTCAAGAGTTCAATTTCCCCACTCTTATACTCATTTTTGTAATTTTCTTGCATATTACTTGTGTTTATTCTCTTATTCTCTTGAGAATGAAAATATGTCCTGGTTTTACAAGCAAGTCATGGCTTATACACAAGGTAGGGTTTCTTGAGAAGCAAGACGAAGAAATGAAAGATAAGGGTATTGGCACAATAGAGGTATCTATGAGGTTGCTCTTCCATTGCCGGACATTATATCATGGTGGCAGCCAGGTTTTACAAGTGGGAGGTGAATGGGCTGTAGGTACTTTATGAACAAACCTTCTGGTGAAAGTGTTCAATTGTGCTTAAATTTTCATGATTTATGTCACAGTGAGTTTTTGGCTTTACTAAATTTGCATTCTCTGATATGGAAATCTATCAATAAACAGTTGCTTGTTCATTTTGTGATGGTGTGTCATATTCCATGATTTATGACACCATACATATATACGTAGTTCTACATTTGGATGAACTCTTTCAATGTTAGAGATAGTTTTTATGTGGCACTTTTGCGGAAAAAAGGAGATGCTTTGTTGCTTATCCTATCTGCTGTTCCTACACATCACATGTTTCCTGTACATTTAGTGTTCCACTTGTAGCTTGTCTAGTCTTTTGTTCCTTTATATCACATGTTTCCTGTTCAGTTGGCAGCTCACTTCTGGTACTTATAGAGTGTTATCATGGTTGCATAATTTGCTGATGCATACATTGACCAAAGAGACTTTGATGGGAAATTTGTGGTTTACCTGCTTATTAGAGTTTCTTGATATCATTTGCCTATGGCCAACTACATTAATCAACATAAAATCAATTCTTGAAGGTGTTTGTGCTTATTCCTTTTCATCTTGCACCAATCAATCACTTTTACAATGTGGATATATTTTTATGGAACTATTGATCTGTCTTTCCTTTTCACCATTTGTTTTAATTGGGCCTTCTATCCTACTTTGCTAGTTTGTGGAGGGGCTTTCAAATTCTCGTTTCGATGATCTAATCCATGATATGATTGTTGAACTGGTTTCTTAGTTTTCATTTGCTTATGCAATTATTGAATTTTGGAGCTCTACCATTTGGCAAAATGCTCAATGATAACAAGTATGAATCCCAGAGAGCTGCTTCTTGAATCCTTAACCGATGGTGTATTTACAGCACATGTTTGTTATGCATTATTCAGGTGAAGAAATGGTGCTTCTTTAATGCATTTAATTATTTTTTTCCATTGTCGTGTGCTTCTGTCTTATTTTTTTCTGGTGTAATTGTTGGGAAGGTTTTGTTTTGATTATTATTTTTCTCCATCCTGCTAATTCTGACTGAGAGTCATGGGATGCTTCAGTATTACATCTGAATTTCATGAGTATTACATTGCATAGGCTTTTATTGGAACGCTGTTGTTAATTACTCCATGAAATTGAACAGTATTGGTCTTATTCATGAAACCTTGTGTTCTTACTTTTTGTATTGCTGCTTAAGGCTCTCCTTTTCCTTTCTTTGCCTTAACATCTTATTTTGAATTTTTTTATTTACAGATGGGGGACTTTTTTCTTATTGTGTATCCCCTTCTATATCTTATATTTAGTTCTATAGGTCTCAAATAAAAGTGGTGATAACATAAGAAATTTTAGAACTTAATCACACATGAGTGCCTTTGGGCTCTAGTCTTATGTGTTACCTCTTCATTCCGAAAGTGAGTGAATTATGAAGAATGCGGGCGTTTTTGCTTCCATTTACTGGATACATGGATGAGCGAGAGGAGGGAGGGGAGAAGGGGGGTGACATCAGGTTTGATGGCTGGAGGCTGGGTGGCTCAAGGCGCTGTTGTGCATGTGACGGTGGTGGGTGGGGTTCCAGTAGTTTGGTAGCTTCGTCTCAGTACATATAATGAGGTGTAGGAGGAACATCTCGCATTACAAAATTTGCATGGATATTATGTTAATTGTTTCTTATTTGCCAATGAAACTTCTTAGTAATTGGAAAGAATACCATGTACACCAGAGGCATAGAACATCAATCACACAAGCCCTTGTTGCATCCTTTAATATGTACGATCCTTTGCTAATATGTTTCGAGAGATTTAATCTCTAGCATTTCATTAGCTTATCTTAGATTTGATGTTCTATTACCATGTGTAACATTGCATAATAAAAATCTAGGGTGATGACAGTCAAATCTATCTATCTGCATACATATTCTATGGAAATGCTAGGTTTACCAGCAGTTGGCATTACTCTCGTGGATGCACCACCCAGCATGCCCAGGTGCGAACGTTATTTATTAAGTACTTTTTCCTAATCAACCTTAACACCTATTCTCATGAATAATTTAGTTTTCAAATTTGGTAATTTGTATATCATATATATTGGTCTATGCAGAAAATTGTAATAGTTGGATGGGAGACTGACTTTGTTTAACAATGTTAATCAGTATACAGTGGAATTTAATATGAACTTGAAGAACTTTTGTGAAAGTAGGAAAGTTGCTGCAAATCATTTATATGTTAAAATTCATGCATGCCCAAGTAGTGGAAAAGTCTAATAAAATGGAAAATGGGATGGATAGCAATGAAAATAGTGTAATGGTATGCAAGTGTTGCTCTTTGAAAATTCAACTTTATGTAATTGTTGGTTTGCATCATAACTTTACCATATTTAATAAGAGGTACTTGAAAGAAAGAAAATAAAGTAATTACCTAAGAACTGTGCTTCCTATTTTATATTTTGTATATTTATCAGTAACTGTTTACTAGATAAAACCTATGTGACCAGTGAAAAAGGTTATGATGTTATTTTAATATCTTAATGCAATGTCTGGGACACCATCATAAAGAAAATTACGAGAGAAAACATTACAAATTTGAGATTTCCTCCTCTCTCCTCACAATATTTTCAATTTTTTTTTTAAAATCTTTTTGCACCCAAAATTTGATTCCATTCATTTTCTTTTCTTTTACAAACAGATTTGAAAGTAAACAAAAACAAAATACTTTCTCCCAAAGTCCCATGAGACATTCTACTTATCAAATGAAAATATGGTGCGTCATATCCCTTGGGTTGTGTATATGTAAATAATATAAGTAGCTTTATCTCGTGTAAATTATAAATGTAAGGCTGGGTCCCCTTTTTGAGCTATTTAGGGGTCTGCACTGTCTTGGACGACGCAGTGAAGGAGAATATCAATCTTTTGAACGGTTGTAGCTTTATGCTTGATAATGCTCTAGGCAATTGTGCTACATTAATTGCGGTCAAATTGTAAGTAGCTTTCCCGGATGTATTATTTTTAGTTTGGTCTCTTCCAAATTAATCAGGAATAAATTGCTATGTCAATCTACTCTTTATTCCAATTGAAAAATGGATTATGGAAATTTCTCTATCTAATGACTAAGAGAGCTGCCGAAAATAGCAATCCACAAAAAAAGAGTTGGGTTGAAGATCATCACTTCCTGCCTGGTTGCTCAGAAGATCGGTTCTCTCCTTATTTCTAAAGTAGAATCAGTTTGAATGTAGACTAGGAACCTTTTATATCTATTCAAGTGTGTAGTGGGAGAGGACGAGAGCTCCTTTGGCATCGTTCGAAGGTTTACGAATGGGGTGAAGCTGAAACTGAGAGGGAAAGTAATTCACATCAAAATTACCAATTGGAATATCTCGGCCTCATCGAAAAGGGTGGCCGAAAGATGTTTGTGGTAATCTAGTCATCCTTTCTTTTGAAAAAGGCTTCAAAAGCGTCAACTACCAAATGATAGACCGTATTTGAACGGTGGAGTAAATATAGCGAAGCCCATGCATCTATTACCGACTAAGAATTGGCTCGAGGCGACCAACTTCTTTGACCGTTCGGCACTAGGTAGGTGTCAACCGCACAGATTGTCTTGGGCTTTGCTTCGTGGATCAAGCATATAAATTTCTTGTCAAATGCATAGGCCTGTCGCCGAACTCGTGCATTAAGAGACACTTGCAGCACCTCACCCTCGGGTCCGCGTTTGAGTTTGGCTTGAAAAGAAGAGAGATAAGGGGAAAAAGATGAATCCTGGTTCTCGTCTGGTATATGTTATGTTCGAAAATTGTAATGTACTATCTCTTTTTCAGACATTCCAATGTTTCGGTTCCTACGAGGTCCAGTTACAATTGAGAGATTTTAGGTCTTCTCTGCGCTTTATCAAATAAAGAATTGCGAGTTCATAAATAAATAACATGTGGCGTCTTATGACAAGCTTAGTTGGATAACTAGGAAGCCATAAGTTTTTCTTTATCTTTTTTTTTTTTTTTTTTTGGTGGTCAGAAGGAAGCCATGAGTTTACTATGTAAAATTCTCGGACGCTCACTCGATCCTCTGATGAAATTCGATGGATCCTCTACTTTTAGCAGTGGGCACATGCTCTTAAAGTCCTAAAATTGATGAAAGAATAATCAAGTTCTAAAATTTTTCTAGACAGCACAATTAAGTAATGGAATTTGTTCAAAAAGTGTAATCACATGATTCCGTTAATTCTATTAATTTTGAGTTGCAAAAAATATGGAATGACTTTCTAAAATAGGTTTGAGGAATAATTGGTGATGATGAGGCGCCACCTAAAAAACCAAAAATAGAGGAGAGATCGGGGCAAGCCCTCGCACGACGGAGGCACCGTCTTGTAATGGCCGACCCTCATCAAAATAATGAAAAGCTAAGAGACATAGAGAACCAAAATCTATATCTACTTCTTGCTCTACGACAAGTTTGTAGCCTCTACTTTTAAAAACAAATTTGCATCCTGAAATTTGCACATAGATACCACTTTCACATTGTTTAGCAATGTATAGTTGTTTAGAAAATTGTCATTTCCTCTAGAAAAACAATTCCATCCTCGTCCTAAATAAACACCCAAACCAAACCAAACCCTAAGATTGGCCGCCAACACCACCAATGCTACCTCCTCCTCCCACCCCATCCGATGACTCTATCTCACCCCCAACCGTAGTGTCGACGGCTGGAAACTTGCAAAAGAAAAATCATAGATCTATTGGACAATGGCAAATTTAGTCTTGAATATATCAATTTGATCAATTTAGTCTTAAATCCTTTAATGATTTGTTAATATAGTCATTCTGAGCAATTTTGGTTAGAATTACAATGTAAATGCTGGCCATTCTACGTAGTATAGCTAGTAACGGTTGGTGCTAGCATAGGCAATTTTGAAGTTTTTAAAAATTTCAATTTCTATTTATTTATTTCTGTTTATTTCTGTTTTTTTTTTTTATTTTTTTTTTTCCAACTTTGGGCTGGCATGGGCTACCAATCCTTGCCTGGTTTGGGTTAAGGATGACAGCGCTTGCCAGTCACAACCGAGGGCGCAGAGGGTCACAGCACCCCTACCCAAGCTAGGTGAGGGTTGGCCAACAAGGTCACTAGCTAGAGCTAGAAAAAATGAAGAAAAAGATTCAAAATATTAAAAAGAAAAGAGTAAAATTTGTCTACATTAGCGTCAATTGTGCCATGTAAGATAATCATCATTCATGTTAACAATTTCCGATGTCAGAACAACTAAATTGGCCATCATCAAAAGGTTTATGACGAAATTAGGAAAACTAAAATGTTTATTACTCAATTGACCATTATACCATAGGATTATGATTTTACTTTTTTGGTAATTACCCTGTTGCCAGCCCCAACCTTTCTACTTGCTGTGAGGCCGATGACCTCCTCGCAGCTATTGTCAACCTCAATTTAGGTCGCAAGCCTCCACCTCGGCCCTGCACAACCTCGAGGAGGTCGTCCATGGATGACCCAATGTAGTTTCCGCAGAGTGATAGAGAGACACATTGTAGAGATGAAAATCGCAAAGCCCAGTGAAAGAGCAGACAGGCAAGGGGAGCCGGCGACAGTTGCAAGAAGGGGGCTTACGGCCGCGGCAGGTTGGAATTTGGCCTACAATAGACGGTGGTTGACCGTGGAATAGAGATGGGCAATTTTGGACGATGGAGGTCAGGGTCTTGCGGGAGATTACTAAGGATGTGGCGCTAATCAAGCAATGACCCTTCGGTCTTTACTAGCGACGAGGTTTGTTCTAGGATGCAAAGGTGTATTTTTCATATTAGACGATGTTAAGAGGTAAATGTGTTAGCAGTTGGGATGATTTGTAATATTTCTCAAACTTTATGCATATCTTAATGTGAAATTCTCCGTAGCTTTTTCTATTAAATCATGCATGTGGATTTTATGAAATTACTGTTAATTATTCAAAAATTTTAAATTATTAAATAAATATATGATTTAATGTTTAAATATTATCAATAGGTGGATGTGGGTAAGGTCCTAAAACGAAAGTCTAACTCGAGCAAAGTCCAAGGCGACGCCTGGAGACATTTCACTGATTTCAGGAATGTCAAAGCCACATCCAATCACTTCAAGGCAAGCACCATCCATCGTGGTCTTCTTCCTAGACAAATCTCAGCCAGGTACAGTTGATGCGCTGTACGTAAATTCAGCAAGTTAGGAACGAGGCCCAATTGCTTGGTGATCGTGACAATCCCACCTATGAAGTCAGCTGATTGCGACGCCTGAACCTGTCTCATGCGTAAGGTTGAAAATGGGTTAGATTTGGGATAAGATTTCATTCCATATCACTCTCGATAACAGAGAAAAACTTATTTAATTACTTCTAAATTTATTATACAAATATCAATTTAATATTTAATTTTTAAATTTTGTCAATTTAACTTTATACATTATGTGAATTTCAATATTTTTCCTTCCAGTAGCTTTTCATCGAAAATCTATAATGTGACGATTTGCCATGTGAGACGGCTAAATATAGTTGGATCATCATATTAACTATTTTCGAAAAAAATTGATCGAAAATATTATATTAAAATTTCACATAAAGCTTTAGGAGAAATTTGACAAAATTAAAAAATTTAAACTAAATTAACATACATGTAATAGGTTTGAGATTGATTGAACAATTTCTCCAAACAATGGCCAATCGATTTCAAATTTGTATATTTTGACTGTCAAGTTATAAATCTGGCCTTACTTAGTGAGGTGACTGTAACCATGACCATTTGTTCAAATCCCATGTATTGTGGATTTCAAATTTAGATAATTTACATTCGTAAATATATAAATTATGATAATTTAACATTAAAGGATAAAAAGACAATGTGTGGTTTAGGAATCCTAGATTAGAAGGTCGATTTGAGATGGGGTCTACTGAAGAAGAATATTAGACGACAATTATTAATTTTGTGTTATAGGGTTGGTAAAATTGTATTAGTAATTCTAGGTGTTTTATAAAAAAGAAGAAGAAGATTATTTTGAATAGTTCCTCAAGTTTGGATCTACTCGCATCCAGAACACTCAAAAATCCTACGAGACTTGTTGGCCTGTTAAAATAAGCCAGCTGGAATTAGGGGGTTTCGAGTTGCCAAATGAGTATAATTCATGCCTAGAAATCATTATGTTTAGTGACATATTGAAAAAGGAATGTCTAATATATATATTTGGTTTTATTAATTCAAATTACTAACATATAATTAAATTAGTTAAGTATACTTATCTTGTTAAATTTTCATAGGAAATTCACCTAATCCAATCCAATATCGCACATATCGACTTATCATAAGAGAAAATTTATTTATCTTTTCCTTTTCCATTCCCAATTTTTTAAATCAACTCTGTTTTTCTTTTCCAATTACCTTTTTTTTTTTTATTCGGGGAATTATGATAGTAGAAATAGTCTTCTATTGACAGATGACATTTGAACCTGTCACAACACTACATCAGGCCCACTAACGAACTTCAATAAAAAAAAAATTAAATTAAATGGGTAAAAAATTGGCCGACAGAGTCGGGGCTCCACAAGTGGCATTAACATGGGCCTCGTGGGGCCCACATAGTTTCCAGGAAGTTGACTATTTATATACATATACGTATACGTAGATTTATTAAGTTTTGGCAATATATCTCCAAATAATAACGTCCATGTGATAAAAAAAAAAAAGTAACAAAGAAAGAAAAATTAAGCAGGGGTGACTCGGAAAATAGATAAATAAATAGTCATAGGGGGTAAAGACTTACCCCCATATTGCCTGGACATGCAGCAACAATCTCAATTATGCACAAATCGAAATTGTCTAGACTTTGCTTTTGCGTTTTGGGTCTTTTCAGACTCCATCTAAGAAAAAACCAATTAATAATATATCTATGATTTCTTCTCCATCCTTAAATATCTTATTGGTTCGCTAAATTTCATGTCAAAGTTCAAAAGAAAATCATTTTACTTAACCAAGGTCTATATAGAAATAAACCCTCTTCCATATCCATCTGTATAGACATCTTCATTTACATCCAAGGATGAATCGTAAAGAAATTGTATCTCTTGTGATGCATTGGTCGTCGTGCATATGTATTTGTTCGTCGGGAGTGGGTTTCGGCCCACGTGCAAAATGCAGTAGCATAAAAATAGGCGTAGGAATGAAACGACAAAAAAACTCTTCGCCTCATAATTAATGAGCACAAATTCCACTACGACACAACTTTGTCTTGGCGGTCGAGATCAAATCTTTTCCTTACAAGTTATAACTTACATTGCAATTCATTAGCTCCATGCTATGCTCCAAACGGAAAGTCCATTCGGAATATGTCTATGTCGGAAGCTTTATGGTGCCAAACAAGGTGCACAAAGCATCTCGCCAACCAAGTTCAACGATTTGGATAGATATAGCAACTTGTCGATGCATTATCATCCGGTGAATTATTGCCATCGCGATGTGACTCGGAAGATTTTCATAGTTAGCTTAGTTAGGAAGCAATGCCGCAAATTGTTCACTACACAACAGTGGATTTTTAGAAGGATCTGGGATTGCACAGTGTATTTATTTCGGTTTTGAACGCTATCCTTTTAACGACCAGCTTGGTTGCAGCAATGGAATAAGATTGTAATGTAATAATTTTTTATGTTGTAATTTCACAGAATTGTAATAACTCTTACGTTGTTTGGTTTAAATAATGTGATATCTATTTCACTGTTGGGTTCCATAATATAACATATGTCTTAAGAGAGGAGCTCTAAAATCAGAATTAGAGTTATCATAACCAGTCATCACTTAAATAGTCAATCATGAATTTTGATGAAATAATTTATCTATGATTATCATTAAAGTTAAGCACATAGAATATAATTCTATTAAAATAAACATTATAGTATGGTAATAATCACTTTAATAGCCAATCATGAGTGTGGCCCTATTCTATGTTATTTCAATGATACTATTAGTTATGAGATAACTAATTAACTTAATTATAACAATTTATTAAATGATCAAATTTATATCATAAAAAGCTTGAGCATATATCAATATAATTAGTAATTAAGATAATCAACCAATGTTGAACTAATTATTATATTATGAGTAATTTTTAATGTAATAGATAACTATGTATTATTAATACTAAATATTTATTATTACATAAATCATTTAATTATTATTTAGTATTTTATTTGATTAATGATATTTTATGTGATTATGCCAAAATAAGTATCAATGGCGTTACAAGTACGTAAAACAATCTTAATCAATTATTATTTTCATAAATTTAGTTATTAATTAACAATCTAATATTGATAGAGTGAGTGGGAGAGAAAGGATTTGGGTGTTTTGAGAATAGTTGTTATAGTTAGGCTGTGACAACTCTAAGAGTTTTGGCTATAATTGAGACCACATGTGATGACTTTTGCCGCAAGTAAAATCGTAAGGTCAGTTGGCCTATCACAGACTTGTAACTTAATAGCCATTACTGCAATCAAATATACTGTAAGATGAGTTTGAGAATTAAGGGGTTATTTGCATGGACGTATTAAATGTCTAAATTAACTTTTTTACTATCCCGTCAAAATATAAACGTTATATGAAATTAAAAAGTTATTAAAAAAAAACTATATGTGAGTCCACGTATAATGTTGATATATTATGAAATTTCAAGTGCTTAAGATCAACGGAAAAAGTCAAGGTGTTTGCTTCGCTAGATTTACGTAAAGTGAAAAATCAAAAGTAAAAGTCACTCTAAATAAACTCTGGACATATTAAGAGACAGTGAGAAGGAACTTCCAATTATAAGGATGTTATATGTGCATTAGAAATCCCTTAATCTTTTTGCAGAAGTCCAATTGAGTTTTAAAACATTCAGAATGTATAATCACGTGCTAAAACTTGTTTAAATAATATAATAGAGTACATAGCTTTGCTCCATACAATTTGATAAACAAAAAAATGCTAACCTAGTATTTCAATAGTATTTTGAATATATATTGGGTTGATGTGGCGCTTAGATTAAAAGAATGCTTGAAAAAGTAGAATAGAGAAAATAAATAAAGGATAAAAAGAAATAAGGAAAAAGCAATAAATATATTGAGAAGAAAACAAAAACTGGAATTTTTAAAAAAGAAAAAGCAGAAAAGCTAAAATAGAAAACCAAAAACCAAGGGGAGAGATATATATATTAAAGATTAAAATTGTCACCTTCCGATTTCATCACGAGGGTTGTCGACCCTTGCAGGAGCCACCACAAGGGCCAACAGACCTAGCCTATCTACTTGGTGGTAGCACAATTTGGCCCACCTCTAAGTTTAAATTTTCGAGAAGATTATTCGATCAATTCTAGACATGTTGTAATTATGTCAATTTAATTTTAGATTTTTTAGTTGAGGCAATTTAATGGTCTGTGTAAAATTTTAATGTAGTCATTTTCGGTCAATTTTTATGAAGAATCACTAATTTGCTAATTTAGTTCAAAATATTTATGAAAAATTTCAATATAATTTCTCCAGCCTAAGGTTGCGAAGCCTCCAACTTCACCCCATTATATCACGTCTAATCATATTTTTACCTCACAATCATGCATTACAAAGATATGGAATATGGCTAACTAGCAAAATTTGCACTTTGTATCCTTTCTCAAGGGAAAATGATCAAATGACTACTAAGGGCATGTTTGTTAATGTTCTTTTTTCTATTTATAAATAAAATTTCTATTTTTTGTTAGGGAAAAAAAAAGAATAGAAACGCGTTTGTTTGCGTTTTTGTTTCAAATCTATTTTTGTTCCGAAACACATTTGGAATAGAAACAAGAAATAAGAAAAATGTGTTTCTTGTTTTAGAACAATTTTAAGAACAAATTTTCTCTCTCCTCCCTTTTTCTTCTCTTTTTTTTTCTTTTTTTTTTTTTTTTTCTTTGGTGGTCGCCGGCCTCGGCCATGGCCGGCGACCGGTTGTCGAGGGCCGGCGACCTCGCCGGAGCGTCATCGACCCCTAGCAAGGCTTGGCCTCACCGTGGCTGGGGCGAGGCCGCTAGCCCCGTTGGCCGGTTGCCGGCCATGGCGGCCCAAGCCAAAAGAAGAAAAAAAAAAAAAGAAAAAAGAAAAAAAAAAAAAGAAAGAAAAAATATTAAAAATATTAAAAATATTTAAAAAAAAAAAAAACAAAAAAGAACACAAATTTACCAAACGTGTTTTTCATTTTTTTTATTAGAACAGTTTATCAAACGCGTTTTTGTTTAAAAATTGATCCCCAGGAACAGAAATATTTTTTTTTTATTTTATTTCTTAACAACGATTTTTTTAAGAAATACAAACAAACGCACCCTAAACCTCCTTTCGCTTGGCTTGAGTGTGGCCACCTCGCGTGACTCCTGAAAAGCCATTTGTCTTTCAGCTTTCAAAGTGATCACGTTATGCACAGAGTCAGAGCATATATAATAACAATGATCGGATCATCATTATCAGATACTGTCGCTGCTGCAGAGGCTTGCACGGTTCATGTCCATCGGAACCCACAATAATAGAGAGAGTTGCCGTCGGTTTCGTTGCACGAGGAATGCTTTGCCCGTGGATTGTCTCTGGTACATCTTTCTCTTGGATAGATAAGGTTATTTATCCAATAATTTGTGCGCATCATTGAAGATAAAGGACGTCATTCGGATAATCATCGAATTAAACTACTCAAAAGAAGAGCCACGTCGCAATTATAATTCCTACTTACGGTGTGTTTATTTTGAGAAAAACTTTTACTTATTAAATTTTTGAGTTTTTATACTTTTGGTTTACTGAAAATGATCGTTCAACAAAAAAAAAGTTAAAGAGAATATACATGTTTAAAATTAGAAAATTGAATTTTCTAAACTCAAAAGGGAAAGACATTTTTTTATTATAAAAAGATTTCTGAAACAAACATATCCTAAGTCATAATTTATCGGACAACTCGTGTGGAAGTAATTTGATAATCCTTAGTGACAATGATGAGCCAAGATTTTGAGTTGGTTAGGGGGGATTTTCATTATGATGCAGCTAATATTTTAATTAATTTATGTTCTTGGCAGGTACATAAAATGAAGTTGACTCGATATATCAATTAAAAGTAGTGAAGTTTGAAAAAAAAGATGCACTAGTATTAGAATATTAAATCAAAATAGAATGAGTACTGAACATACCTTACTTGTGAAATAAAATTAAGGGTAGACAAATTGCGGAAAGTAAAAAATATCTAGAGTAAGTAATATTAAGACTTATGATTTTGAAAAATAAAGTATCGTATATACCTTAATTCATTGATGGATGTTAAAAATTGAGGAGTACAAAAGCGAAGAACCAAATAGTTGATTTTACTCTATAAACGATTACAATCCTTACATTTATTTTGATTTTTAAAGTTAACCAAGGAGACAAAAATGGTGGTAAAATTCTTAAATATATTTTGTAAAGTTTCCTATATGTGAAAGACACGGAAAGTTAGTTACAATAGTTCGTAACCCACAAATATTTTGGTTATCAAATGTTACTCGGCCCATTAACTTGCTTTTGACGGAGTTTGAAAGGTAGATACAACTAAATATGATGAGGGAAATTTGGCTTAGGTTGCTACCTAACAGCATCACTGAACGAAAAACACTATGGTGAATTAATTATTACAAGACTACAAATGATAAGGCAGATTGAATATACATAGAATGAGATAACTGTGCAGTATACGTACATATGTGAACATGTCTTTTTAAGATGGAATCAACGTGTATTTCTATTATTTGACATGTATAGGATTGAATTGATCTAATACAATGATTCAAGACAATAATTTCTTTCCACGTTATAATTTGACTTGATGAATATGAGGGAATTTCGACAATTTAGTTCTAAACTTTTTAAAAATTTGCCAATTTAATTCTTCTAGCTAAATTTGACTGAAAATTGCCGACATGACTATCTAGCTGGTGTTGACTGCTCTACGTGGTGTGGCGATGCTGAGATAATTTTTATAATTTTTTTTTTTTTTCCTTTTGTTTATTTTTATTTTCTTTTTCTTTTTTTGGCGTTTTCCCCTTTTTCACTCTGTCGCCTTAGGTGAGGGCTGCCCCTCGGGCCTCAGGCAAGGGACACCCTTGTGTGGGCTAGCAAGGGTCGCCCTCGACAGATTTAGTGGGGCGCCCTTTGCTTGGTTGCCCTTGTTGAATCCATCGCCCAATCTAGCGAAAGGCTGCCCTTGCTAGCCTAGGTGAGGCCAATGAGGGCGAACCTCGCTTGATCCGACGAGAATGGCACTTGCCAGCCTAGGCTCGAGCATTCCTCACCTAAGGCCGGCGACCTCTATCGGCCATTGATGAGGCTTGGTGATGGTTAATAGAGGAAAAAAGATAAAACAAAAAATAAAAATAAAAGAAAAGCGAAAATAGAAAAAATCTAGAAATCTTCAACATCAACATTGGTCATGCTACGTAAGACAGTTGGCGTTGACTAGACTATTGTATCAACGATTTTTAGTTAAAATTACTTGGAAAGACTAAATTGTAAATCATTAAAAAGTTATGATTAAATTGGTAAAATTGAAAACCTTATGATTAAATTGACCACTATAGAATATATTTAGGATTTTCGGACAATTTTTCCATATATATGATATATATACAAGCCAGAATACTCCAAGGATTTCCAAGAAAGAACCTCTTAAGGTGGCCAATAGTTTAGGAGCTATATTTTTAGGGGGACTTTAACCCTAAGAAATCATTGTTTTTTGCACTTGTTCCTATCAGACATATTGCATGGAAACCATATTTGATATGGATAGGTCCCCAACCATGTGTTACTACTTCTATTAAAATAGACATATCTTCAACTTTAGAAGATCCAAGCTTCTAGCAAACTCTTCAATCGATTAGTCAGACTTTGATTTCAACAACTAACCTTGTAATCGGGGGAAGCTGCTTGGATTCTTGATGTCTAATTACAAGGTAACCTCACCAAGCAATTGAGAGTTTAACCTCCCATGTTAGGGCCGCCCCGCTTTCCTAATAATCCAAGTGGGCTGACATGACTACGTTATTTGTTTTAATGTATTGGTGCCCATGTACTTAACACCCCCAAATTCCCTTCCATATACTTTTCTTCCTAGGAAAAGGGAATTAGGAGGATTCCTATGGAGAGCCACACCCCTTGGAGGTTCTCCCCTTTCTGTGAAGCTTTTTAGGGTCTGCTCGGGTCTAAATATAGTCAATTGTTTAGGAGCTTTCTTTTTAGGGAGGCCTTAAATCCCTAAGAAAGCTTTTTTGGTTTTTGGCATCTGTTCTTGTCAGACATATCGTATGGAAATCAGATTTGATATGGATAGGGTCCAGAACCACGTGTTTCTACTCTGATAAAATAGACATAATGATCCATATCTTCAACTTCGAAAGATCGAAGCTTATCGAGAAAATCAACTTCAACTGGAAGCCTATAAATGGACCCATCGTGCATGCCTCATTGGAACTCGCCCCTCGGAGATGTCAGATCACGCCGAAACTGCCCATATTACACTCGACGAAGGTTGCCGAGTCCGACATGCCAAAAATTACCGGAGGACGTAATTCAAACATCACTTGGGGGAACGGGCATAAATAATAACACTCATCCATTCGTGCCAAGAAAGTGAAAAAAAAAAAAATCATTCATTAAGCTAAATTTCTGGCTTGAGCGTCTGAGGATTTCAGAAACGCCAGACTTTGTTCCCTGCTTTTTGCAGGATCCGAGTGATAAGAAAATAGGGAAAAAAATCATACAATTAAAAAAATTGTAAAAAACTTTCATTACAACCCCGGACGTGCCACACAGGAGGACCAGTGCTAGTTAGTTCACTGTGGCCCGTTTGGTTCGGCTTTCCCCCCAAAGCCCCATGGGGAAAATATTTTGTGTTTAGCATGTGTTTTTAAAAGCTCATTTGCTCAAATCAGCATTCCTAATATTGGAAGCCTAATACTGAGGAGGGGCTGCTTTGAGCATTGGCATTTTATAGATACGATTTCACTGTTCATCGAGTCACTATTCATCATCTTCTTCCCTGCCCATCTTCTTCGCCGTTCGTCTTCTTCTTCGCGGTGGGCGATGCTCAGTCGCGAGCGGCTAAATCTGGCCACTGGGAAGCCTCGCCTGAGGTCACGCAACCTCAAGTGAGGTGGCTTGAGGTCGAGCGACCTCGGGTGTCGCCCGGGTCGTGCAACCCAGGCATTGCCGCTTGAGGTCGAGCGACCCAAGCGACGCCGCCTGAGGCCGCGTGACCCAGGGCGTCGCCTGAGGTCGGCGACCTCGGGCGAGCCGCCTCCCGCCACCGCCACCATCACTGCCTCCCTCCACCACCGGCGCCACCGCCAACGCCACTAGCCGCTCCCCCATGATCACCCAGCTGCATCTCTTCCTCCCTTTTCTTTTCTTTTCTTTTTTTCCTTTTTCTTTTCACCTTAAAATTTCTTTGCAAAATATACACTTCCAAACACACTTGTCTTCACAAAATGCCCATTCACTCAAAGACACTTGGGGAAATGGCTTTGCATTTCCCCAAAGTTGAACCAAACAGGCGTGTTAGTGATTTCTAGTTAAAATTGATTGAAAATACTAAATTGACAAATCATTAAAAAGTTTATGACTAAATTGACAAATCATTAAAAGATTTAGGACTAAATTAGTGAGATGTCAAAAAGTTTAAGATTAAATTAGTAAAATTGAATGATTTAAAATTGAATTGGTTGTTGTACATTAAGTTTAGAATTGAATTGGAAAATTTTCTCATGTCTTTGGTATATACGGGTTAGAATACTCCAAAGACTTCCAAGAAAGAACCTCTTAAGATGGCCAATAGTTTATGAGCTATTTTTTTAAGGGGCATTTTAATTCCTAAGAAAACATTGTTTTTTCACTTGTTCCTATCAGACATATTGTATGGAAATCAGATTTGATATAAATAGGGTCCAAAACCATGTGTTAGTACTTCCAATAAAATAGACATTACGATCCATATCTTCAACTTTAGAAGATCCAAGCTTATCCAGAAAATCAACTTCAACAACGGGAAGCCTAGAAATGGACCCATCGTGCATGCCTCATTGGAACTCATCCCTCGGAGATGTCGGGTCACGCCTAAACTGCCTGTATACCCGCGACAAAGGTAACCAAGGACGTAATTTGAACATTACTCCAGGGAATGAATGATTTAAAAAACATGTTTTTAAAAATGATAGTTTGTATCATTTAGAGAAATGAATGAATAAAATATATTTTTATCGTCCTTAAAAATATCTAGACATAAATTATTATTGACAATAAAAATATTTTTTAGTGAATAATTATTTCAAGCAATCAAATCATCCATTTTTTTTTTTTTGTAAAATAAACAGAGTGCAAGTGTGAAAAATTCAAGTAAGAAGTCTCAACTCCACCATGTCAAAATTGAATTGTTAGATGCCACTAGCGATTTATTATTTAGTTGGGTCCATTTCGGTGACCTCTCTAATGTGCTCGGTCTTGATGCATTAGAAAGCTGCACATATAATACAACGTTATGATGGTTTACTTTGCATCATCATCATCATCAACAAAATAAATTCTTTAGGAACCCAACACATACTTTTCATATTTTCCTCGACAAAAAAAATGCATTATTGGAGATCCTAACAGTGTTTTTTTTTTTTTTTTTTCAGTTACAGATCGGGCAGGCTGTCCTATGTTGTTAAAGAAGTGATTAATCGATTGATAAACTTAGGAAAATTTCATTCTGGGAGCATTTAAGTTCTAGAGAATCTGCCGAATCATCTTGCTAAAACAATATCTCAACTACAGAAGAGAATGTCAACGGCGCAAAGACGGGCCAACGTCTACAGATTACGTCTCATCTTGGCAACTTTATAGGACTACTGCTTAGTCGCTAGTAAAGCTTGTTATGTTAGTTAGTTGTATAGGTATTTTATAAAACATGGATTAACCATATAGGCTCGTCTCGTTTTAGGCTATGTTTGTTTGTGAAAAATGAATAATTTGAAAATTACATTTTTAAGAACGATTTCTTATATCACTTAAAAAAATTAATCAAAAATATTTTCATTGTTTATGAAAATATTTAGATATAAATTATTATTGATAATGAAAAATATTTTAATGGCTAATTATTTCAAGTGACATAAGCAATCATTTTAAAAAAATATTTCTCAAATAATTCATTTTTCACGAACCAAATGAGTCATAGTTGTTCATTATTTGCTGCCTTTACTAATCAGGTCAATTCTTTGTAAAGTGATTGAAGTATCTGAACTAACTAAATTGGATAAATTTGCAAACTCGCCTCTCTTTGAAGAATTTATTGGCTTGACTCTTAATTTAGTGGAGTCTAGGGAATTTTAAAGGAAAAAAAAATTGAGATTAATATAGATTAAAGTGGTTGTGGTTGTGAATAGTAATTGCATGAGGGAGAATCACAAAAAAATTATAAATCCTAAACCTATTACAAATTATGCTAATTTAATTTTAATTTTTTTAATTGCGTCATAAATCTTTTATATTTGTATCAATTCAATCCATTAGGTCAATTTTGGCCAATTAGTGCTAACGTAGATAATTTTCAATAATATTAATATTTTTTCGAATAATCTATTTATTTATTTATTTACTTTCTTTTTCCATTTTCTCTTTTATTTTTCTTTCTTTTGTTTTTTCTTCTTTCGTTCTTTCTTCCCCTATGAGTCTCCAAACCTCGGTGACTACTGACCAGAGATGGGGCTATGTACAGTTTGTTTTGTTCTGTAATTCCATTGGTTTAATCGACCATTCTGTCATAAAATAACAATAAAGTCTAAAAGACGTCAAACAGTTTCGCTATTCTCTAGACAAATAAGTACATATTTTGTACTACATCATTGCGCTTCTCTTGTCTGCCTGATTAATCCCGTGCATTGCACGGGGTAACATTCTAATTTTTCTTCTAAAATAATTGGCGTGTCTTTAAACTTTCTCTATAGTCTATCTAAGCCTATATGCGCAAACCATTAACCTAATGTCGTTGAGTCATCGATCTCAATCTTACTCACTAGTTTTACACTTTTAGCTGAAATAATTAGTTAAAAGAAAGCTGGTCACGAAAATGAAAATAATTATTATATGCCAGAGCTTGTAGATATAAGTGCGAGATTGATAATAGAGAATTCAATGCCTCATTTGAACGATTTTGAGAATTTTTCTCGTGATGGTTTGTGATTTTTTTTTTTTTTTTTTTATGTTATGGACATATTTTTACCTTTTTAAATTTTTATTAGATCGCCATCAATGTAAAATATAATTTATGCATTCACCATTGGATGATTGACATATGAAATAACTAAATTACAGAGCTCACTCGAAATATATATACCACTTATCTGATTGTGATTATGGATCCAATAATAATAATCTCAATATTTATTTTTCTATTCTTTGAATATTTTTATTGAGATGAAATTGATTTATCATCTAATTCTTTGGAAAGGTCATCGGGCAAACTTGTTGGGGGTCGAGTCGAGTTCCTCGCGATGGTATATATTAATGCAATACAAGAGTCGTCAACCGCCTTGCTAATTAAATTTCCTAATAAATTATTCAATATTTGATACTATCTAAGATCTTAATTATTAATTTGGACATATTCGTTAGTTTAGAATTACTTTCTTGTTGAACTTTTGCTTAGGCTGCCTATGAATTATGGCTAACAAAATACTTATTTTTAAATGATGAATTGATCTTGTTTTTGGGAAGGAATGAAACCTATAAACCAAGAAATAACTTTAGCCATGGATATCGCTGGAGACAATGGAGACAATCGGCGTTTCTATCTCTTTCCTTTGCGTCTCTCTAATTGCTCCATTTCTTTTCGCGCCATCTAATTTCTCTTACATTTTTATAATTTCCAATTATTTACGCCACGTAAATTCTGTTCTTCATCATTTGGCCTCAGAGCAGTGTCTCTCTACATAACCACAATAGATTTTTCTTTTACTGCAATAGACTTAAGTAACCCTAAAATGATTAAAAAAAAAAAAAAAATGCAGCTCTAAAATCTATTAGGATCAATTCCATTTGTTTGTGGAAAATGAATGATTTGAAAAACATTTTCCTAAAATTATCTTTGTATTGTCTACAAAAATGAATAAGCCAAAAATACTACTTACGAAAGTAATTAAAAATAAATTATCTCGATAATGAAATTATTTTTGATCGATCAGTTATTTCAAATGATACAAATCATCATTTTTAGGAAAATATTTTTAAATTATTCATTTTCTATAAAATAAACAAATAGATACTAAATAAATTTCAAATTTTCTTATCCACTAGTATCCGGAAGTCAACATCCCCATACCCAACAACATTTCTTTCTTTTCTTTTCTATTTTTTTAATTGTCTTTTCCATTCTATTCTAAATTATTTTTTCTAATGACATGTCCCACATCTTCAAGATCAGAAGATCTTTGGTGTTGGGCCACATATTTTACCTCATTATGGGGTTGTTGGATCCTCATAGGTCCCTCCACTCAGACACATTGCATCTCTGCAATAATGAAGATATTGTAATTTATACAATGTACCCCAACTATAAAAAAATATAATATTTCTCAAAGGCGGGTGCATTGCATCTTTACTTGAAATTGAAGTAGACTAACGCCAAAGCAGCCTCTTCAACTTTTTTTTTTACATTTTTTATGCCTTATTTTATGGAATTTTGGGGCCAGTCCTTTGGCTTATGCTCCTTGATATTATTGGGGCGCGGATGCAAATCAATCCGACGGTCAGCGACCTACTCTCTTCCAGGTGGAAGGTCTTCGACCGTTTGACAAAAATCGAGAGAATTATGGGTGAATAAAGATTTCTTTATAAATGGGCTCCATCGTAGAATTATTAAATTGAGAAAAAACTGGTCACTTAACAATAACTTATTATACGGATGCTCGTTAAGTTCTAAACTTTTTAAGTTCGGTAATTTAATCTTGAATTTTTATGAAAACTTTAAATATATTCATTTTGGTCAATTTTTGCCGTTAATGATGACAATAGGACGATCGAATGATTGAACCATCACGTTAGTCATTTTCATGCAAAGGACAAAATTAAATTAGTAAAAATTAAAAATTTTAGTATTGAATTGGTATATATATGATGAGTTCATGATGAAGGGTACTTTGTCTGTAAATTTGATTTATAAAAGAACGGATTAGTACAATGACCAACACATCAATAAAAATAAAGCCACACTCAATAAGAAATATTTCAAGTTTTGATTTCTTTACATAACACTAGCAAAAGAGCATGCACCTTACGATTTTAAAAATAGAAAATTTAAGAGTTCGTTTGGTAACTTATATATAAATATATTTTTTTAATTTTTCAAAGCGAAATTTTTTCATAGGAAAACACTGTTGGATGGTTACGGTTAAACCCATTATATATATTATATTCTCCTAAAAGCAGAAATCTTTTATTTTCATAATTTTAGATTAATGAAAGCAGAAAGTGATTCCGTTGTTATCTATGATTTATATAAATGTAGGAAATTTTGACGTCTCCTTTAAATATATAAAATGATGAATAATGTATTGCACATCCATTGCACTTTTTTATATTCAACTATAAATAATAAACAATGTGTTTCTTTTGTTTATTTTGATAAAATACTTTTTCTTTTTTGATGTGGCATTGATACTTATATTAATCAGACGGTTTATGAGGGAAAGGTATAATGAACTAATGAGTAACGACAGAAAAAATCGCAACTAGCAGTTAGACATAACACACGTTGTTAAACGAAAATGGCATTAAACACATATTTATTATTTCATGTAAACGAACGTTGATTTCAATCAACGTTATAATAAACCAAAAACATGTTAAAAGATTTTATTGTTTATGAATGAAAAAAAAAGAAATGCATGCAAACAAGACCTAAATATAATGAAAAAAATATATTTTTAAAAATTTGGTCCGTTTATGGAGATAAATACATTTTTTTTTTTTTGTAAAATAAGGAAATTTTGGTCTGTTTAGAATTTGAAAGTCGTGTGTATTGGCAATTGCAGACTTTCTTTTAGTAAGTTGCTTTAAAAAAGTACCTTAACCACGATAAAATCCTTCTAATTGCAATCCACTTGAAGAATAATCAAATTTATAATCAAGGTTAAAATCACCTGAACATTGCGTTCTATCTTACTTAATGGCCGATAATATTGTTGAATTGCTGGCCAAGAAATGCGTTGGAAAGCAATACGCACTAATTGCCAAAAGCGCCAAGCCGAAGATCGATTCAATTCTTCACCAAACTTAATTAAATACTTCCTTTGTTTGGCTCCAAAAATTGAACGTGAACGTTTGTCCTATTGTTTTCTTTATTCTTTCCCTATTTTGACAAAGAAGAAAAATCAAGATAGTCCAATTCAAAAGAAGGAAGAAAATGCATAATGAAAGGACAAAGAAGAAAAATCAAGATAGTCCAATTCAAAAGAAGGAAGAAAATGCATAATTAAAGGAGAAATAACAACATCTAGCATATTAGTTTTTTCACAAGAGAATTATCATAAGTTGGGTTTAATATTATAAAGAGACCACAAATGCCAATTTTTTTTTCTACGCTCTCGTCAGTGTCATGATTTTTCATTGATCGTTAAGTATTATAATTTTTAACAAATTGATATGTAAAATTTTTGACTTATGTGGTAAACGTTTTTTCAAAAGGCAGGGCACTCAATTCCTCTTATGAAAGTTACAACATTCAATATGCAATTGAAGTTAGCACTATACAAAAATTATGACACCTGTGGTCTCCCTATTTCAAGGAAATAAAAAGAAAAAGGACAAATTCCCTAATGCGTGAAATCAAAGTCAACTCTTTCTTTTGACCGTTTGTATTGTTCCTACTGACTTTGCTTGCCCGGGAGACAATCTGCAACGGCTCATTAAAAAAGAAAATTATTTATTATCTATTCAAACTCAGCTCCTGAGAGAATTTTATATTAATTAAAACCCAAGTGCGACCTTTCCAAGCGCGAGCTGCTCCAGTGCAACTTTTTCTTCTTGTCTTCTTCCAAGATGAGCGCACACTTCTTGGTCGGCAACCGATTTGAATATTCTAATAATTGTAGGAAAAATCTTCACGCACCAGCTGACAAGTGCTACTGGAGAAGGAAAAAACAAAAATCCCAAAATTGGAAGAATAAATGGGGGAATATTACATAGCTACGATCTGGTCATAAAAGTTCAGCATTTAATTCCCCTTTTATGCTAATAAATAAATTTGCATCTATCTTTATTGTCATTCTATAGGGTGAAACAAATCTAAAATATGATTTCGATGAAAAGCTTCTATCAATGAAAATTCCATAAAAAGCCCATATGTGCAATAAGGCGAACATATTCAGGTAATATTCTATGATGGGCAAAAATGCAATTCAACTTTGAATTACATCTCTTGACACTTTAAATCACGATTCTTTAATTCTCTAGCACTTTTCACACATAAATATAAGCATTTTTTTTTATTTTTTTATTTTTGGTAAGTAAAAATCCTTCTTATTTCACAAAAGTTTGAGTTAATTTCCTAAATCGACCAAAATGTCAAGCGTTTATTCTTTTTTTTTTTTTTTCAAAATCCATAACTTGTCATATGGCGAGTCAAATCCTTCTATTTTTCATGGAAATGCAAGATCATTTGTCTAAATCAACCAAATTTCCTACATCCCAATGCAAAATTTCCTTGAACGAACATGTTTTCAAAATTCCACAAAAGCTATCACAAATTGACCAAATTGAAGTTCTTTCCACATGACCAAAAAAGAAAAAAATGTCTATACCCTTTTGCTTGGTCAAAAATAACAGTAGCCCAAAAATGATGGAGGACAGAAGATTAAGAGGGTCCGGCTGAACAGATGTACGCACGTCTTGGGAGCCACAAAACTTGACATTATGGTGCAATGGCCCAACTCCTGTATCCCCGAGAAAATAAACCCTAGCCACTAAAGAAACAGAAGATAGGTCAATACAAACATGCACAACACCAAACTCAGACTGATCACCGAATTATTCAACAATTCCCAGCAATTTTTCTTTTTCTTTTTAAAGAAAGTTGCATATCGAAAGGATCATATATTGTACAATTACAATTAAATTTTACTTACTCTTTTCACGATTCGACTCCTTCCTAATAGAGGTCGACACGGGCAAAGTTTCCCGTGTCGCAAATTTCAAATAGTATAATTCCGATACCGGCATAGGATAAATGAAGAGATTTGAAATTGCGCCGCAAAAGAATCAGCCACACGAGCACACTACCTAACAACCAAACATAGGTACCTTTTCCAATTCAATTTGGTCTCTACAAAAAGAAATAAATCGAGACGTTTTAGAGATTTGTGATTTATTTTTAGGTGCCGTTGCAAACGAAATCGTACCTAGAGAGCCCTTAACTTAGTCATATAATCATTAATAAAAGATTCAATAAGGCCATTATTAGTGGTTTTCAAGGTATCTTGGCTGCAACCTTTTGATCCAAGAATCAATTACGTGGCCTCGATTGTCCCGCGTTTACATGGCTCTCTGCCCTTGCCAGGTGCTGCCGCTGCATATTAAATTCTCTCTCTTGAGCCTTCCATTCTGTGTGCTCTCTCTCTCTCTCTCTCTCTAGAATGACCAAAAGAACCCGACTTCCCTATCGTTCTCTCTTTTTTCAACCTCTCTCTTTAATGCCCTTCCAATCAAAACCCTCCTCCATATAATACCTTCTCTTTCACTCCCCTGCCTTCTCTTTTTTCAATGGGAGCTCTCAAGATCACCATCTCCTCCCTCCTCTCATGGATTCCATTGCTCACTGCTGCTTCCAGTCAACCCCTCCTCCCAAAACCCCCTCCGATCTCGACCTTAAACTGTTGACAGAAACCCAGGAGGAGGAGGAGGAGGAGGAGGAGGGAAAAACAGAGCCAAAACAGAGCCGAAACAGGGGTCTTTCCTGTTCCGGAGACTGAGAGATTTGGTGGCTCGCATCGTGTACAGTCCCGGAGAGACCGAAAGGCGCACGCGGGTGTCTATATCCTTTCTTCTTGCTTGGATCCGAATGGCAATGGAGGAGAGCGAGAGGAAGATGATTTTCCAGAAGTACGAGATGGGCAGGTTCCTCGGGAAGGGAACGTTCGCCAAGGTCTACTACGGCAAGAACCTCCAGACCGGGAGAGCGTCGCTATTAAGGTCATCGGCAAGGACCACGTCCAGAAGGAAGGCATGATGGAGCAGATCAAGCGCGAGATCTCCGTCATGAGGCTCGTCCGCCACCCGAACGTCGTGGAACTCAAGGAGGTCATGGCCACCAGGACCAAGATCTTTGTCGTGATGGAGTATGTTCGCGGCGGCGAGCTTTTCGCCAAGGTGGCGCGCGGGAAGCTGAAGGAGGATCTCGCCCGCAAGTACTTCCAGCAGCTCATCTCCGCCGTCGACTTCTGCCACAGCCGCGGGGTCTCGCACCGCGACCTGAAGCCGGAGAACCTGCTGCTTGACGACAACGGGGACCTCAAGGTGTCCGACTTCGGCCTCTCGGCCCTGCCGGAGCAGCTCCGCCAGGATGGGCTCCTCCACACACAGTGCGGCACGCCGGCCTACGTCGCCCCGGAGGTCCTGCGGAAGAAGGGCTACGATGGGTCAAGGGCCGATATCTGGTCGTGCGGGGTGATTCTGTACGTCCTCCTCGCAGGGTTCCTGCCATTCCAGGAAGAGAACTTGATGAAGATGTATCGAAAGGTATTCAAGGCTGAGTTCGAGTTCCCGCCATGGTTCTCGACGGACTCAAGGCGGCTCGTGTCGAGGCTGCTTATGTCCGATCCCGAGAAGCGGATCACGATCCCTGCAATAATGCGTAACCCCTGGTTCCGGAAAGGATTCTGCCGGCCATTGGCTTTCTCGATTCCGGACCCGGAATCGGAGAAGCCACCAGGCGAGAGAGAAGAAGAGGAGGGAAAGCTGCCGAATTCAGAGTCGATTAAATCCAAGAAGGTCGTGTCGCCGAAGTTCTTCAACGCATTCGAGTTCATCTCATCAATGTCTTCGGGCTTCGACCTGTCGAGCCTCTTCGAGACGGAGCGGAAGTCTGGGTCCATATTCACCTCCAAGTACTCGGCGACTGCGATCATGTCAAAGATCGAGGGGCTCGCGAAGGAGCTAAGCTTCAAGATCGGGAGCGTGAAGGACTTCAAGATAAGCCTGAAGGGGCCGGTCGAGGGGCGAAAGGGGCGGCTCTCGGTGACGGCGGAGGTCTTCGAGGTGGCACCGGAGGTCGCAGTGGTCGAGTTCTGCAAGTCGGCGGGGGACACGTTGGAGTACGTGAAATTCTGTGAAGAAGATGTTAGGCCGGCGCTCAAGGACATAGTCTGGTCGTGGCAAGGGGACAACATTCGTCACTGCAATGAAGCCGTCGCTGAAGGCGAAGAACTACAGAGGCAGGCGTTGATTGCCTAATGACAGGTCCTAGCATCGTCATTAATTTTTGGTGGTTTCGCCAATTTTACTCACCCTCCTATGCTTTTCTGTGGGCATTTGAGTTTGAATTTGGTACCCTCTTTCGCTCTGGGACATAGAACTTTCCATGTGATGTTGCTGTACATAGTTGTGGGTGAAGAACAGGTCGTGGGTTTGGAATGATATACATGAATAGCCAGTTGTACTAATTGCAGACAGTTCCCAAGGGAAATCTCTGGGTACTTTTATTCATTTGTATCTAGCGAAGGACCGGGAATCTCTAAAGATTCCTCGGCCCGTCGCTCCTTTTTAAGTGTTTGCGTGTTACGACCCTTCAATTTAAGAAATGTGAAAGATGTATATTCGAGCATGAAGTCGGTACGAGGATGGATTGATTTTTCGAAAAGACCATAGAAGCTCTCCAAGGAAAGAGCTCTGCCTGCCCCATCTGCAGAACTTCTTCCAAAAGAGACGGAATATGACCTGGGTTGATGGGAAAAAGCTGGCTTTGGAACGTTCGGGTGGTCTTAGGTCTTAGGTCTTAGGTTTGGTTTACAGGATGGCAAGCTAAACAGTCATACCTAAAAATTAATCGAGTTAGTTGGTAGGTAAGAGTCAATATTCGGACTCCATCCCCCCCACAAGGGCCCGTGTTTAGTTGAATTCCTTCCTCCAGGGGCAACAATCTGAGGATTCTTCTGCTGCACAAACAGACAAAAGAAAAAGCAAACCTTAATTGGCCTTAAAAATACCTATTTGCAGCGAATAATGTTTTCCTGTGGAATCTGAAGGGGTGTTTCCAACTGAAAGGCGACCTTTACTTGTGTTCTCTCCATATTGTAATTTTGGGAAATGATCCTCAGGTTCTGAAATTGAGAAAGTGTAGTTTATTTACTAAACATTTAAGGAAGAATATACTAATTTCTAAAATATCAATTACACATAATATACAAGGATAGCAGTGCATGAAATTTGAGAAGTTTGCTTATTTGGTTGCCAAATAAGTGCCAGAGGGGACTCATCAACAATCCCCACAACAAATTTACTTCTAAGGCATGTGAATCTCCTCTAATCATGAAATGTTGGAAAATTATATTTCCTTTTCTTGTTGATCCCATCTTAGGGATATTATCAAAAAATAACTAAACATGTTACACCGGTGTTAATTCAGTCATAGTCTTTTCAATTGTGTATAATGAGTCATAAATCATTTCACATTTTGTTAATTGAGTCTATTTGGCGAATTTTGAACACAAATCCTTAAATGGCCATCCTACGTGGTATAGTCCGCGCTTACGTGAATATGTTTAAATAAATTTTAAATAAATTTTGGATTTTATATATTTTTAAAAAATTTCATCATTATTAATTTTTTTGGGACATAGGGCTGGCAAAGGTTGCCGGTTGACCCTCGCTCGATTTGGGGGTTACGGCCTCGCCCAAAATTTTTTAGAGTTGGGCGCCTCACCTTTAGGGGTGAGCATCGGTCTAGGGTCAACTTTAGACCGGTCCAACCCTGCTGGTTTTGGTCTGGATCCTAAGAAGACTAGGTTGGTCTTTGGTTCTGGGATTTCTAGATCAATACTTATCTTGGTTGGTCCTCAATCTTGAGAGTTTAGGGTCGGTCCAACTCGGACTCACCCTGACTATATATATAAAAAAAAATTTATATAGATAAAATCCTAAAACAAATGGTGTCAACAACATTAAACATCTCCTTAGTGAGGAATCCAAGTAATTTTACATTGTTATTTAATATCTTAGATTTCTAATGTATTTTACGATGTCAATAGCCATAATCTACAAAGGAGGAAAATGTTTTTGTGAGGAGTCATCATGACATCCAAAAGGGCATAAACAGCTTCTCAAGGCATCCTCGTCTAGTACTCGTTCTCTTTTATCTTATTTGTCTTCTTAGTTTGCAATTTGTCAAAATCAAAAGAAACAATTTATCTACTCACCACTCGACACTCGCCTCACTCGCTTTTGATCACTTAGTTCGTTTGTCACTCGATGCTCACCCTGCTTGTTGTTCATTGGTCGCCCCACTCAACGTTCACCCCACTTGATGCTTGTCGCTCGCCTCTCTTAGCTAACCTCGCTCATCACTGAATTTATCGTGTCAGTCTGGTCCTCAGTTGTCTTTTTAGAGAATACAAAAAATGAAATAGAAAAATTATTGGTTGATCTCGAATTGACCTTGGAACTGGATCGAAATCCATTGGGTCAATTCGATCCTCGGTCCTAAGCTCAATAGGGTTAGTTCTCGGTCCCAAAAATTGAGGACCAACACTGTGCGAGTTGATCTTAGGGTTAGAGGGTGGACCGGCCCAATTTGGATCATGCTCACCTCTACTCACTTTGGCTGGCGAAGGCATCATAGCCCTTGCCTAGGCTCTCATTGGCCACAGTGAGGGCATTGAATGAGAGCTCCCATGCCCTCGCCAACCATAGTGAAGGCTCACAAGCCCTCATCGACTTTGGCTATGGTTGATGAGAGTTGCAACACCCTCGCTTAATGCCGACAAGGGTCGAGATGGCGACCTTTGCCGACCTTAGTAAAAAAAATAAAAATAGAGTAAATAAAAAATAAAAAGTAATTAAAAAATAAAAAAATATTAAATATTATTAAAAATTGTAGACGTAAACGCCACTGGTGCCACATAGGATGGCTAATGTCCATGTAAGTGATTTTCGCCCAATACTGATCGGATGGATTCAATTGGCAAAATGTGAGAAGGTTTAAAATTTAATTAGCACAATTGAAAACTTTATAATTGAATTGGCACAAATGCAATAATTTTAAAACTTTTTTGATAATTATACCTCTCTTATCATATTAAGCTGTCTTATCATATTAAGCTGTTTCTCATCATTTTCTTGCCGTTAATTTATTTCAGATTGCATTACAATTTTGTTCCAAATAATCACAAACAGGATCAAATGTTTGGTATACGTATCTCTCCTCTACATTATATATTTTTGGCCTTGGTACCAGTTTTCGGGATGTCGTCTCGTGGAATATTATTGGGAGAAAATGACTATACTTATTGCATGATATCATCATAAGGTCCACACAAAAATTGACTAGGAATTGTGAATCGAAAACGACAGTTATGCTCAATCCATCCCTTTGATCTGCGACAAACATTCCTTGCACATCTGATCAGCGGTGGATGGACTTAATCCGAACCATTAGATTTGACGAACCTCACCTGGTCTCATAGCTAATAAAAGTCCGGTTCAAACGGACGAATTTTCCGGTTCGACTAATGCACTAATTCTATCATGAGGACCGCATATCCCTTTGGACTGGTAGCTACAAAATGCGACACGGCTTGAGAACCTAACGGGTTCCAATCGGCCAATGGAGCTCTCGCAAGAAACGCAGCACGAGACCAGACTCGTGCGGACCCCCCACCCAAAACCATACAGAACTTCCGAGGAGCGATGCTGTCACATCCTCAAAAGCGTGACTCACCAAGGAAACAAGCTCTCCATCTGCTTGGTCGATACAGAATGTAGAAAGAAGTGGAAGTCGCTATGCTTTCGCTTTCACGGCTTCTTCTCTATTCCTTTCCCCACAACACGCGTCCGCGGAACAGGCTGTGAAATTTCTAGAAATAGGAGCAAATGCCAAGCGACCAGTCCTTTCTTTTCTTTGCTTTGTGTATTTTCTTTTATTAATCCTTTCTTGTGACGCTCTTGGAGGAAATAGAGAGGGATTGGTACAATCTCTTTGTTTAGTCATATGATTGCTTGGAGTTTGTAATGTTGATCAATGATTGGGGTTTGCTCGACACTTGCACCGAGAGTTGTTCAACTACACCATCGATGTGCGGTTCATCTTTTCTTAATGAACTCTATCTAGGGTTTTGTCTTTTTTGTCTCAATAACGTTTGAATACTTATTAAATCGGTCCCAAACCCTATAACATGTAGTGAATAAAATCTAAAAGCCGTCCCACTTAAGTTATCGGCGCACCAGTTAGGCTTCCAACAGACTTTCAGTACAACTTTTATAAGTTAACGGGGCAGTCATTAGGTTACCGACAGACTCTGGATGTTACCTTTATTATTTCCTATTACATTTAAATTATCTAATCTTGAAAAGCAAATGATATTCCATCTTGATTACAAATTGACAATCATACAAGCACCTCAATTGGAAACTCTTCCATCGAATCTAACAATCACGAAAGATTAGAAGTCATATAAGGCCCCAGACTGATTATTTATATATGTGATTAGTAAGTATTCACACAAAATGTAATTGTTATTTGTATGTATTGATGAGAATTATTCATCGTACATTGGTGTACATATGTCGATATACTTCCCTCGTATTTGTTTGACAAAAAACACTTTGTCTAAGTGAAACGGGAAATTTGAAAATTCTTTAAAAAAAGGAAGAAAAAGCCCCTTTACTTTCAATCTTTTAGCTTAAATAAAAGGGTTAATATCATGAAAGATACAAGATTAGTACAACTATGACAAATTTATCATAAATTAATTTTTAACTATAAAAAACCCTAAATCGGTACATTTGTGACAAATGAGAGAATGACCAAAAAGTTATAAACCTAAAATTCAATCTTAATTTTTTTTTTGCCAATTTAGTCTTAAACCTGCTAATTAAATCCATTCAACTAATTTTGGCTGGCCGGTGTTAACATGGCATTGCTAGCGCTAACGTGAATTTTTTAAAATAATATTTTAATAGTATTTTGAATTTTATTATAATTTTTTCCTTTTTCCTTTCTTTTGTTTAGTTTTTTTCCCCTTGTACTTAGGGCCAGGACACCCTCATTGGCACTAGGCGACGCACTAGCTGCCTTGCTCACCTAGATCAGGCGAGATTACCGCGGTGCTTGCCTAGCCAAATTTGGGCGAGGGGCCATGCGCCTACGCCTTGGCCTAGCCCTCAAAAGCTTTGAGGTTAGGGGAAAAAAGTTAAAGAAAAAAATATAACCATTCAAAAAAAATATTAAAATATTATTTAAAAAGTTCATGTTAGCATTGGCAGCGCCCCATCAGTATTAGCCTATCAAAATTGGAAGATGAACTTAACTAGTATAAATGCAAAATGTTTAGTACTTAATTGGCCAAAAAGAATTTAGTAGGATTGAATTGGTACAATATGACTTTTTTGATAATTTTTCTTGTGACAAATTTACCATCCATTATTTTTCATTAAATTTATCATTAAATGGCTGAGTTGAATGACACATAGCAGTCAATAGGTTTACTAGTTTGGAGTTTTACCCTTCGTTTGTCACATATGTACTGCTTTATGGTTTTTCATGACATTAACCAACTTAAGATAAACTAATGGAGAGTAAATTTGTTATAAATGTATCGATTTATAATTTTTTATAATTACAAAATTAATTTGGGATAAAATTGTAACAGATATACCGGTTTAGAGTTTTTGATGGTCAAAAGATTATTTTGGAATAAATTTGTCACGACGTATCGGTTCGAGATTTTTCGTAGTATTAACCCTAAGTATAATAAACTTCAACACTTATTTAGGAGACTCCCAATCTTTATTTTCTTTTAGTACCAACTTTATATAGGCTATGTACTTCAAAGTTTATGGCTAGTTTCAAAGAAAGTTTTAATTAGAAACTTTATAATACGATATTAATCATTGTAATGCAACTGCAAGTTTTGATTAGCTGTTTAATTGTCTACATCCATACGTTTGGATGTAAAATCCAAAGTTCCCTCCATTGAGATGGGGGTCCTGTCCTGCGCCGATCTCTTGAGTGCATAAATTTAATCGAAAGGGTCTGTCGATAAGCTTTCCTGAGTCCCGCTTGTTAGGCGTACTTATTGAGACCATGTTCACATTTCAAAACCGTTGATTACACACACAGCAAAAGTTTCAAGGTACTCATTAATAAAATCCTGCATCACGCCGATGTCACTTTGATGGTCATATTTTTCCATCCGACGAGACGACGTCGACCTGTACCATGGTTGTCTTTTCCCATCAGGATAATTTTCATCGCAATTTCTAGGTCAGTTCCACATTTTTTTCTTGAAGAGACAACATCATCCCTCATTTTATATTCGTCTTTGTACGTCCTGACCTTATCCTCGTTCGAAAAGTCGAACAACTGATCTAACTAATCATTCGAGTGGTCCGAGCGTCAAAGTTAACCAGAGAGTTTGTGGACTTCTCGTGATTTTAGGCACCTCGTGAACTATGAACAGATTGTCAGAACTTGTCGAGAAGCTGAATCTAAGGGACCGGCACGACGGGCGGTGCCGACGAAAAAGGCAGCATTTATAATCTTATCCATTGAATAAATGCACTTACACAGTCCGCACTTCGTTTGACATACTTAATAAACTATTTTTCACGTATACGAAAGTTAAATGGGAATCGAAATCTTACTATGACATTGCTAGAAGCATCAAATCTATCAATGCTACTTCACAATTTCATATATGGTGAAGATCTACCAATACTATTTCACAATTTCAATATGGTGAAGATCTACCAATATTATTTCACAATTTCATATTTGGTGAAGATCTATCTAAGGTTTATTCAATACTCGATGCTCATTTAGCTATTGTCAAGTAACATTTCATTTTACATTTTCACTGCTTAAAATGGAAAGCATTTACAATTTTCAATGCTTATTTTTCAGTTTTATCAAGGCCCCGATTATACATCCCCATCTATTATGTATTAGATCTCAGATACTCCACTCTCTTCTTACCTCTTGGTGACAACATGGAGTTAACACTTCATTCATAACATGAGTAATATATCAAAAAACGATAGATGTCCGTGTTTCTTTTTCAAAGAGCACCATGATACTAATCAGAAGAAGAATGATGCAAATAGCTAGGGATGCATACGCTTTTGTGTTAAGGGTGATTGGTTCCAAGGTGGGTGAATTTTAAACCCAGAATCTATTTTGTTAAAACCAGTTCTCAGTTTTTGAAACTTGGAACCTACTATGTTTGTCTTAGAATTGACACTAGAACTATCTTGTTTTTTCGGTTTGATTTTAGGATCTAATTGAGGACCTAATTTTTTGTTCCTTTTTTGGTTTAATTTTTTATAACAAATAACATAAGCAACAAAATAGTTCAAAGTTATAGATAAATGAGAGAAAGTGAGCAAAGGCAAGTTAGGAACAATTGACAATTGCAAGGCTCAAACAAGTGAGTGCGAGAGGGCTTGAATAAGTGAGGGTGAGCTGTGTCAAATGAGGAGGAGGGTGAGTTACGAGTGAGAGAAAGAGTCGTGAAATGTCTGAGTAAGGTTGGAAAGAACCGACAAAAAAGAGAGGTATAAAGAAAAAAATGTTAAGAGAAAAACGAAGTTTTTTAGGCTTTGTGAAACTAGTTTTAAATTCGGTACAGTTCCCATATGACTCTATACTTGGAATTAGTGTTGGAATTATTCCATAACAATCATGGAAGGAGTTGGTGATCGGTTTATAAGTATGAGAGAAAGCATTATCCCTTGACATAGTTTTTGGGATGAGAGAGGTCCAAGATTGTCCATTACTAATATAGAGCCCAGGTTACCAATAAGTTTGAATCCAGCAGTCACACAAGAAAGACATGAGTTGTTGCTCCGACTGAGGGCTCGATGTGTCAGGAGGAGATTGTCGGCTGTGGAAAGGACTGGTGGTCAGTTTGCAAGTATGAGGAAAAACCTTATCCCTTGAGTTAGCTTTTGGGATGAGAGAAGCTCAAAATCATCCAACAATCGAGAATTGGACCAGTTTTTAGGGCGATTTGATCCGGTTCTCAATTAGAATCGATCCGGTATACTGTGCTACTTTGCTTATATTCATAAATGTTCATCTATCAAGTTTCCAACAGACTTTAGATACTATCTTCATAATTTTCTCTTACATTTAGATTATCTAACCTCAAAAAGAAAATGATATACCATCTTGATTACACATCCACGATCAGGAAAGTCAAATCATATGAACACCTCAATTGCAAACTCTTCTATCAAATTTAACAATCACGAAAGATTAGAACTCATATGAGATAAAAAAACCAGTTATTTAAGTATGTGATTAGTAAGCATTCACACAAAAAGTGATTGTTATTTGTATATATATACATATGATGAGAATTATTCATCATACATTTGTGCGCATATGTCGGTGTGCTTCCCTCATTTTGGTTTGACAAGGAACACTTTATCCCAGGATGATTTGGAAATAGTATTTCACCGAAACGGGAAATTTGGAAAATCCTGGGATAAAGGAAAAAAACAAAAAAAAAAAAACAAAAGCCCACTACTTCAATCGTTTAGCTTAAATACAACGAACTTCAACACTTATTCAGTTGACCCACAATCTTTATTTTCTTAATATCATTTTATATAGGCTATGTACTTCAAAATAAGTTTTCATTAGTACCTCTATAATATGCAATATTAATCATTGTAATGCAAATGCAAGTTTTGATTAATTGTTTAGTTGTCTTTATCCATATGTTTGGATGTAAAATCCAAAGTTCCCTCTATTGAGATAAGGGGTAAGACTTCCTTCTCGCTGTGAAGTTGGATTAGTTCAAATCCATCCATCGGGGCTCCTATAAGCCTTCACCTTTGACCTTCTCAGAACACAATCGCAACCCCATTGATTAGCGATGGATCTAAGAAGGGACCTGTGCTTGCCAAATATGATCTTAATAACGACATGTTTTGTCAGCGAGTTTCCTATAGCGTGCTTGTTAAGAATACTTATTAAGGGGCAATTCAAAAGCATTGATCACACAAAATTTGAGGATAATAATGCATGCATTGAAGAATCGGAATGTTTATTCATTATATGCTAAGCAAAAGCTCTGGGACACTTATTAATAAAATTTTGCATCACGGCGGCATCAATTTGATCCTCATATTTTTCGACCCAAAGAAGCAACCTCGACCCATACTCAGCTTGTCCTTTCCTATCATGAACAAATTCATCATAATATCCAGGTTAGTACGACATACATTTTCCAAAAATAAAAGTATCCCCTTATTTATATATTTCTTTTTCAATGTCCAGACCTTATCCTGGTTTAAGAAGTCAAATGACTGATCTAACACTGTCTGATCCAAGTGGTTCAATAGTCAAAGATTTCCAGAGAGTTGTCAGAGCTTGTCGATAAGCTGAATCTAGGGGACGGGCACGAGGTCCCGTGTTAACGAAAAAGGCTGTAAATGTCACATCACCTTATCTATTGAATAAATGCACTTACGTAGTTCGCACGAAAGCACTTTTTGAGGCGAACGCAACTGAATTGGAATTGTAAAGGGGAGGGCAACTGATGTGGCCAAAAAGACTTTCTATTAACAACTTAAGACTTCGAGGTCATGGAGCAAGAAAATTGACTCAATTAAATGGACCTCGTTGCTAAGTGATGTTCGAGTTTGTTACAAAGCCAGGTGGTCATTGACCTCGTAATACAGGTCGGTAACAGATGACAAAAGACTTAAAGAAGTAGAGTAGCCAGAGACAATGCCACTATGGTGATAATTGACATGTCAATCTACGTACATATTTGCTTCAACCCTTGAAAAATTTCTGATTTACCATAATTTAGGTGGCACTAGTGTGTAAGAAATCCTTTTTGACAAAAGAATTTTCGTTTGACAAATTTAAAAAATCATGTTTCTTGAATACAAAAGGTATCAAAATCGTGCTATGACATTGCAAAATGCATAAAATCTTCCAATATTATTTCCCTATTCCATGTTTGGTGAAGATCTGATGTTTATTCAATGCTTGATGCTCATTTAGCCATTGTCAAGTAATATTTCATTTTTCATTTTCACCGCTAAAAGTGGAATCACTTATAGTTTTTGATGTTTATTTTTCATTTAGATCAAAACTGGCTCCGGTTATGCATCCCCTATATATATCACAAATCTTCCACTCTCTCCTTGCTTCGCGGTGACCACATGGAGTTAACACTTCATTTATAACATGAGTAATATACCAAAGAAAGATAGAAATCCGCATCTCTTTTACTTGAATAATGTATCAAACATGTAAGATTCTTTGTCCTTGCTGACGGTTAATGTAGAGAGAAATTCTTTCTTTATACAAACCAAATCCATCATTATTGATTTGGATAGTTCGTCAATTTTTCAATTTATAACTACCCAATCATTGGAGGTAAATTTGAGTTATGGAGAAAAAAAAATGGTGCACAACATGCGTAGTATATACCAAATTAAAATCTCTCTCTCTCTCTCTCCTTATGTATTAGAACTTGTATCTTCAACTCTCTTCTAGCCTCGAAATATCCATATGGAGTTGCGAAATGTTCAAAGAGCACCACAATACTAATCAGAAGAAAAACAATGCATATAACTAGCGACGTATGCACGCCTTTTCGTTAGGATGGTAGGGTTCATACTTGAAACTTGGAACCTATTCTGTTTGCTTTGAAACCGACCTTACAACCTACCTTTTTTTTTTGGTCCAATTCCAAACTCTATTCAAGAACCTATCTTTCTTTCATTTTTTTTTTTTTTTGATTTCATTTTGCATAGAAAAATAATATGAGCAATGAAATGGTTCAAGGTAAAAGACAAGTGAGGGTGAGTGAGTAAAGGCGAGTCAGGAACATGCCAATGTAGTACTCAAACAAGCAAGGGCAAGTTGCGAGCAAGCAAGGAGGAGGGTGGGGAGGGGGGGGAAGGAGAGAGAGAGAATCGTGAAGCATCTGAATAAGGTCGAAAAGGATTGAGAAAAAGAGAGATACGTAAAACGATGCCAAGACGAAAACTAAGGTTTTTGGGCTTTATGAAATAGGTTCCAAATTTGGTTTGGTTCTTGAGTAATTCTTCACTTAGAATCAAGAACCGGATTGGTTCCAAAAATTTAGAACCCATAACCTTAAAATAGACCGGTTTTTAGTGTAGTCCAATCTGGTTAGTAAAACTGATTAGGTTGCATAGTCTTACTTTGTGCATATTCATAAATGTGCTTTTCTGATTTTATTTTGATAATCAGGAAGCTTGATATGTAAAAATAATCCGTATATTTCGAGTCCTCCAGCAATGGAGCAACGAACGCCCCTTAGATTTGGAGGTCCCATGGCCATGCTGACCCTCCAATTGACTTAGGAAAGGCTCTACGGCTATGAGCTTCACCATTGGCGGTATAGAGAGATAGGGGAAGGGAAGGGGGGCGGGGTTTCAATGAAGATTTAACATTTTCATATTTTCAGGGGGAAATGAGGGGTCGCCATAGGATGGTGGAAGTAGTCGTAAGAGTTTTGATATTGTAATTTACCATTTTACGGAATTGATCTAAGGTGAGATAGAAAGTATATTAATTAGTCTAATATGGGGTTGGTTAGTGTGGGCTAAGTTGAGCTTGACCTATAACGAGAGGGCCTAATTAAGAACTCTATAAATAGTGCTCAAGTCTCTTCTAATCTTAACACACATAATTATCCTCACAAAGGAACATTTACTAAGCGCTAAGGATAAATGGCTAGCTTATTGAGCTAGTGATACAAATGGTAATAGAGGAGAAGTTCTTGAGTTTGGATCGTTGCTATTTTGCATCAAGAACGATGGTCTAAATTAGGTGTATTAATCTCTGTACATAATTATATATACATTCTCGAATTTAGCTATGGAGATCTAAGGTTGCACTTTCGTATCTAACATGTGGTATCGGAGTAGCCATAGCCTAGAACTTGAACGCATAATTTCTTGCGCTATTTTCATGATTTTGTTCAATAAAAATTAATTTAAATTACAAAAACAGAACAGGCTCGTTGAGATAAGCAAAACCATGGCCGACGCACCATTGGAGGAGGTTGCAAGCGCCTCCATGTGTGGTCACGTGCTGCCACGCTCTCTTACGCACTCTCATGTGCGGCCATGCTTGACGAGGCTAGCATGCGCTAGGGCTGACATTATAATGATGTTAGCCACAAGAGTTGCGGGTTTAGCCCAACCCTTTGCTTGACCTGATTGACCATTGACTGACCTTGGTTGACTTGACTCGGATCTAACCCATTGACCTACCCGACCTGGTTCTTCATTGACGGGACCGTTCCACTAGTAAAAACAATTGGGATAAGTATTAAAGGTTGTAAGACCTAACCGTTATGATGAATATTTTGACAAGTATGACATTGCTATATAGCTTAAAGGGCCATTTGTCAAATGGTTGGAAGATTCTGGGTGGTAACTTAATTTACTATGCCCGAAAATTTTGAATAAAATAGTGTGGCCGAAAAGCGTAATCACACCATAATAGACATAATGATGAGTATGATTTGTAGAATTAATTTATATGGTTTTCTGTGGGTTGATGCTTTAAAGCAGCCTTTTCACATACAAAACTGTGTTTCTACCAAAATTATGCCATTAACTCTCTTTGAGTGATGGACTTAACGTAAACCTAACTTAAACCATCTTAAAGTTTGGGGTGTCCTGCAAAAATGAGATTATTTAATTCAATGTTAAGTAAGTTGGAATCCAAAACCACTCGGTATTATTTTGTATCTTACCTAGATCATTAAAGGGATATCAATTTTATGACCCAAATGAAGGCACAAGAATTATAGAATTACAAATGGTAAAATTTCTAGAGTTCAATGTAATTGCAGAGGATAGTTGCTCTCAAACTATTAATGATAATAGTACGGTGGAGATCATTGTATCTTTGTCTTTATTTATATAGCAATTGTGATGTTTTTGGACCACAAACTAAGTTTGTTGAGGTTTGGGATATTGTTCTTGAGACAGTTTCTAATAAAATTTTTCAAGCTTCTCAAGTGTAGAATGAAATGATTGTAGCCTTACTCAGAAGATTTGTTAGGAAAGATAATCAGTTATATCATTAGGTGAGAGCATGACTACAATATTTGCTGTTTAGTTGATCTATTGACTTATATAAATGCTGTTTCTTATCCTCAATTAGATTTGTGGTTAGATGCAATGAAAGACAAGATGCAATCTATGAAACATAATAGTGTTTGGGAACTTGTTGAGTTGCTTGCAAGGTCATGAAATCATCAGCTGCAAATGGGTGTATAAGACAAAAAAGGATTCCAAAGAAAGATTGGGGAGTTTAAAGCCAAACTGGTAGTCAAGTGTTGCATTCAGAAAGAAAGCGTGGACAATAAAGAAATTTTTTCTAGTCTTTTCTAAAGATTCTTTTAGAGTAAACATGGCATTAGTAGCTCATTTTGATACGGAGTTACGTCATAGTATGTTAAACTATCTTTCCAAATGGATAACTTGGAGCAACCCGAAGGTTTTGCAGCATATGATTTAGGTAAGCTTGTGTGTAAACTGAAAAGTCTTATTTATGGCCTCAAGCAAGTTTCCATACAATGTTCTTAAAGTTTCATAGTGTTGTCATTTCGTTCAATTGAGAACAAAGAAAATTAGTGTATATGCTGCAAGGTCAATATGAGGAAATTTATTTTTCGTACACTCTATGTACATAATATCTTGCTAGTAAGCAATGATCTTGAATTACTGTATAAGACAAATAAGATATTATCAAATAATTTTGATATAAAGGACCTTCAGAAGCGTCTTTTTTCCTTGACATTGAGATCTATAGGGATAGTTCTTGTTGTCTATTGGGTTTATCTTAAAAGAAATTTGTTAATTGTATTTTGGAAAGTTTAGTATATATCACTGCAAGTTAAGAATTGCTCCTGTCATTAAGGGTGATGAACTGAATTTGTCACATTATCCTCATTCAGACATTGAGAAAATGCAATTGAAGGATGTACCTTGTGTTAGTGTATTTGAAAGCATCATGTATTTTCAAAGTTGCACTAAACCAAACATTGTTTTTGCGATAGGACTTCTAGATAGATATTAGTTAAATCTAAGACATGATCACTATATTACTACCAAGGAGGCTTTGAGGTATTTAAAGAGGAAAAAAAAATTCTATGTATTGATTTATAGACATGTTCAGGTCCTGCATTTAGTAGGGTATTTAGATATAAACTTTGCTGGCTATTAGGATGACATGAAGTTGATGATTGAATACATCTTTATATTAGCAGGATGTACATTAAACAGAAATCTATGTTATCCTCTACCATGTAAATGGAGTTTGTAGTATGCTTTTCGACTGTTACTCATGTTAGTTGGTTTCGGAACCTCATTAGGGAGTTGACCGTATTTAACTTTGTGGATGGAACCATACGGTTGTATTAAGATAATAACTTTACAGTTTTGTTTATTAACAATGGAGGTCTCAAGGGGTTTAAACATATGATGATTATGTTTTTGACCATAAAGAAACTATACAAAATGGTGACGTGACAATAGAACATATTGTCATAGATGATATGACCGTAAATCCACTAACTAAAGACTTTCGCCCTTGTGTTCTTGAATGACATGTTATTAACATGGACTTAAGAGCATAATGAGATGCTTTTATTTAGTGGAAGCTATTTCAGTTTTGTTCTAATAAAATTTACATCTATGTTTGTTACATTTAGTAACATTATGATATATATATATATATATATATATATATATATATATATATAAACTCTTTTGCATTTAATAAAGTTATTTAGAATGCATTATTATCAGGTTGAATACATATATCTATTAAGAATCTCAAGGTATTATATAAACCTTGAGTAAAGGCTAGGGGCATCTAGTTATTAGACTTGTGCATATATCTTGTTACACATAAAGAAATATTAACCATAAGGACAAGACATATATGGATTCATTGAATCATAATTTTCTAGTGGCATAGGTTTTTATAACACTTAAAGTAAGAGAATGTTGACTGATAAAAGGAATAACATGTAAGACATTACTCTCTATAAGAAGTGTTATCCATTTGCTACACTACCATATTGAATTTATATTAATAAAATTGAAAGCATTGGTGACTATGGAAAACTTTGTATATATATATGCAGTTACTGCTATGATTTGGTGTTTCAGATTTTAAAGGATATGATTGTCTATTAAGAATTATCTCTAAACCAATGTGCATACATACAATAAAATTTCAATTAATATAGCCTAAGTGAGAGAATGTAAGAGTTTTCTTAATGTGTGTTACATTAATTGATATTATAATTTACTATTTTACGGGGTTGGTCTAAGGTGAAATAAAAAGGTTTCTTAATTAGTCTAATATGAGGCTAGCTAGTGTGGACCGAGTTGAGCCTGGTTTGTAATGAGAGGACCTGATTGGAAACTCTATAAATAATGCTCAAATCTCTCCTCTAACTCTAACACACATAATTATTTTCACAAATGAGCGTTTACTAAGCATTAAGGATGAGGAGCCGTCTCATTAAGCCAGTGATATAGAGGGTAATAGATGAGAAATTCTTGAGTTTGGATCATTGCTATTTCACATAAAAAACAATGATCCAATTCAGGTGCGTTAATCTTTCTACATAATTATGTATTCATTCTTGATTCTAGTTATGTAGATCTGGGGTTGCGCTTTCTCATCTAATATGTTAAGGGGAGCATATCTACTATTGTGAAAAAACTGGTGTATCATCGTTGAGTTTGAATCATCCTGGTGGTATTGAAATATGTTTGTGCAATGAGTACATGCGAGGTTGGACGGATAAATCTTCTTCGATAAGAAGGGTTGGTGATTAGTTTGTGAGCTTGAAGATGATGATGCTGCCTTTTGAAATGGAAAAACGTCTTCGTGAAATATAACATCTCTGCTCACAAAGAAATGTCCTGTAGAAATCTCCATGACTCTATAGCCTTTATGCATAGGAGAATATCCCATAAAAATACACTGCATAGCACGAGGATCCATCTTACTTCGTGCCCCTAGGACTGCCGCATAGCACAAACACCCAAAACTCGAAGATGATCAATCGCCGGGTTGCTTTCCATAGAGCAATTCAAAAGGAGTCCGTCCTTGAGAATTCTAGTGGGCATGCGATTGATCAGATAATGTGACCACACAATCGCCCCAAAATTTTTCTGGTATAGAAGCTTGATATTTTAGGGCTCTAGCTACTTCTAAGAGATGACGATGTTTGCGTTCAACAATCCCATTTTGTTGGGGCGTGTAAGTACACGAACTCTCATGTATAATTCCTCGAGAGGATAGATAAGAAGCACATTCCCAGAAAAAATTCTCGTCCATTAACGTGCGAATCCCTTTGGACTAATTTATCGAATTGATTTTTAATGAGAGGTATTATGGTCCACAAATGTCCTCACTGTTTCGCTAATGGACATATTGGACATTTAGGGTAAGGAAAACGTGCGGTATGAGCCAATCGTTGATGAAAAATAATATCTTTATTGCTAGCAATGGCATTACAAGAAATGTTTTGATCAAGATCTTTTGGAAGATTGGCCCAAAAATACAGCCCTTCGGCGACACTACCCAAGCCCATCAGTCTGCCAGTCAAAGGGTCCTGAAAGAAGCAACTTTTGGAATTGAATATGACACGGCAAGAATTGTCATCACAAGCTTTTGAGACTGATAAGAGATTGAACTCAAAATCGGGAATGAAAAGGACATTTTTGAGAACACGAGATGGACAGTTCCAATTTTGCTAACATGAATAATATTTCCATTGGGTGATATACGAATGTGGTCTTTCTTGAATACTAGAAAATAACTGCTCGTTGCATATTATGTGATCACTAGCACCCGAATCAATTATCCATGCATCAAGAATTAATTCGTCTTGCACGAAAAGTACCGAGAAACTTGCAGTTTTGTCATTAGTTGGATTTAATGCCTTCATAATATTACCGATCTTGGGTGATTATTTTGATTTGCACCATCGAGTCCTTCGTGAGACCCGGTAAGCAGCAATTTCCTTCTCCTTTTTGTCTTTATCGCCTGGCTTTCCATGTAATTTCCAGCATGTGTCAATAGTATGATGAGGGCGTTTACAATATTCACAATATTTACCCTTATTTTTGAAATTTTGCCCATTAGCCCTCATGGATGACGTGGCATGACGTGGGCCACCCGATGCCCTATAGGGCGTGGCTAAATATTGTGTTTTGCGGGGAAGAAGTTTGCAACAACAACAATCGAAAAGATACCGAAGGCAATTCAGTGTATTTGCGGAAGCTAGATCAGAACGCGTCGCTCTGATACCATGTAAGAAACTGGAGAAACTGAGAGAAATTGTGATAATATGTTTTCTGTATTACTGTTGTACATGTATGATCCTACACTTATAGTACAGGATGAAGGAAATAATGTAGGAAAGAAAGAATAAGGAAATATACACTGATTTACATAATGATTCTATGTCCTATTTTACCAAGCTAATTACCGATTAACTGAATCATTAATTGATACTCAGAATCGGTGCTTCTATATTTCCAACATACATAATTATGTATTCATTCTTGATTCTAGTTATGTAGATCTGGGGTTGCGCTTTCTCATCTAATATGTTAAGGGGGAGCATATCTACTATTGGAGCTCACACATGATAGGGAGATTATTAGGATACACATGTGAGTTGTGTTAGAGAAGTCCCACATTAGAGAATTAATGATGTGGTGTTGGTTAGTTAATATATTTTAGATAGCCCATAACTCTTTGGCTTAAGTTTTTGAGTTAAGGTAGGTCAAATTAGATATATTGACGGGCTCGGATTTTGGGTTCCCTTTTGGTGATCCCCTAAGGTTAAGGTATCAGACTTTTGCTACACACTCCCAACAAATGATATCGAAGCCAATGGTTGCAGTTTTCGGACAAATGAGCGTTGTGGTGTAGCAACATGGGCTCATAAGTTGGTGCAAAAGGATACTTAAATTAAGGGGGAACAAGCCTAATATTGAGCTCACATGGGGGGGAGATTGTTAGGATGCACATATGAGTGAGTTGTGTTAGAGAAGTCATACGTCAGAGCATTGATGTGATGTAGAATAGTTAATATATCTTGGTTAGCCTATAACTCATTGGTTTAAGTTTTTGAGTGAAAGTAAGTCCAATTGGATATATTAATGGGTTCAAACTTGGGTTTCCTCTTAATGATATTCTTAGATAAAGGTATTGAATTTCTATTGCGCGCTCCCAATAGTAGTAACTTAGTAGCAGAAGTTGACCAAGGTGAGGTGAAGGTATTGGACTTCTGCCGCGCTCTTCCAACAGTAGCAGCAGAAGTTGACAAAGGCGAGGGGCGAAGTTGCGGCTGCGTAATGGCAAACTCGTGTCTATGGTTGAAGGCTGAGTAGATCTGGTGCAGGTGAGCACAAATAAAGCGTCTGCATATCGTCACGTCGTGCATGAAGATACGGGAAGGAGTAAAACGGAGGACGATGATCGGCATCTTCTTTCTGATTGGCAGGTTATTAGTATGGCTGGTGAACTTCAAAATTAAAAAAATTACCAATACGAGACGTGATTGGAAATAGTTTCTTCCGACATAAGTGAAGATAGCCATTCGTTATAAATTGCCGCGTGCCAAAAAGGACACGTAACATGTTTCAAAACCAGTATTAAAAGTAAGAGAAGACAAAATTCTTTCGAAAACCCTCATTTCGAATTATTTAATAAGTCAAAGCTCACTTCATATCTCATAAAAGTAGGAATAGAACCTGGCCAGACTGCTGCAAATTCCAAATTAATCCTTCCTGCATAAAAGTTTTAAGATATGATTTTCCTTGCAACTAGCAACGTAGGATTAAGATAAAGCTTATTAATTGGGGGAAAGTAGTCGGTGAGTATTAAATCTAATGTACGGATGTCAATTTAATTATAAACTTTTCAATTTTATTAATTTAGTTCTAAATCTTTGTGTGTAATTTAAATATGATCATTTCAATCAATTTTCGTTGGAAATCACTAACATGACAATGTGCATGTAGGGTAGTCAGTATTGATTGGACCTTATATTGACCAAAATGATTATATTGGAATTTAAGCATATGTTTAAGAATATATTAGCAAAGGTGAAAAGTTTAGAACAAAATTTGCATTCCAATCATCGTATCATGATTGCATCGTTCATAGAAACTAATAGTCATAGCAATGAATACAAGGAAAAGCCAGTCACACAAACATGTATCAGTACACAAGTATCAAACTGTACCACGTACCGCCGTTTTGGTTATTTCAATTGGGCATTATTTTGACTAAAGAGGGGTCATCAACTATTTCTTTATGCAGTGAAAACGACTTTATTTAATCCTTCTCCAAGATCAGAAGTTTTGTGTCACTATCAGTGCTGTTATGTAGCAAGATGTAGACAAAGGAGATGGCCACCTTGTCAACTCCGTGTCCAATCGAAAATATCTCACTTATTTTACTCATAATGGCAAGCACGGTGCAGATAAGTACATTGGACTATTTTCTCCGCTGTCCGTTTTCACGACACGACGTTTTGCATGGACATATGCTAAAGACTAAATGCTATTTTTGGGAGAGTCGAGGAAGAAAATTTAAATGGAAATAAGTGTGCGAAAGTTCAAAATTTTCCTCCATTCTTACTCAAAATATATCCACCATTTTCCACCCAATTTTTTCAGCTCCCGAACGTGGAATAAAGTCACATGATTTCAAACTGACTTTCGTAACAATTGCACCAAAAAAGTACTTTACAAATTTCTTTCAAAAAAATTATCAAAAAGTTTTAAACTTATTATACCTTTGTTACTTTAGTTCTAAAACTTTCAATTTTGCTAATTGAGTTGTAAACTTTTTCATTTTTTACCAATTGAGTCTAATCGGTCAAAATCAGCCGGAAATTGTTGAAGTGGATGGTCATTGCTGATGTGAATATTTTTAATAACATTTTAATAATTTTTTGAATATTTTCTTTTATTTTTTATTTTCTTTGCTTCTTTTTAGGTTTTTTGGAGAGAGGGTCAGTGAGGGTTGCTGGCGGCCCTCTCTCCAAAAACCTTAAAGAAAAGGTAAAGAAAAGGATAAAAAGAAAAAAAATATAAAAAGTTCAAAAAATTATTAAAATATTATTAAAAAATGTTCACGCGCCGACCGTGTCATGTTGGACGGCATTCATGTCAGATGGTCGGTGTCTATGTTAGCGAGTCCATCCGGTCAATTTTGACCGGATCGACTCAATTAACAAAATTGAAATATCTATGACTGAAAATAGATTTAGAAATTTTGGATAGTTTTCCCAATTTCTTTCTATGAAACCTTTCCTTTTAAAAATGTTTGGACCTTGAGTTTTGACTCTACGTAATCACTTTGCACTCTGACACTAGTTACGATTTACAAAATCATAATTTTCTTTTTGAAAAATAACTCAGCGCAAATCTCAAATTTCCCGACCTACTCAAAACCCATAAAGCTCAACTTGAACCTAATTAGCCACCACCAGTTGCCGCCGCCATGATGCCTTTCGCTAAGCTCGCCATCGGATGTCAAGACCTCAATTGCCGCCACTTCCGACACTTCCTCTCTCTCTCTCTCATCACTTATGACCATGAGAAAGGTCGTGCCAGGCAACACTGACCTTGATTGAGGTCACCGTCTCTGTTGAAGGCCTGGACGACGTCCATTAGGTGGGGCAAGTCGTGACTGTAGTCGTCCATGCATGGTGTTCCTATGAGAATAGGGGATGAAGAAGCGAGTTTTGAAAGAGTGGTGCATGGAGGAGGTAGAGATGGGATTAAAGGCATTGGAGGTTGAGATTGCGTAAGCGGCACAAATGGTTGTTGGGGGTGGCAGGCTGACAGTCGGCGAGCTAACGATCAATGTGGGGGTGGACGTGGGTTGGGATTGGTGATGGAGTTGTGTGGGTGATGGGGAAAAGGACTTGTGAATGTTTGGTGGTTCGGGGATTTTTAAAGCGAGGGTAATTTGATCTTTTCAATGTGAAATTTTATTTGGAGGTATATATCAAAAACAGGATATGTAAGTGGAATCTAGAGAAAAGCTCAGGTATGTTTTCGGTATATTCCTCGTATTATGTCCCATTGACTCTTTCTTTTGATTTATGAACTCCTAACTCTCTAGTATCTTTCAATGAAACAATCGTATGTCATGGACAAACATTCTAGTCAGTAGCCACCATCAATCTCTTATTTTCTGTCCCGCATATATGGAGAAGATATTGAACTACGTGTGGTTCCTGGTGGTGACTTGTTGAATAAAAAAGTCTTATGAAAGCAACTATTGCAAAACATGTGCAAGGACGAAGAAGATATTGCTTATAAGATAGGAACACTATTATTCACTAGACATTTCACATTTGTTTGTACTCACCCTTTGCCGTTGTATAGCTTGATTTAAGTGTCTCCCCTCTCATTCACATCGGAGCACGCAAGAAGAATCCGAAAATTTTGTCATTAAACTGTAGCTTTTACAGGCTGCATCTTCCATAGAAAATTAAGGTAATGATAACGTTTATGAATGGCAAACAATTTTCTCGGCTTTTCATCTAAGATTGAGACTGTGTTAGGTTTGACTCTTGGGAATTACAAATAGTAAATAATAAATATAATTTAAAAGTACATTAAGAATCAACTTTAGTTAGATAGATGCTGTTTAAAAAAACAAAACTATACTTTTACAAGAATTTTACTATTAAAAAACAAAAATTTTAAACCTTTTACCATATGTCAATAAAGGGCTCAAGTTGCCGGTGAGCCTGGTTTGGCATTGGCACCCTTGCCTTAGGTTGCATGAATCGACTGGGGTTGTGAGATCTCAAGTGGCTTTCCCCTGAGGCCTAAGGTCATGCAACCTCAAACGAGGCTTGTTGGCGGCGGATCAGGTTCACCAATAGCATCGCACAAGGTGAAAATGGTAAGGGTAAATATGATATTTCCAAAGTTTTGCGAGGATAAAGTTGGAAAAAAAATTTAATTAGCATTTTGGAGATAATCAAAACCCAAAATTAGATAGGAATTGCATTGGGCTAAGGGCTTTGGAAATGCAAATGTATCAACTATCTAAAAATATTATGGAACACTATTGGCATTTGTGTAAGGGCTTTAGAGTCCCAAAGTCCATTTGCAAATTCCGACCAAACGCAGCCCAAATGTAATATCTGTCAAATCCTCGGTTTAATGTTTTTTTTTTGGTCAGTTCGGTTTAATGTTTTATCAATAACGAAGTTAGGATTCAATTATCATATCTTTATCTACATTCACATGTCAAATATTGGTCCATTTATAATTTGGAGGCCCATTTTGAAACTAGAGCCCAATGTGTCTTAGTAAGCCCGTCAAAAATTAAATCCACCACAAACAAGTATCAAATGAGCTTTGGCTTATCTTCTCATTTCTTAACCTCATTTAAGTGGTGTTCCTCGACTTGTTTTGTGTGTCAAGATTTACTCAACCTTTTTTCTTCCCTTTACTTTCATGAGCCTTTTTCAACATTTGTATTTTTATTAATTTATTTAATAACGTAAAACTGTTGTTATCACCTTAATAATTAACACCATGTGTCTCGAGGTTGTTCGGTTTGGATGGCAAAGGAGTTTGCTCTTTTCCTTTTAGTCTTGGGTTCAAGTCTTGTTAGGAGCATTTTAAAAATAAAATCTTAAATGTACCAAGTTAGTATGGATATTGCACCCTTAAAATCACCTGGGGATCTAGACTAGTTGAGGGAGAAGTGTTAAAAAGTTTATAAACCTTTTGTATTTGTGCCAATTTAGTCATAAACATTTTTACTTAGTGTTGATTAAGTCCATTTCGGCCAATTTTGGTTGGATTTTGCTGATTAGGCACCGGTCGACTGACGTGACCCGATCGGCGCTAACATGGACTACTTTTAATAATATTTGAATATTTTTGAACTTTTTTATTCTTTTTCTTTTTTCTTTTTTTCTTCTCTCCTCCTTCCTCTGGCCGGTGAGCCTCGCTGACCACCTCGCTAGTGGTCACGAGGGCGGCCTCGAGCTGACCTTGCGCCGAGCTGGTAAGGGTCAAGCCTCGCTCATGGCCGGTGAGGCTCAACCTCGTTGAATACTTCAATGAAGACGTTCCACTCTGGAACCACACCTTTTGGGAACACTGTTCCTCTAGTGGCCCTCCACCAAGTGCTTGAGTTACCCTACAGTTGATAGACTGCAAGTACGACCTTCTCCTCCTTAGTGCACATCAGCAGTGCAAAGGCCTTCTCTAAGTCCTGGATTCAGAGTGTTGCAGCCTCGGGATCTCTTGCGTCGGTGAACCTCGGCGGGTTCAACTTCAGAAATTGCTAGACGACCTTATGCATCAGTCTCTCTCTCTCAACAACTACGTTCCCAGGTGGAACTTCGGCAGGTGTGGCGGCAGGTGCGGCAATGGCTACGGTAGTAGCAGCAGCATCAACGGCGGCATTGGCAATAGTAGCGGCGGCTGAAGCGGTGGCGGTGGCAGCTTGATTTTGGGCCTGCTGCCTTACCACATTCCCAAGCGTCTTTAGTGTCTGCATGATCCCGTCGAACCTTGGATCACTAGGGGCTACTACCCCAGCACCAACAGGAGGCGGTGCTACTCCACTAGGGCTAGCTTGAGCTAGCGCTTGACCACGACCCTCTCGAGTATCGACCCTAGTCGGCGTCCTACCCCGAGTTGCAGGTCCAATGGTCCTATTTTTAGGGGTCCTCTGCTCCTGATCACGCATAATGTAGACTTTCTACAAAACCTGTCCTCAATTCCATACAGAATTAAAAACTGAGTGATTCCCACAAAACAATCTACCAAACAATTATCACTGACATGCATCAACATAAAATAAAGGCATTTCCTACTAACTATCTCATGAACCCTCGCACCTTATCACTCCAACTATCGACCAACTCTGATACCACTCTAAGCGGGAATGTCATGCCCCGAACCTCGAGCGCGTGCACATCCCTCGGTGGTCGATTAAATTGCGATGTCCCAGGAAACGTCGCTGACCCATTCATTTTATTGCACATGTGGAAGCGAATAAATATCCCCTAACAGTAAACATCTTGGGAAAGAAAAGCAGGAAAATAGGTTCACAAACAAAACACTCTTTTATATACACAGTGAGTCATATATGAAAGTCTACCAAAAGATCTATGCCCACAAGTCTAGATCAAAAAAGGACTACGGAGACTCTAAACTCCAAGCTCTCTAGTCCTCCACTCTATGATCCTGAAAAGAATTGAGCCCACGACGGGGTGAGATATAAATCTTAGTGAGTTCACACTCTAAATCTCGATTAGGAGGGTAATACGCATAGAGGCGTCCTAACCACACAACCACACAACCATAGAGACTTACCTCATCTCAGATCCTCCCTGCATGTCAGCACAATTCATATCACAAACGGCCACCCAAACATAAGTAGCAAATAAGCTCGATCAACTGAAACGCCACACTCAATTGTACCCAAGCATAGGGGTCCTGATTATGGGGCCAAATTGTTGTGACACGTCCCATACCGTGTCACACAATTTTGTCTCATAATCTGGCGCATTCAACTCAATTTATCATGCGTTCCTAATTTTGATTTCGGCCCCACGGGCATGGCCTCTTGATGTTCGTCGGTCTTTTGGCGTAGCCAGGCGTCGTCTCACCCCATTGAGCACGGCAACGTCTCTAGTAGATGGCTTTCCCGAAGGAGCATAGGTCCAGAATCTATTGTGACCGGCTTCCATTGTCTAGGGGCATCCCATATAGGGGCACATCTACTAGACTCATTTTGGGGACGGGTTCTTTTAACCAATATACGATCATTCAATCTTGGGCCAGGACACCGTGGATTGCGCTCAAATGCCTCAATTTTCATCGGGTGACGGGTTCTCATAGTGATCACACGCACATCCATTCTCAGCCAAGAACATCGTGCTTTGCACTCAAATACCTCAATTTCAAATAATGAACTTGGCATATTTTCTTCATATTAAAAACACCCGGTAAAATAATAGTGCGTGGACACACGATCAGATTGAACCATAAAACGTGATATACTCTCCTTTAAAAATTCCACAATTTTATATAGTACTTAAAATTTTTTGGTGTCAAAACCCGATACCCGGTATTTTCTAATTAAATACCAAAAATTCATATTTTTGAAGTAATAATTCAAAAATAATCAATCAGCATTCGATTGCATAAATTAGCAATCAATTGCACGAACCAATACAACCATGACAATCAGTGTAAAATTCTGACAACTGGCTATCTCGGTATAATTTACGATAATTAATAATTAATTAAATAAATTGTAAAAGATTAAATCAAACCACTTAATTAAATTAAATAACCTAATCTAAGCAACCTAGTTGAACTAATTAAATTAATCTACCAAGCTAACTAATTAAATCTAATTAAACTAACTACATTAACTAATTAAGCTAACTAAAGAGCTAAGTAATTATCTAACCACCTAATTGGACTAACTAAATAACCATAACCAATCTCGTTAGGCTAACTAAATCCCTTAATCCTAATTAGCCTAAACTAATACTCCTCTAAGAGCAATTAACCCCCTAATTAGCATTTAGGGTGTTAATTCACTGTTTAAGCGCGAAAACGGGTTCACGGTGCGGTGGCACAATAGCGGTGAATTCCCATGTCAATGGCGGTTTCAACGGAGGTCTGGAAGGGGTTGAAAACGGCCCAACACAGCTCAGCCCATAGGTTGAAATTTGGTTCTAAACTAGGGCTAAAAAGGCTGGATCGGGCTCGGCTTGGGGGGGTTGGATCGAGCTGAGGTTGAATTAGGCTAGATAGGGGTAGGTGGCTGGAGTGGCGGACTTGAGGACCGGCGTTAGGGGCGAGCGGTTGACCACGCGAGTTGGTGGCGAGCTCGGGGACGAGCTTGCAAAGGAGCTGGCGTCGTGGTTGCTGGCTCGCGGGTGGACTGGGCTTGCGGTTCCAAGCTAGCACGATCACGAAGGAGGAGGCGGCGTGAGGGTGGGGGCTGGCAAGTGAGGTAGCAACAGAAACAATGGAGGAAGAAGAAGCTGAAGAAGAAAATGATGCAGTGGATCTGTTGTGCTGGTCGACCAAGGGGGGAAAAGGAGGGAGAGAGGGGAGACAAGGGGGGAAACATGAAGCCTTGGAAGTCTTCAAGCCATCCAATGGGGTCTAAGATGAAATATCCCAAGCACTTGAGTGTTTGGCACCAAAGTCTTCTGCTTTTGCTGTCCATGCTTCATCCACAAGCCAATTTCCCTTCCAAAGTTCACCAAATTAACTCAATTTGAAGGCCAAATGCAGCCATCCAGATCCCCTATGAATTTTCACCCATCATTTTCAATTTCTTCACAAATAATTCCAATTTTGTCACGCCCCGATCCTCGGGCACGCACACATCCTTTTACTTGGTCGATTTTAGAATGCGATATCCCAGGACTATGTTTTGCCGACCCTTTCATTTATTCATTTATTAAAAACAATAAAACGATGGGATAGAAAAGCAGGCCATATTTTTCATATTGAAATTCACAACCACACTTTTATTAATAGCACAACTCATAGTATAATTACAATACTATTTATAGCATACTAGTCTCACACATATCTACACTAAGACCAGATTCACAAAAAGGATGAGATCTCAATCCACATCCGGGTTGTATTCAAGATCCCTCTCTGGATCAACTTCTTCTTCAAAAATCTTTCTCCTCCTCAGGTTCCTCCTCCTCAGCTTTTCCTCAGGGTCTTGAAATGGTTATTCAATAACCAATGAGACCACGTCTTAGCTAGTTCTACCCCTTAAAACTCGATTAGTAAACTAATACGCCAATCGGTTGCCTAAGTACAACATGAATCAAAGGACTTACCTTGGCCTCATTTCCAACTTGCAATTCAAGGTTAAATACAGATATTCAAACAATTCACAACATCCGATCAAGCATTAATCAATCGACTTAGTCGATTACATGTCATTCGAACCACCTCTAGGTCATTTCCACTCATACCATAATTCCCTAATGGTATACTCCTTCACCAAATCACATGTGTTTCTCGGGCGTCATTTTTGCTAATGACATACCGATCACCGACACCGTGCGTTCTTTAAGGCGCCATTTTCACCAGTGATATCCTCAATCATTGAACCACGTGTCCTTTCTAGGGCGCCGTTTTCGCCAATGTGATATTGGCAATAGACAACATCGTGAGTTCTTTAAGGCGTCGTTTTCACCAGTGATATTTCCTTAATCACCGAACTACGTTTGTCTATAAGTCATTCACGTGCGTTCTTTAAGGCACCATTTTCGCTAGTGATACTTCCAATCACCGAACCACGTATGTCCAATAACATCGTACCTGATTAGTCTCAGCCAATAATGTTCTCAGTTAGCTCTCATCATTCTCTCTACTATATAGCCCATCAACGTATAACTGGCGCTATATACTCATACTCGGCCATCTACCAATCAATTACTCAATAACAAACAATTTAGGACAAATCTTCAAATTTCACAATTTAAATCAATTCCATAGAAATTGAAGCTCAATTAAATAAACGGACAGCACCACAACAATCAGCACGAAATTCCGGTCACTGGCCATCTCGGTTGAATTTCTGGAAAAATAATTAATTAAATAATTAATTTCGAAAATTAAATAAATAAATATTGAAAATCCAATTTAGGCCCATAATGCCTAATTGGAGGCCGATACGAGCTCGGAAAATCACCGAGACTCGTTCAATAAATAATAGAACATTTCTATTTATTAATGACTAAATCTAACCACCTAACATGCGTCAATAAGTCTCTAGTTTAATTAATCTAATCTAATCTAATCACTTAATTGCACTTAATTAAATCTAACCAACCACTAAGTATAATTAGCAAACTAAGAAAGTATTAGTGAGTAAAACTCACTTGGTTAAAAGCGGGAACCAAAACACCGCGACGGCGACCGAAATTGGGCTTTCGACAACACCGGCGGGCTTGGACCGGACCTTAAACTTGGGCCCAACAAATCTCAGCCCAACTGAGATTTGTTCTTGTACTGGATTGGGCTCGCTCTTGGGCTTGGGCTTGGCTGCGATTGGGTTTTCTTCGTGGGCTGAACTTGTTTGGGCCAAAGATTCAATTAATGGGCTGCACCTGTGGACTTGGGCTTCAACTAAATTAAACTAACTTGGGCTAAGCTTGCTAGGCCACTTGGTCTTGTGGGCTGAAGTTCACTTGGGCCGAAGTTGGGCCGAATCCCAATGGGCTGAACCGCGGGTTTGGCTTGCGAGCTGCAGAGAGGAGACCAGCGGCTTCTACGACGAAAACGGGCCGATCGGAGCTCTAGTGAGCGAGTGGTTGGCAACCAGTGGCTCCTGAGGGTCTTGGGGATCTTGTGGGTGGATGGAATGGGCAAATGAAGGGTTGAAATGGGGTGAAACAGCAAGAAAATGCGAAACGGTGCTAGTGGTCAGCTTCCAGACGGTCCGGCGAGTGGCAGACTCCAGCAGCTGTACGGGACGAATGGCGGCTCCGTTCGAGGGCATGGTCGAGCTTGTTGGAACGGTCTGGATGTCCTCTTCACGGTGATAGGTGGCTTGTTCGCTGGTTCATCCGGGAAGACCACTTTTAACTCGAATCTTTGACGAAAGGTCGGTTGGAGCAGAAACCGGCGGTGGCGCGGGTGGAGGCATGCGACGGCTGCAGCTCCTTCTGCCGGTCTTCTTGTTGGCTTGAGGGTTTCGAAAATGAAGAGGAGAGGGTCTTGGATGGTGGAGAGGTGAGAGAATGGAGAGGATAGAGATGAGGGAAGAGATAAGAGAGATGAGATAGAGTTGAGGTGGGGGCCTTGGCTTGATATTTTCCAATCTTGCTCTCCAAGATTCATCCTAGGCCAAGTAAAATCCCTTGGCCTCCAATGATCCACACCAACACCTCTCATGACTTCACTTTTGGTGCATTTGGCTAGGGGGAAGGGAGAGTTACGAATTTTGCAAGAATTGTCTTCAATTGGTGGCTTGATCCACTTCAATTCCATCTCAATTGGCCTCCATAAAATCAATCGGTCATCCATCGACCATCTCGACATTTTTCCTCACCCATATATCCATCTTGCTTCCCAATTTTGCTATCAAAAATCATCACTAGCTTTTTCTGCACAGAAATGACTCGGCGATGACTTTTTCCCAAAAAGTGTTGGGTGTCAGAAAAATCTTTTGAGACTGAGTCGACGCTCCTAGAATTTATTGTGATACGACATAATCTTCAATTTATGAAATCGGACTCGAATTGGCCGGTTAATTTTTATTTGATGCGTTTTTAGTGTGACCTAGACTACCAGGTAACTTTCAGACATTTTTAGTGCAAATGACCCGTGGTCAATTTTCTTGAGCCACTATGAACCCACTCAACTTATTGGCGACTTTCGGTTGTCGTGAAAATACGGACATAGGGTACCAAAACAATAAGAAAATCAGTCTAGGGCCGGTCGACGAGAATTTTCCAATTTAGTGGTGTCACCCACGATTAGCCACACATCTCTGTCGAACCAGTCTATCTCTGATTTCAAATCGATTTTTAACTGTGCCGTAATGGCCTCTAAAGATAGACACGGTCGAGAAGCCGATTCCTGGTTGAATTCTCAAGTCTATTGCCTTAAAATTTCTTAATGGCTTCCTTAGATAGTCTAGTTATCTCAAGAGTGATCGGCTCTGAGAATAACCCTATAGGCGCGTCAATGAAATGCCCGATTCATTCAGAAGAAAACAGAGTTGAAAATTTGGGATGTCACAAATTTGATGGCCAAATTTGCTAAGGAGGAAGCCCATACCAATTTCTACAAATTCCCTCACCAACTAATCCACATTGGTGGCCAAAATTGCCAATTAAAATGCCCATCCGAATTTCCTTGAAATTAATTGGCCAATTTTGATTTTCCACCAAAATTCCTGGCTCGCCAAAAATTCTTCAAAAGATGAGACAACGTCCTAAAAATAAGTCATGACACGCTAGAACTTTCAATTCCCAAAACCGAGTTCAATTTCGTGGTTAATTTTAATTGGACGCGATTTTAGCGTAACCTAACCTACCGAGTAACTTTTAGGGATTTTATCCCATTTAACCCATGGTTGATAATTCTCAATCCACGTTTGTGCATCTTCAACTCATCGGTGACTCTCAGTTGTTGTAAAAATCTCAAGGTTTCAATTACGGGCATCGGGTACAAAATTGACAAAAAATCGGTTTAGTGCCGTTCGACATGAATTTTGCAATCAGGTGGAATCACCCATAATTTAATTACGTGCCTCTATCGAATCAACCTATCTTCGGTCTCTAATTGATTATAACAATGCCGTATTGACCCTTGCCGATTAGCATGGTCAAGTAGTCGATTTTTGATTGAATTCTCAAGTCGGTCGCGTTTATATCCCTTAATGGCTTCACCGATAGATTAATTATCTCGTGAGTGATCAGCTCAGAGAAAAAGGACCATAGGCATGTCGATGAAAAGCCCAATTCATTTAGTCAAGACAGGGTCGAAAATCAGGATGTCACATTGTGAGCAGCATCATGGATGAAGAGATGCGAAGGAAAGTCTTAAGTTGAGATAACTTTTCGGCATCTACATCTTCAACGGCACTAATAGTGGAGAACCGTAGAAGAAGTAAAAACATTGGAAATTTTAATGGGTGTGGTAAGTCACAATCAATGGGTAAAAGACAGTTGCAAAAGGTGAGTGTTGGTTTTGTCACCAAACCGGACACCGGATGTTTCAATGTAAAGCCTACAAAAAGAAGCAGCAAGATGAGAATCAAGGAGCTAATGTGGTTAGCGATGAATCTTTGATAGAAAACTTGTGTTTGCTTATAAGGTTTGACTTAACAATAGACAAGTGCTTTATTGATTCTATTGCTTCTTTTCAGTGCACCTTGCAAAGAGGCATATTTGATGATAATGCCAATGAAGATTTTCAGCAAATAGTTGTTGGACGCGGCCACATGTGTTTGGTTGTTGGAAAAGGAACTATGACTGTGAACGTCTCAGGTGGAGGATGTCTTGTTTTGCTTGAAACTAGGCATATTCTAGATTTAAAGAAAAATCCAATCTCAACTAGTAAATATGACCAAGAATGTTGGATAACAACCTTTGAAGGTGGAGAGAGGAAGATAACCTCAAGGGTAAGAGTAGTAACAAAGAGAAAGCATATGGGTACACTTCTCCTTCTTCAAGGAGACAATATCAATGATATGATTGCAACTATAGTAGCTACAGGTAATTTGTCTACTCTTTGGCATTATCGTTTAGGGCATCTTAGTGAAAATGGTGTAAAGTAGTTGTACTCAAAGAAATTACTTCCTAGGTTGCAAAAAGGTTCAATTAGATTTTTGTGAGAGTTACATTTATGAAAAACAGAAGGCTATCAATTTTCAATTGAATGGGTGACAAAATAAAGGCTGAAAGCTAGAGTTGGTTTATACTAATGTATGAGGACCGGCTCAAGAACTCTCTTATGGTGGTAAGAGATATTTTATCACCTTCATTGATGATGCAACAAGGAAGACTTGGGTCTATGCTCTCAAAGAAAAATCAAAAGTATTTGAAATGTTCAAAATGTGGAAGACCATGGTTGAAAAAGAGACAAGTTATCATATTAAAGCTTTGAAGTCTGACATTGGTGGTGAAAAGACGAGTAAAGAATTTACAAAATACTTAAACCTAGAAGGCATACACGAGTTGAAGACTATTCTTAGAACTCTTCAAGAGAACGATGTAGCTGAGAAGATGAATATGACCATTCTAGAATGTGCGAGATACATGAGGCTACACTTGAGTCTCTCGCTACACTTATGGGCTACCACAGTTGATACAACTAGTTATCTTATCAATAGGAGTCCACTAATGCGTTGAATGGAGAAATATCACAAGAATTGTGGTTAAGTAAAAAGATTAATTATTCACACCTAAAAGTGTTTGTTGTACTGCATATGCTTTGATTGATAGGGAGGATAGGAAGAAGCTTGATGCTAAGTCCCTAAAGTGCTTCTTTATAGGATACAATGGCGATGAGTATGGTTACGGGCTTTGGGATTTTAAGAATAACAAAGTCATCCACAATCAGAATGTGGTATTTCATGAGAAAAGATTTACAAGGATCGTCAAAAAGAGCATGAGAAAACAGTTGAACAAAATGCCCGTAAAGTTGGTCTAGTAGATCAAAGTGCACTTGAATGAGAGGTTCAAGATGAGCCTATTACCAGTGAAGAGGCAGTTCAAGAGGAACACAATGATTTGGAGAAAACTAATGACCCTGAAGTACCTATCTTAAAAAGGTTTACACATGTGAGAGAGCCAAAAGTAATTTTTGATCCATAAGCTAATATTGTTTGAGCAATGTCTTATATACAAATTTGGGAGAACCAGACACTTATGATGAGGCAAAAAAAGACACATCTTAGTTGCAGTGGTAGCGTGTTATAAAAGACGATATGAGCTCGTTATTTCAGAACAAAACTTGGGAGTTGACCAAGTTGCCCATAGGTAGAAAAGCTTTGTTAGACAAGTGGGTGTACAAGATTAAGAATGAAGTTGATGGTAGTATTAGACACATGGCAAGACATATGGTCAAGGGCTTTTCTAAAAAAGAAGGGATTATAACTTCGAGATATTTTAACGTGTAGTGAAAATGACATCAATCACAGTTCTGCTAAGTATAGTTATAGTGGAGGATCTTTATCTTGAGTAGTTAGACATGAAAACAATGTTTTTACACAGTAACTTAGATGATGAATTATATATGATGCAACCTAATAGTTTTAAAGTCAAAGGTAAGGAGCACATGTTATGTCACTTAATAAAAACTTGTATTGCTTGAAACAAGCGTTGTGGCAATGTTATCTATAGTTTGATGGTTTCATGGAAGAAAAATGATTTGCATGCTGTGAGTTTAATCATTGTATTTATTTTCGCAAGTATGACAATAGAGATATCGTGTATCTTTCTTTATATGTGGATAAGATGTTAGCGGTCAAGACGTTGAGAAAGAAAATAGAGAGGAAAGAAAAGGAGAGAAGAAAAAGTGAGCTTTTTCTTTGGGAGGGTTCTCAATTTCTTATTCCAACTTTCTTCAAAGTTTAGTGGTTTCGTAGAGTGCCTCTACATGGAGATGTAGCCCAAATTTAGGCGAACTTCGATAACAAATTTTCTAGCGTATTCTTTTTATTCTATTGTTTTATTATTATTGTCACGCTCCGAACTCCGGGCACGCAACAACCCCTTCCTTGGTCGATAGAAAGCGATGTCCCCGAACTCATCATTGACCCTTTCTTTTAATTACACATGCGGAAGCATATAATAAAATCCCCAAACAGCAAAGGTAAGGGATAGAAAAGTAGGATACCATTTTTACTAAAACACTTTTCATAAACAAACTAGTTTATACACAGAGGCCAACTCTAAGGTCCATGTACAAGAGATCTATCTCCAAGAAGAATTATTGAGCCATCCATGCTCCTAACATTTCCGCCTCAAGCTCCGGGTTCTTCATACTAGGGACTTAAAAATGGTTATACAATAACCAGTGAGATTAAAATCTCAGCGAGTTCTTCCCCTAATCTCCCGATTAGAACACCAACTCAACTCGGGATATCTCTTCGAAACCACCTCACAAACAAAGCAAAGACTAACAACCAACAATCAATAAAATCACAACAGCCATGGTCAACCACTAACTACATAGTTGGTTTGTATGCAACCTTACCAAGTATGCCATACCTTGCACGTTGACTTCAGCACAAAACACGCAATGCACATGGCCGTTAGATGATGTAGTTCATCAATCACATACGAGTCGCGTCACAAGCGATCTTACCTGGCCATTGCCACACCCTACACGTTATCGATTCATGCGTGCGTGCCATAAACAATGTGATCAACATGTATAATCGAAACTAATGATGCCATGATTCTCATACGCTCTTGCACTTTAGTGCACCACCTATCATACATTAATCGATCACACGGGTCCCGATTATAAGGTAAATTGTTATGACACGTCCCATACCGCGCCACACAATTTTACTCCATAATAAGGCCCAACCAACTCAACCCTCATGCGTGCTCCAGTTATTAATGACCTCCCGGCTATAGCTAACTTTCCAGTTGATGCTCATCCACCTCAACACTCATGCGTGCTCTAGTTATTAATGACCTACCGGCCATAGCTAACTTTCTAGTAAGCAATCATCCGACTTCCGCCGGGCTACCAATAAATATCGGGCTTCGTCCCGCCCCGTCGGGCACGGCTTCATCTAGAACTTCTGTTCAGACGATATCCCAAAGAGGGACATCGGTCCAGAATCTACTGCGACCGGCTTCCGACTCCTGTCAAATATCGCCCCCAAACTTCCGTTGGGTGACGGTTCAACTTAGCGATCACGCAAACATACCTCCTCAAATCAAATCCTTCTCTCATAAAAGCAGTCAATCTCCAATGTCCCTCGGACAATCCATTATTCTTTTTTTTTCTAAAAATCACTCGATTCATGTGGATGCCCATGCATTTATACACTTAAATCACCTCATAAGATTGAAACGCATGAAATTAGGCACTTTTTCATTCTCAGGTGAATAGTGCACGTGAACAGTGCGTGTGAACAGTGTTTCGTGAATAGTGAATTTCTAGAATTAAATAACTAATAAATTAAATCCAAAAGTCAATAGAAACACTAATTAAACCAAGCAATTAATCAATTAAAGCTAAACAAACCTAATTAAGCATATAAGCATCAATTAAGCAACAATAAGCAAGATTAAACTAAACTAATCCTAGCCATTCATCTAACCACCTATCTTAGGACTAACATAGCTTAATTAAATCACTTAAACTAGAATCAACACTAATTAAACTATATTTAAGCAAGTTTAGGTACTAATTAAGGGATTAGGAGCTAAACTCACCCGTTAAATAGGCCGGAGATACGGACGTGACGGCGACGATGGAGGCTATGCTTGGGAACCTCAACCACGACAATCCAAGGCGGTCTTGGGGTTGGAACAACAACCACAAACTCGGACTCCCACTAAAACTTTGAAAACTGGACTGCTGGAGGAGAAATACAGCTGAACGGGGTTGGCCGAAGCTCCGGCGAGGGGTTGGTCGGTGACCGGCAGCACCTGGGGGTCGAGGGGGACCTGCCGGTGGTTGGAATGGGTGGAGGCTGGGTTGAAATCGGAGGAAAATGGCTAAAACGGGCGAAACAGGCGAAGCAGTGCAGGCTGCTAAGCGGACTGGCGGATCGGTGAGTGGTTTCTTCTAGCCGGTCGGTAGGTCGGTCGGCGGCTTCCGTTTGGCGAGCGGCTGGGTCCTCCTGAACAGTTTGGGCCTTCTAAGCATGATGGTGGGTGGCACGAAGGCTGATTCTTACGGGAAGGCAACAATCAACTCATCTTTTCACAAGAAGGTCAGCTGGAGCAAAAACAAGCAGAGAAGGAAAAAAGTGGAGAAAGAGCTTCGAATTCCTTGGGGCTGAAGAGGGGAGAGAGAGATGTGAGGACTGGTTTCTTTGGTTCTCCCAAGCTCTCAAAAGGCTTGAACAATGGATAAAGGAGGAGCAATGAGGAACAAGGAGGCCGCTGAAGATGAGAAGGGGCCACAAAATATCCAAAGCACTTGAGTTCTATACCCCACCATGCATGGCTGTCTTCCTTAGCCAATTTGCAACAACCAAGCTTCCTTAGAAAGCCAACCAAGTGGTCCAAAAGTTTCTCCCCACAAGGCCTATGAATTTTGGAACACTTGCCATCCCATTTCATTCAATTCCCCGTCCAATTTCACTTCAATCCTTCTCCATTTGAGGTCAATTTGACCCCGATAAATTCACCAAGATGCCATTGTCCATCTCATGATTTTTCCTCCTCAATTGAACCAACTTGACAACCAACGGTGCGCTAAAAAATGGCCCCACTTTGAAATTTCGCCGAAATCTCGGGTTTGGAGAAAAATCTTTGGAGGATGAGTCAACGTTCCTAAAATGAATCGTGACATGATAGAACTTTCAATTTTTGAAATCGGGTTTAAATTAGCGGTTAATTTCAACCGGGCGCGATTTTAACATGACCTAGCCTACTGGGTAGCTTTTAGGAATTTTTAGTGCAATTGACCCATGGTCGATTATTTTTTAGCCACATTGTGCATCTTCTACTCATTGGCGACTCTCGGTTGTTGTGAAAATCTCGAGGTTTCAAATACGGACACAAGGTACCCAAAATGACAGAAAAATCGGTCTAATGCCGATCGACGAGAATTTTGCAATCATGTGAAATCACCCATGCTTTGATCACATATATCAATCGAATCGACTTATCTTTGATCTCTGATTGATTTTGATAGTGATGTAATGACCCTTGCAGATTAGCACGGTCGAGCAGTCGATTTCTAGTTAAATTCTCAAGTCTATTGTGTTTAGATTCCTTAGTGGCTTCACCTAATAGACTAGTTATCTCGTGAGTGATCAGCTTAGAGAAAAGAACTATAGGCGCGTTGATGAAAAGCCCAACTCATTCAATTGAAAACAGAACCTGAAAATCAAGATGTTACAATTATATTCTGTCTGGTGGATTGTTTGCTTGTGGTATTTTTCTAGAATCAACATACAATTTTATAACACAACTAATACAAATCCTAATGAAAACTCAATGATTCCTCTATGAGGTTCGTTCATGAAGGGTGAGTCAGGGCCTAAGATCAAGCTGAAAGACGTAATTAATGGACAAGAGGTGGATATTCTTGTACTATCCCTTGTTGGTCCCAAGGGACAGAGGAGGCTTGGTTAGCTGAATCGATTGCCTCAAGAAACACGCTTGCTGCTACAAGGTCCATCAAGAAATTGTGTAGCAATTGAACCTTATGTGCAATAATAGTATAAGAGGCAATGATAGTGACGTCATGTGCATCGTCGTTCATGCCAGAGAAGTCAGAAGACTGACGTCATCAAATGCTAAGGTCTTCATTATAGTGCACCATAGGAATCCGTCATATGTATATAGTGGCAAGAAAGTGTGAAAAAGTTGTAAGATTTGTTTTGTAATTGAGTTTTGATTAATTTTTAAATGCGATTAGCAGCGGATAAAGACATGAAGAGATTAGTTGGAATGCGTCCATCAAAATCAGCAGATAAAGCCGTGCATCATCAGCCATGCACTATGTTGTCTTTTGGGGACTGGTCTCAAGCAATAGCACACATTTTTATTTGTGATAAATGCATTGAAAGTGTTAGAACTTGTTTGAAAGTATAATTAAGTCTTGGAACTTTCAAAATGTGTAATAAGCCTACAACTTATCAAATGTATCAAATCTAGGTTCTTCTCATTATTGCAATTTTTGAAAATTTAGGACTTGATTACATTTTTTTATGATAAATTTTAGGATTTGATTAGACTTTTTGAAAGTTTTAGAAATTCATTATTTTTTTAAAAAATTTTTAAGACTCATTTGTATTTTCATAACAACTTTTAGGACTTCAAATACATTTATCCATTTTTTTAAGTGATAGATTTTTGTCACGGTCCATGATTTTCCCGTACCCGTGAACCTTTAGGAATGAACCTTGGGATTATCGAGTGAAGAGTGAGGATGCAGAGAGGATGAACACAACTGGTCTATGAGAGTGGCGTCAGGACTGTTAGTGTTAGGAGTTCTAGGATAGAAGGATTATATTACATAGGAACTCTGAAGGTGGGGTTGGCCTCCCATGCACAAACTGGTCGGAAGCTGATGCCACTTTCCTGATGAGCTCATGGCAGGTCAAAACCAGTTGTTGAGCTTAAAGAGATATGTTGTCTCATTCAATGGACTAGACGCCCGAGCAAAGCTGGGTGTGGTACAATCTCGTATAAAAGAGTTATTTGCCGTATTGTTCATTGGAACAACTATAGAAGGAAGGTTAGCTTGGTGAATTTAGCTCACATTCGCCAGGCGCCACATAGGTTATTTTGTGGCTAAGGAACTATTGACCCATGCCAAATGGTATTAGAGCAAGGATCCTTCCAGTGGGTGGGTGATTTGGGGAAAAACTTGTGGTCTTCTTAGTCTTATGAGAACGGAGAGTGGTCATTGGGGCCAGAGGGGGCTCGGACAATGTGCAGTTCTCATCTAGCTTCTGGGATGGCAATAAGGGTATAGGAAAAAACTGAATTGTTCACTGAATGGGGATAACATTCCTAGATCAATGGACAAATCTTAAGAAGAGGTCTGTGATCACATTTCCACCAAGAGGGACCCTCTATCGGCTTGCAGAGATCATGAGGTGCTTAGTAGGTGAAAGAAGGTGTTGCCACAGGGGTGTTACACTTGCCGGGGAGTACAAGTGACTAGAGATTCTCGAACGTCTTTGATAGGGGGAAGCAGCCGATGGAGTCGAGGGACCTGTTCTGTTGGATGAGTGTTGCAATCTATGTAAGTCTCAAGGAGTGGCCTTGATGGTTAGGGAAATGCAGGGAAGCGACAAAATAGCTCGCAACGAGGGTGTTGCAGAATTGAGTGGGAGAGTTTGCCACAGTTTGTGATTCTCCAGTACTTATGAACCCTTGGGAGTGAACCTTGGGATTATCGAGTGATGAGTGATGATGTAGAGATGATGAACACAATTGGTCTGTGGGAGTGGCATTAGGACAGTTAGTGCTAGGAGTTCTAGAATAAAAGGATTATATTACTTAGGAGTTTTGAAGGCGGGGTTGGCCTCCCATGCACAAATTGGTCAAGAGCTAGTGCCGCTCTCTTAATGAGGTCATGGTAGACCGAAACCAGTTGTTGAGTTTAATGAGATCTATTGTTTCACTCAATGGACTAGACGATTGAGCGAAGCTAGGCGTGGTACGATCTCATATAAAAGAGTTATTCGCTTATTGTTCACTTGAACAACTATAGAAGGAAGGCTGGCCTTGCGAATTTGGCTCGCCAAGCACCACACGGGTTATTCCGTGGCCAAGAAAGTACCGACCCGTGACATTTTCATGAGGCCTTCTGGGATAGGAGCTTTGTCCCAAGTCATATAGTATGCACAAATCGTGCTTATATGCCTAAATTTCTTAGAAAAAAAGATCGTCTAAGCTATCTGAACCTCTCTTTTGGCGTGCATTGGGTCTCAAACCCAAAATTCAAGTCTCGCTTTTTCTGAACCTTCTGCTCATTATTGTTTTGAAAAAAAAATATTTTGGTGGAAATTTAAGCATGATCAAGTCCACTTTGTTCTCTCAGAAGCTTGTAGCTTAAAATTGACCCAATGCTACCATGATTATCTCAATTCGATGGTCAAGATACTGCACGGTGACTCTGTTGTGCTTAGAGGTATGACATTATAGAAAGGTATACATTTGTATCGCTTGATAAGAGGAAAATATCCTTTTTAAACTATTTACACGTTGAAACCGATCATCTAGCTAAGTTAAGATAACTAGACCTTAAGCAATTGTGTTTAAGCTTTACGATCTCTTATCCATGGTATTTAGGACATAATACCATACTTTAATTTTAATCGAATTTGCATAATATCCTAAATTAGTGATTAGGAAGATTTATTTCTCCATATTATCAAGGGAATGTAATAAAAAATCTAACAAAACTAATCTAATTTTGGAAAGAAGACGATTGCGTAATATTCATTTTTTCTTTACTAAAAGATTATCTACTTTAAGGATAATAAATCAAAACCTTAATTTGAATAATTGGAGTATGAGGTTAAAGTTTCGCTAAATAATGCCACAAATGGATTATGAAAGTATTGCAATTATATCTAATTGATTCATGGAACTCACATGATATTATCATGGGTTGGTAGTTCCTTGGCCATGGATTAACCCATGTGGTGCCTGGCGAGTGGAATTAGTTAGGCCAGCCTTCCTTCTATAGTTGTTCTAGTGAACAATATAGCCAATAGCTCTTTTATACGAGATCATGCCACGCCTAGCTTTACTCGAGTGTTTAATCCATCAAGTGAGATAGCAAATCTCTTTAAGCTCAACAAATGGTTTCCCGGCCTGCTATGGCCTCGTCAGGAGAGTAGCACCAACTCCCAACCAGTTTATGCACAAGAGGCCAACCCCGCCTTTAGAGCTCCTAAGTAATATAATCCTTCTATTCTAGAACTTCTAGCAACAACCATCCCGACACCACTCCAATGAACCAGTTGAGTTCATTCGCTCTGCATCCTCACTCCTCACTTGATAACCCCAACCTTTGCTCCCAAGGGTTCATGGGTATAGAAGAATCACGAACCGTGACAATATCCTATGAGCCTATCTACAATCAAATCTATGCATTTGTATCCCTAGATTAGCGAAAAAATGGGGAATTTAATTTCCAGCCTAGGACTTCAAGCCAACTTTAAAAAGAAAGAAAGAAAAAGAAACAGGTAATTTTGATAAGAAGGCCTACTTTTTATTTTGAAAATGTTTGAGAAGTCCTAACACTTGTTACGAAAGTGTAATCAAGTCCTAAAACTTTTAGAAAGTGCAATCAAGTCCTAAAACATTTAGAAAGTGTAATCAAGTTTTAAAACTTGTCAAATTGGTACAATTGAGTTCTTACATTAATTTCATTCAATTTGGCTAATAGAAAATGCTAACTGGCTTATTTTAATGCTTTCTCTTTTCTATGTGGTGCTAACGTAACCAAAACAAGCAAGATAACCCAAAACAACGTTGTTTTTAGTCCAAATTTAATTATTACTATAAATATTTATTAAATTAATTAAAAAATAACTAAGGTAGCAAGCCAGTGAAGGGCCCTCACTACCGTCACCATACCATCACTAGAAAGGGTCAACAATGGTGGGGGAGGTCGGTCGAGGCCTAGGGTTGTCGGACCTTGGCTAGTGACTAACGACTTTTGTTGGCTATAGAAGAGGGCTTGCAAGTCCTTGCCCATATCGAGCCAAGGGTAGCCATTAGTTATAATGGGGCTAGTGGTTGGTGACTTCGCCCTAGCTAGCGGTTGCCCTTGACTCAATCTAGGCAAGGGTCGGCTACCCTCACCCGATCTAGTAGAGGGCCACAACCCTCGCTTGTGGTCAATTAGGGTCATCGGCCACCAGCTGGGGCTTGATGACCCTGGCCGACCCTCGCCCCACCATCGCCAACCCCTTTTGGCGTCGGTGGGGCAACAGTGGTGAAGGCCTACAAGGCCTTGTGCAAGCCCTCCCTTTTTTTTTTTTTTTTAATTATAAACTTTTGTTTATTTATAAATCTAATTAATATTATTACTAGAAATCAAATTTGGACCAAAACGATGTCAATTTTGGCATATTTTTCTTGTTAGTCACATTAGTGTCATGTGGAAGAGAGAAAGTAATAAAAAAAAAGCCATGTTAGCATTTTCCGTTAACCACATTTGATGGAGTTAACAAAAGGATTTGCTTGTAACAATTTGATAAGTTTTAAGATTTGATTGCACATTCTAAAAGTTTTTTGACTCAACTACACACTGTACTTCCGTGACAAGTTTTAGAACTTCTAGTGGAACATATCCCATTTTTTTGCTAGAAATGAACATTTCATTTCAAACAACACGTTACAAATTGGAGGTAGTACCTACATTAGGATGATAAATAGAAGAAAACTCTACTAAAACTATATTTTTAGCTCTAGGTGGGAGATTGTGGAAAAGAAAAGAGGATGTGATGCTTAGATTAAAAACCAATTTGCAAGTGCATGAGCAGCTCCATTGTTAAGTCTACAAGTTTAAGGCAAGCTCCAATCTAGTCTGTGTTGAAGTAGGAAGCGAGAATCTACAACGATGCTTAGGTTAAAAACCAATTTACAAGTTTAGTTAGTAGATTACCATCTTCTTTTAAATCTTATCTGTGAACTTAGGAATTTACCAGCATTGTGATGAACTTCCAAAAGATATAGTACGATACGAACTTTTTACAGGCTTCACCAAGTTATATTTTGTCTAGAAATTTAAGTTGGAGGTTTTAAGCCAAGAAATTTAGAGTGCCATAGGTGCAAAAGTTGAAAAGGATCTTCATGTATTTCCACGAATACAAATAAAATATGTTCTTCCTCTATTACATTGCATAAACATAATGAAGCCCCTCTTGCCCCAAGATAAGGATCTTGTGGATATTGTTATAAAAAATGAAGTTCTCTAAATTTATCAGGCAAATTGACGCCACATAAGTAATTAACTCCAGTTATATGTCGGAGGATATACTCTACGTACTCACAACATGCTTATGACATCATCCTTGCGCTCAGCTCACGTGGCCCTAGCTCACGAGAACAATGCTGTCAACATCGCTGCCTCGCATGTCTTCCCAACAAGCCATGGAAACTTTCAGAAACGGAGTCCTGGTCCGGTAGACTTTTTAGGGCAAAGCCGAAATGATGATGGAAAACCGTGTTTGCGCATTTCGAAGTCAATACACGACCCGGACAATGCTTGTCGCCGTATTCATCTTTTTCTGCGAAGATTCGAGTTGCATCGTCATCAGTTTCTAGATTCATAGTGGCAGATCTTTCCCCACGTTTCGGGTTACTTGACTGGGAGAGAACCCTTTTCCCCCAATCTATGAGTGTATGATAGAAAATAGGGGTGTGTTTAATTTGAGTGAAAACTTTATTATAAAAAAATACTTTTCAAATAAAATTATTTTTCAGAAAAAATTTCACCTTTTCAGATTAGGAAAATCATTTTTTCTAACTTTAAGTATATAAATTTTCATTAACCGTAAAAAATTTTCTGTTAAGTGGTCATTTTCAACAAATCAAATGCGTGAAAGTCTACAAACTCAATTTGCGGGAAATTTTTTCACTCAAACAAACATACCATAAATTTTGTCATTCTCTTACAGTTTAAAGTTTTACAACAACGATAGCTCACTCAACTCAGAGTCAAGAGATGTCACTTAGTTCTTGCTTTTTTCGCATCTATATGGGTTTTCCCTTCTTTATAAGGCAGCAATTCATGTTTCTTCTTTCACCTATGTGTATCGAGCCTGTGTTACCGCTAATTTAGGTGGAAGTTAGTACATGAGAAATATGTGAATCCTTATTTTGGCACTTTAAAAAAAGATCTGATTCATCTTCTTTATTGGTGATGTGAAGATCTAGGCTTATATGAGAAAAATGAGCATATTTCATCGGTTTATTATTCACTAAGTTCTTGCGCAATGGGATTCATAAGCCAAGAAATCAACTCAATTTAACGTTTCAATCTCTTAGTTATCACTTATATACTATGAGGTTAGTCTCTGAACTATAATTTGTGAGATCAAGGTACACTTTAAGCCCTCAAACGGTTTTCCATAATCTAAGAGTCAATTTACAATATGTTTATAATGACATAAATGAAATAATTCACTAATGAATCTTGAATAGCAAGAGTTAATTTGTTATTGGATTTACCAACAAATCTTGAATTGCCTGGTGATAACCGTGCCGACAATTTGTTATCAACTTTATTTGAATAGTATAACAAATTATTTTAGGCAAGATGATGAATCTGTGAGTTTAGTGATTAGAGTGAAATTACAATTCAAATTGGGCAATGTGAGAAGCAAATTTACCCTAAGCTAAATTTCAACCGCAGCAACAATGTGTATGTTGACCATAGGTTGAGTCCAACCCTTGGTCAACCACCTAATGTGAATCCACAGAAAAATAGATAAACATGGCATTGCGTGACGAATGATACAAGCAGGTGTCACACCACATCTTGTATAAAGCCCTCAAGTCTGCTGATGAATGTTGTAAGGAAATATCTAGTTTTCGACCTTTCACACCGTGAGTAATAGATCATCCATGACTATGTCAGGCGCAAGCAAGCCCTCCCGTTCAAACTGACTAGAAAGCATGTGAAAACGTTCTTTCTCTTTTTCATCGTATGGAGAAAGAATTGATGATTCAACTCGAAATCATCACATAATCATCATGATCTGGAACCGAATGAGCATTCCTTATGCGTGTGATTGGGATACACCCATATCCTAAGGTAAAATTCAACATGGGTCGATTAAATAATTCGCTTAACCAAGTGGCCAAAATACCTATATTTATCTAAAAGAATGTACAAATTATTGCTCAAAATTAACCAAAACCTTTGAAAGTCAAATCGATAAATAAATCCAAGCTGCCAGAAGCAATTTTTGGTTGCGCCCCGATTGGTCTTGGAATTAATTAGAATTCCTTTTCCGGTCCAAACATGAGCTTGACTCTTATTTTTCTTCTTCCTCATTATTATTTTCCGGTTTGCTAGAGGTCGACTAATGCCATCATAAACGATACTTCGCGGCAACTCTCTTGACGCGTACTCCTTTCTTGTTTTTCACTTCTTTATTTGCCCTGTCTGTTTCATCCACCCTATAAGTTCAAAATAAATTGCAACACCATTCTTGCGTCCGTCCCTTCATCTACTATTTTGGAAGATTTCTGAGTCAAAACTTCATCACTTCAGGTTTTCTTTTTCTGGTTCTTGATGGCGTCGACTGCAAGTCCGATGGAATCGAATTGGATAGTGGACACTTCCCTAGATCTTAACACATCGTATCCGGTGAGATGAACCTATATTTGCGAAGATATGCAGTGATTAATCTTATCCGCTTGTTTTTTGGTGAAAAGAAATGAAATATCTTTAGATGTTCAGCTCACAGTCTTTGTCTTCTTCCTCACGGTTCTTTAAAATCAGAAGAAGGAAATTGTTCCAGAAAATGATAACTCTCGAGGAGGGCAACCAGAAGAGCCGGTCGTTAAGCATGAGGTGAGTTCATCTACAATAGAAGTTGCATCAAGACATACGAATGATGCTAGAGATAAATGTGAAATATGAAGATCTTATGGCTAACATACGCAGTGAACATCCAGAATGAGAGCTAAGAGTCTCTTCTCGACTATAGGATTTGATTGTCAAAATTTTACAGCAAATTCCACTCCAGATCTTGGGTCATCCGCACGACATGATTGCTTTTGTTAATACGAATGTCAGTGAAATTGGAATCCAGGGAAGCAACTAGAGTAGCCCAGAATGTGTCTGTGAACTGACCTATTCAACCGTGTAATGGACATGAGTGTTTCACGCAAAGTGCTTGGTGAAATTTCTAGCTATGTATTGCTGTTCACCAGCCTAAATTTCAGGTACTTCTAGAAAACTCCGGTTGAGGTCAAGAGTCCACAATAGGGAAAATGAAATGGTAAGAGGCAAAGTCAAATTAAACCTACGCTTCAAGAAAAGTGTAGCTGACTGGCCTCATTTAAAATAAAGAAGAATCGATTTCTAAAGAAAATGAAGTTGAAGAAGCCCTGAGACCGATTCTGAAAACTGGAGTATTTAAATACAAAGATCAAACCTGAGAGATGATCTGTCTTGTTGTGTGTAGGCTGGTGCACTGATCGAGGAGTATCACCGAATTAGCCACGAGAACAGGAAGTTGACCGAAATGCTGACCCATATGCACGAGAGCTATAATGTTCTGCATAACCAATTGATTGTCTTGCGAAATACGAGTGCATCAAGAAAGAGGAAGCATGAAGCTAATGTCACCACAGAAAGTTGCGGTTACGATGAAGATCAAATCTTCAAGAAGCCAAGGGACAGCTTCAAACCCAAGATCTCCAAAATCCACTTCCAAACTGATGCGTCTGACATGAGCCTTGTAAGATCTTAGTTTCAACTAAGAACATTTTTTTTTCTTTTTGTGTTCCTCTTGCCTATAGTTGGCGTAAAGAAATTCATCTTCTCTCAGCACGAAGTGATTCCCAACATATTGGTTTCTTTTTTTTTTTTTTTGCTTTATCAATTTGCACTTGCTAAAGGTCGTGAAGGATGGTTATCAATGGAGGAAATATGGTCAAAAGGTCACAAGAGACAACCCATCTCCAAGAGCTTACTTCAAATGTTCCTTTGCCCCAGCTTGCCCTGTTAAGAAGAAGGTAACTCGGCTTGGTTAGGCTTCTTAGAAATTATATTCTGGAGACCCCACACGGTCGCAGTCCAAAAATAAATCAAGAAATCGCATGTACGATGAAAAGTAGCTGAATGAATTCTATCTCACTCCCATGCTTCATTTGCATCTTCAGGTACAAAGAAGTGCTAGTGACCCATCTATCCTAGTGGCCACATATGAAGGCGAACACAACCATTCGAGCCCATGTTGGTCGGCGATTCCACCGGGTTCTGACAAACAGGGACTGAATCTGGGCGCCCCTCCATTTCCGTTGCCCTCGAAGTTGAGATCTTCTAGTCCTAGGAGTACTCCTGATTTGATACACCTGGGTTTTGACACACTATCTGCAAAAAGGGGCCAAGAAACAGAAGAGGCGGTGGCATGTCAATAGTTTTTGGTGCAGCAGATGGCCTCTTCCTTGAAAAGAGATCCCAATTTCACGGCAGCACTCGCAGCTGCGATATCAGGAAGGATATTCGAACAAGCCCGGATGGAGTAATGGTGAATGGACAGGGCATCGTTGGAGTTGTGTATTTAGCATCATTTACGTATAGTTCGAGCCTTGAATTTAACGGTCGGATCATGACGATGGTCAGCATATAAGCTACTTTTGTGTATTGGCTGAGAAAGCAAGTTGATCTGCTCATGAGCTTATTTGAGTTCGGCAAATAAGCTACTTATACTCGAGAAGATTGTTTAGAGGTTTAGTCGAATTTGAGTAGCTTGCATATTAAACTTGTCTGGCGATTTAATGAAGAGTTCACCTGTTTATACTATATCTATTTGAGTTGATTTTTACTTCTTGCATTTGCCATTATTAACTACAATAACAATGGCACACATGCAAGCTTTTAAACTGTTGTACATATGTGAATTTAATCTCAAACTTTTCAATTTTGTTAACAAAATCCTAAACCTTTTCATGTACTTCAAATGTGGTTATTTTGTCCAATTTTTACTTGGAAATGATGATACAACAATTTAATCATCTCCAATTGTCCTACATGGCACAACCAACAACTGACATTAGGGAATTTAAACAAAACGAGTCATTTGTTTAATTGTTTCAAATTTTCGGATTTATTCTTTTGTTTGCTTTCATTGTTACTACTCATCTTTTTTCTCTCCTCCCCTAGTTCTTCTTTCTCTTGATGAATTGCTCAACCGCAATGCCAATCGGTTCGTACTGTCAATGGCCTCACCAAGCAGTTGCCATTGCAAGCGCCCTCACCACTACCTAGCCATCCTATGTCCCTCTCTCTCTCTCTCTCTCTCTCTCTCTCTCTCTCTCTCTCTCTCTCTCTCTCTCTCTCTCTCTCTATCATCATCAATCAGAGCTCACAGAGCTTAGGCCGCAAGTTTAGGTAGAGAGAGACAAAAAGAGGTGACTCGATCATGGGTGTTTGCGCATGGTGGGATGGCAACAGGCTCACAACGGAGATGAACGGCAGACGCGATGTGGTTGAGAAGGCATGGACATGGCAGTAGGGTGGACGGTGGTGAGAACGGCCATGGGTGGAGTACAAGTTCGACAATTAGGGAGAGAAAGGAAGAGGCAAGGAGAGAAAGAAGATGAAAAGTAACAAAGACAAAAAGGAAAAAACAATTAAAAATTAGGCAGAATGATATTCTATTATCAGAAATTGTCCATATCAAATGCCGATTATACCATGTAGGACCATTGGCAATGACTGGACCATCATGCCAGTGCTTTTATAAAGAAATTGTTTAGATTGGTTACATTAGAATTTCTCAATAATGGTTAGAATTATACTAGTGAAATTAAAAAGTTTAAAATTGAATTGACATTAATATTATATGTTTAGGATTGGTTTGGTAATTTTCCCATAGTCTAATACTAGATGAGTAGTTCCAGTGCATATGGGGAAATCTATATGTATGGTTGAGGCATGTAGGGGTTATTAGTTATAGGGTGGGTAGGTTTCGGACTTGAAACTAGAAACCTATCATGTTATAACCGGTTATCAGTTTTTGGAATTTCGAACTTACCATACTTCCCTGGAATCGGCTCTCCAATCTAGTTCTAGGGTCTACATTAGAACCTATTATTCTGTTATTAATTTTTCTGGTTTCATTAATAGCAAAATAATATGAGTAATAAAACGATTTAAAGTAATAGATGAACAATTGAAATCTCTATTTGCTGAAAGCAACAATCCATAAGATGAACACATAGTCATGTATAATTATATACAATATAAAGTTCAAACATTTAATATAAAACATATATTATAAAATTCCATTCCTCATTTATTTATATAAATATTGCTCCAAATTCTAATCACCTAAAAAACAAAACAAACAGCATAGTTTAATTTGCAATAAACTTATATAAAACTTCAGCCTAGAGGTTCAAAATAGATGAAATGGAATTATTATTTTTTTGGAACTTTTTTCAGCTCTATGAAACCGGTTTCGAAATTGGTTCCAAAGTTTGTCCGGTTCCCGGGTGGGTCTTCACTTGAAACTAGGAACCAAACTTGTTTTGAGGGTGATCCAGTCCACTTTCTAGGTAGGGAGGATGGGTCGGGTTGCACACTCCTAAAGGCACGACTATCTGCCCAATTTGACAATTCCAATTTTTGTGTGCTTTCTTTATTTCCTCGCATGTTCTGCTTCCTCCGCTTGCTTTTGTCTTTTTTCCTTTGCGGGTGCTTCATTTCACTTCTAAATGAACAACTTTGCATTTGGAAAAAGAAAATGAAATTCTCTATTTACTAGTGGAACTAAAAATCATTCATTAAGTTGGTGACTAATGATGTAGGTTGATAAAGGCCAAGAAACTTAGAAAGGACAAGGCACGGAAAAAAAAGGTTGGAGTTCATTAAAGAAATTATGTCGTCTCTTTGGATGGACTTACATATAAATTAAATAAATATCTCCATATTAGGGGATATTACCAAACTTTCCAGCCAAAATTTGGAATCTTCTTTCATCATCTACTTATGATAGAGGATTCTACCTTCACCTTCTTATAGAAGTCCAAGGAAGAGTTCAAGCAACATCCCGCCCTACCTTATTTTATTGGAATTTCCTTCACGTTCGGCGGACAATGTGGAAATGTTTTTTGCTTTTGACACAAGCAACACTTATCTCATGATATGTGTTTATTATAAGATGACAATGGCGACTGAATATTCACATGTATTATGCTCATATGTGGAAAAAAGGAAAAAAAAAGAAGAACGAAAAGGATTATTAATAGTAAATAACGTGGAATAATACTACGTGAAGAAAAAATCAACTAGTTAACAAATCTCAACCGTTAAAAGTGCATGTCACATCAATTGACCTTAGGAATTTCTTCGAAGATCTGGATTCTCACGTAGTTCTAGAAATATGTTGTCTGAGCAGCGCATCCACAAGGTCGATGGCAAGGGGTCAAGGCTTTCGGTGGCCATTCCGAGAGTTCGTATTCCCGTGGAAGGATTGTCGCAATGGGGCCTCTTTTTTTTTTCTCTCTCAGGAAACATCCCACAACTTGGAGCAAGAGACACTTGCGCCAATTGGAATCGCGCGCCGAATCGGTCAAGCGCCGCCAAGAGCGACGCGACACTGATCGATTCTCTCTTTATTGATTGGTCCCACCTAGAACAAGAAGTCAACAACCAACGAAAAGGAAAAGGAATTCAGGATGTTTCTACATTGATCATTGTAGGAAAAAAAAAAACACGCATAGCCGCATGTGTTGACTTCGGCAACGGTATTGCACACTTCTTGGTCTGGTCTTCGTCTTGCTTCTTGTTAATTGTTCCTGTTGTCCGAGAGAGGAAGGGGGGCCCGTGGCCAGCGGGGCAGCGAAGGCCCTCACCCAGTCTGGGTGAGACCTTCGCAGCTGGTGAGAGTCGTTGACACAGAAAAAGCATTGAAAAAACAAAAGGAAAAAAGGAAAAAAAAATTAAAACATTAGTAAAAATTATATATATCAATACCGATTATATCACGTAAGATGGCTGGCATTTACATCAGTAGTTTGCAACAAAATTGGCCAAATAGAGGCAAAATTTAAAAATGTTTAAGACTAAATTGAAATGTTTAGGATTAAATTGACAAAAGTATAATAGGTTTAAGATTTTTTGGATAATTTTCCCATGAGCAATCCTTACAAAATCAAAGAAAAACCTAGGTAGGACAACTTTTGTTCTATTTGGTATTTGATGGCGCCTCATATGTCCCTGATAGAAAAAAAAAAAAAGTGATCTAAAAATTGGGATAATCCAGGGAAAAAGATATTCCAGAAAAATTCTGCTTCTCAAGCACGAGCACATCTGTAGAAGACGGATGAACTAGGGCAACATCGACAACAGCGTCGCTCAAGAATAACCATTGTTGAGTGGCCCCGTTCCAGAGGTATCACCGTGGTGTTGGCGGTATTCACAGCTAGCTATCTCTCTCTCAGCTAGGGTTTCACTCTTTCATTTCATTTTTTTTTTTATATATCTAATCCGGTGAAACATGGACCACAAAAAAATTCCAAAGGGGTCCTCAGGAAACCATCCTAGATGCCTTTTTTGTTTGTGTGGGCATTGTTGTTCAACGTCACATTTATCAATCTTGCATCATGATTGATGGACGCTCTAGAATGCTTATATAATGTAAAGTGGACAAGCTCTCGATCTTGACATTCTATCTAAGCATCATTTGATATTTCCCCCTTCACACTCCGCGGTCTCTCTTTATGTCTTGAATTTGAAGACTTTTCAGTTCTCCACGAACATATTATGTTATTGTCGTTCCCTTTCTCATGTACTTTTCTACCTTACAGAGAGAAGTCCAGGAAGCCAGCCAAAACTTTGCGAACAATTTGGTGGAGATGTATTCAGTATTATCTTGACACGACCAAGACTTTGTGGTGGATTCTTTGTTAACCCAAGAATCAGCAAGAAATAAACCAGGGAGATATAGTCATTTAAATGATGTGAGGATGGTGATGTCAGTGTTGACTACGTCATCTGACGTTTGTATCGATTTTCCTATTGGCCAGAAGAGATTGACCACCACCGGTGATAGAGATGTTTAATTGACTTAGAATCCTTCATTTATGATAGTTTTTGGGACACATAGTATATCTAAATTTGTTGGTTGATTAATTTCTACAAATGTACGGTAATCACTCCGTCTTATATATTAGGTAAAGGCCTCATTTACAAGGTAGCAGGTGTCGTCTAAGTGGGAGATTTTGTAATTTGAATTTAGGATCTTTCATGTCCAAATCAATAATTTAACCACCAAGCTAATCCCTCATGAGCGCATTTGGTGACTTGGATACGGATCCAATAGAATAAAAATTATGTTACCTGGCATTTGGGGACACATGCATGGATATTGTCACAAATTGAGATGGAAGTGAAAAAGAGATGGAAGAAGAAGAGAGATGTCGTAGAAGAGGAATTGTATATTGTGCACTTCATTGATTGTGTATTCAATATATAAGAGGATGAATATATAATACAGACAGTATTCAATAAAAAAATGCAAGACTACATTCTTCTAATCCAAGTATATCAAATCTAATCCTAGATTGATTCAATCAATCAATTAACATTTCAAATATATCAACCATAATCTAGATAGATCTTCAATATCTCGAGCATATCTTCTAACACTTCCCCTCAAGCTGGTGGTTTTTATATGTCCAAGACACCTAGCTTGCTTAGGAGATATGCATGTTGCCTTTGACATAAAGATTTGGTATATATATCCGTAGGTTGTTTGGTGGTCTTGATTCCTCTTGTCTTGATTATATCTTCTTGAATTTTCTCTTGGGTAAAGTGACAATTGACTTCTATGTGTTTCGTTATCTCATGTACTATGGGATTCGTCGCAAGCTTGAGTGTGGAATCATTGTCACAAATTAGCAAGGTCAGTCTCTTGACTTGTACTCCGAGATCTAGAAGTAGGCCTTGTAATCAAACTACTTCACAAATAGTCTTACTTATGGATTGGTACTCGCATCAACTAAGGGTGTGCATGGTCCAGGCGGGCGGTTCCAGACCTAGAATCGGGAACCGCTCACTAAGGACTGATTCCGAAAAATTGGAATCGGGATCCACCCATTAGTTGCATGGATCCACCCGGGAATCGGACTGCCGGTCCGGTCCGGTTCCTGGGTGGATCCATGGAACCGATCTTGACGCGAAACAATTTTGGTTTTCAACATAGAATAACTACGTGACTTCCATAACAACAGGTTGGAGAGGTTGCAGAAGGATATCATGGCAAGCACTTAAGATAATTGTGAGGAAATGATAGCAATTTGGGTTAAACTTATTTTCTATCATGGCTATCATGGGTTGGAATAAAATTTTGCAGGCAAATTCCATGTCCTAGGCATTTTTTTTTTTTTCTGTTAGGTGTGATGCTTTAAAAACCCTCTATGTGATGCTCAGGAACCTTTGTTTGTGATGAAGCCTAAAGATTTATTCCTTGTTGTGGACTCATTGTCCTACATCAAAATCTCTGGGTCAAACTTTTTTGCTTTGTTTTGGCAAGTTTGTATAAGGTATATTATAGAAGCTGCATGACGAGATATTTCTTCATCATTGTCTTTTTAGTTTAACTAAGGCCAAATTGTTTTGGCATTTTTCCAGGCATTTTCATTATGAATGATGATAAAGAAGCGATCTTGACGTAATATTTTTAGTTATTTGATTTGGGTTTATTAATTAGTAATTTCAATTTTTTTAATATTAAAAATTAATATATTATTTTAGTATAATCGGTCCGGTCCGAGTGGGGGGTGGACGGATCCGCCTATGGAACCGAGAACCGGACCGGTGCCCACCGGTTCCCATAAATTGGAACTGGGAACCGGACCGGTTCCCTCAAGAACCACCAGTTCCGGGCGGTTCCAGTTTGGTTCTGGGTGGTCCGAGCGGGTCTCAGTTCTTTTGCACACGCTGATGCTAGGGACACAATGGACTACTTATTTGTCTTCCACGAAAGTAACAATATTCCAAGTTTGATGTAGAAACTAGTGATAGACCTTCGACTCATTGGACAAGTCACATAATCCACCTCACAATAAGCTGTCATTTCCACATTGCAATTGCAAGAAAGAAGAATCCCTAGTCTTGGACATTTTTAATAGTACTTCACAACCTTCAAAGTAGCATTCATATGAGACTATTTTGGACTATGCATGAATTGACTTAGTGTCTGGACCACATAACATATGTTTAGTCTAGTCATAGTGAGGTAGATGAGTTTCCCAACTAATCTTTGATAGCCTAACGAATCCTTGAGTAAGGGATCATTATCTATAGATTATAGACTCACATCATAATCAACAATGGTCAATTTGATACTTTGTTCAATGGGAATGGTTGATAGTTTGCATCCCCATAAACCCGCTTTTGATATAATCTCCAGCATAAATTTCCATTGGCTAAGTGATGTCCCTTGGTCTAAACGGGCTATCCCAATTCCAAGGAAATATTTGGGTGACTACAAATCTTTAATATGAAAAGTAGAATGTAAATATTCTTAGACTCTTCATAGTAGATTCATCATCTCCCATAATAAGTATGTCATCGACATATATTATTAAGTAGATGGATGATGTACCTTCTGTCCATGTGAAGGCATAATAATGTTTGGATTGTTTGAATCTGCCCTTGTGAGTGCATTAGTGAATTTGGCGTACCACTATCGAGAAGCTTGCTTGAAACCATAAAAGGATTTACAAAGATGACATACCCTGGACTCCCCCTATCTCTATAAATCCAGCGAAAGATCCACATAAATTTCCTCATCTAAATCACCATGGAGGAAGGTATTGTGGACATCCATTTGGTGTAATGACCAATCACGGAATGCAAAAATCGAAGTGCGAATTGTGACATCTTTCACTACAAGAGAAAATGTTTCATAGTAATCAAAACCTTCTATTTGAGTGAAACATTTGGCCACTAATGGAGCCTTATATCTTTCAATTGAACCATTTGCTCTATACTTAATCATGTATACCCATTTGCCACCAATTGGTTTGTGATTAGGAGGTAGTGGGACAATCTCCCATTTATGATTCTCCATCAAGGCATGCAATTCTGTTTCATAGCCTTTTGCCATCATAGGTCTTTTACTACCTCATCATAATTAGATGATTCTTGTTCCTCAAATATGCGGCTAATGCAACACATATGATTTGACAATAATCGATGAAAAGATACATATGAGGAAATGGGATAACGAGTAGTTGGTGAATATGAGGCAGCACAGACATAATCGTTTGTCTATGTGGGTGGAGGTGTAACATGCTCGGATCACCATGGTAGATCATTCTGTTGTATCTAAGATGACTTTTCAATAGATGGTTCTTCAGTAGAGATAGGTGTTGAAGGGGCTGCCATTGGAGAAAAAAATTGATGCCTCCTCACTTGCTGTGGAAAGTGCATATCTAAATGATCCATAGCTATCATGGATGTAGAACTCCCATCGAGCATTGGAAATAAAACTACAACTTCTGGCAGGTGCTCTGGAGGAGTAATAATAAATGTGTGATATCTCGAAATTTGACTCATTTTGAAATATATGAAATAATTATTTCATCAATGCACTAATAGTTAATTCACTTTGAATTAATCACTCATGAGTTAACTAATCTATTAGGCGATGCCATAAAGGGTTAAAATGTGAAAGACCTAGAGAATCTAGTTAGGGATTGACCGCTCAACCACAAGAATCGACATGGGTCAATACTACACTATTATAAGTCAATTAGCGAACATTTATAAATTGATTTGAAAGAAGTATGTAGTTAGTTCGCGGGTGGTTTTACACGATTACGATATTTGCGTGGAACTACGATAAATCGATTTTTATTGATCTTGTACTCGGGGTACATAATTGAATTCTCGTGGTTATATGACAATTGAGAGTCATCCTTGATTTGAAGAGGTACAAACGTGGATTGAAAATTATCAACCATAGGTCAACCGCGAAATCCCTTAAAAGCCGCCCAATGTTTGGGTTGTATTAAAATCGCATTTAATCGATTTCAACCATGAAATTTAATTTGATTTTGGGTATTGAACTTTTGAGGGTTTCAAAACTAATCCTTTGGACATTGCCCTTTTGCCCGTCAAATTATCGGCAAGCATAAAATTTTCGTAAAAGGGCTAATCGATCGAGAATTAGATGTTGGGAAGAGAAGCCAAGCCAAGCAAGGGCTGTTGGGCCTTACACCCGTGAGGATCGGCCAAGGATGCCCAAGTGGGCCAAGCCAAGCCCATGAAGCCCAATTCAAGCAAACGGGCTCAAGGGCAAAATTGGAAAATTTGAACAAAAAGTGTGTAAAATGTCCAAAATGCCATTGCATATATGGAGGGAGAAGTACACTATCAGTGCCATAAGTTGTGTACGGCGCTCAATTTGGTGCCAAAAGTTTCCGTCGGATCACTTAAGTGCCAAATCGGAGAAAAAACGATCACTTCGGTGCCACTGGCGAGAAATTCTAGCCAAAATGATTACATGGCTTTTATATTTATTTTAAAAAAAAATCGATGTGGCTTAAGATTGTCCATGGTGGATGGCATAAAACGATGCTGTTTTCCTTTCTTTCGTTTCTTGCCGGATCACATAAGTACCCGCGTTGCTCCATAGCAAAAAAAGCTGAAAAGTAAAAAGGGTTCAATTTGGTGCCACCATAGGCTCGATCGTTCGCTCGCCCGCCGTCGCTCGCCTGCCGTTGCTTGGCCACCGCAAAATGATTCACGTGGCTTTTATATTTAGAGTTCCGAAAAAAAAAATTGGAAAATTTGGACAAAAAGTGTGTATGTCCAAATGTCCAAAATGCCATTGCATATATGGAGGGAGAAGTACACTATCGGTGCCATAAGTTTTACGGCGCTCACTTTGGTGCCAAAAGTTTCCATCGGATCACTTAAGTGCCAAATCGGAGGAAAACGACGGTCGAAATTTGGCCAAAATGCCTTTTATATTTATTTTTAAAAAATCGATGTGGCTTAAGATTGTCCATGGTGGATGGCATAAAACGATGCTGTTTTCCTTTCTTCGTAAGAAACAACGTCGTTTCTTGCCATCCCGTAGATTCACAAAAACGTTGCTCCATAGCAAAAAACGATGTTGCTGAAGAGGGAGTAAAATAGGGTTCGTATATGGTTCTCGACGCCGGCCATAGCTCGCTCACCCACTATCGTTCGCTCGCCTGCCGTCGCTTGGCCACCGCTGTAGTTGCGCCGTCGTTCACGGTAGTTCGCTGGCTGCGTCCCCAACTCTCACTCACTCAGGTTTGTCATGTTCTCTACGTGGGTCAATTTAGTGAAAATTTAGGGTTCCGACGGGCAAGTTAGGGCACGGAGGGCAAATTGAGGGTTCGGCTCAGGGGGAAAGTAGTGGGGAAAATGGTGGGGATGTCACTTTTATGGGGACGGAATAGAAAAATTGAGGGTCATCGTTCGTTTGCTTTCTATTGTGGGGACCGAATGAAAAATAGGGCATGGAGGGGCTTGACTCAGAGGCAAATAGTGGTGGGACCGAATTTGTTTGTTTAATTAATTGGACTGCTTCTATGGGGGACCGAATGTGATTGAATTGAAAAATGGGTGATGGGGACCTCACTTTGTTTATTTTATTTGGTTTCTTTTGTTTTTGTAAATGCACTAAATTGTGGAGATTTTAGTCGCATTTGTTTCTTGACAACAAAACGACAAAGACCTACATGTGAAGTTGCTAATTCTGTCATGTGGTCCCAACAAAACGATAATGACTCTTTTTCCTTTTTTTCATTGGGTGCAGCATCGACATTGACGCAAATCAGGTAAGCGTCATTGTTTGCTATGGTGGAGAGTTTGTTATTGGCACTAAAGATTGGGAATATAGTGGTGGAAGTGAAAGTACTATATATGTCAATGTTCGGAAGCCATCATATATTGATTTTCTGAGGGATTTGGTGTATTTTTTACGATGCAAAGTGCAAAAACTACATTACTGTATTCCTGGGAAGGAATTGAAGGATGGGTTGAGATTTTTTAATGACGATAATGGTATTAAGGATATCATTTACCATTATCTTTACGGTGAACAAGCTAAGGTATATGTTGAGTATTATAGTGAGGATGAGGATGAGGATGAGGATGGGGATGAACAAACCACTACTGAAGGAGGAGAAGTGAGGGATCCTGTTCAAGCGAGTAATCAGGTCGGGGATGAGTTTAGGTTAGACGAAGGGCAAAATGAGAGGGAGAGAAGTCATATTGATAGAGATGAACAAACAGGGAGATGTCCTGAAATCTTGGGTGAAGATTTGGGTGAAGATGTGGGCAATGAAGACTTCATTGGATTAGAATGAGAAATTACTTTATCCAGTGAATCGGAAGATGAATGTTTGGCTTTAGTAAATTTTCCAAGTGACGAAAATGATGATGAACTCGCATAGTCAAGACAAAAGCAAAGGGAATTTCTGAGAAAAAAACTTGCAACTTCAGCAAAAAGGCCCGAGCCAGTAAATAGGGATGGAGATCCAGCTGGAGGTAATAGAAGTGAATATGAAGAAAGCTACGGCGATGAAGTTGCTAGTTCGGAAAATAAGCTCGACAATGATGATGAAGAACCTGCTTATCAAAGAAAAGGTAAGTACCCTCGCTATGATCCGATTGTTGATAAACCTATTTTATCGGTGGGCATGAGATTTGACGATGCCAAATAGTTCAAGGAAGCTGTTGTGAAAAACTCCATTGGTGAACAAATGAGCGTTCAATTCATTAGAAACACGAAGGAATTTGAGAGAGCTAAGTGCTCACAACCCAATTGTTCGTGAAAGCTCTATGGCGTGCTGAGTAAGAATGGGTCATTCCAGATTAGATCCTTCTAGGAGGAGCATACTTGTCTAATTATCTTTAACAATAAAAGGGTAACAAATGTGTGGTTATCAAAGCATTTTTTCAATACTATTAAAGCAATACCCGAGATCAAGAGTCCTCAATTTCAACAGTTAGTGAATGAGCAAGTGGGGGTTAATGTGTCGATAAATCAATGTAAGAGAGCTAAGATGAGGGTGATGAAAATATTGATGGGTGGGTATAAGGAAGAATATGCGCAGGTATGAGATTATGCTGGCGAATGCATGTTTCAAAACCCATCTAGTAGGGTATATGTAGAAGTTGTGGAGAGGTCACTCCCTGATCTTGGGCCTAGATTTGATAAATTTTATGTCTATTTTGATGTATGCAAACGGGGTTTCTTGGCTGGTTGTAGAAGAGTTATAAAATTGGATTGATGCTTTTTAAAAGGTTTATGCAAGGGGGAATTGTTGGCTGCTGTGGGGAAAGATAGAGAACAAGGATATTTGGTCATGGTTCCTAACAAATTTAATGGCTAACCTTGAGATAACCGATGGGGGAGGATAGGCATTCATGAGCGACCAACAAAAGGTAATTTCATTGTCAATTAATTCACTCCCTTTTAATATTAATCACTTGCATATTTTTCCTGACTTGTATTTATTGGTTTGAGTTGATGCCACATGCTAAGCATAGAATGTGCCCGAGGCACATATATGCAAACTGGTCAAGGAATTTCAAAGGAGATAAGCTACAGAAGCAGTTCTGGTAGATAGCAAAGAGTACGAATATGGCTGATTTCATATTAGCCAAACAAGGATAGTTGCAGCTGACAAATGAAGGTTTTGATGCATTTTTCCAAACAGAAGCTAAGCACTGGTGTCGGGCCTTCTTCAATGAAGAGTTTAAATGCGATATCATTGATAACAACCTCAGTGAAGCTTTCAATGGCAGAATTTTAGAGGCCATGTGCAAACCAATCATTCAACATGCTTGATAATATTCAAGTTATGGTTATGACTAGACTGCATAGGCAAAGAGATGAGGCTACGAAATGGAGTAGAGACTATGGACCTAGGATTGTGAAGAGATTGGATGCAAACATTGCTACTAGTAGGTTTTGCCATCCGATTTGGAATAAAGATAATGGATATGAGATTATTCAAAATTAGGATAAGTAGGTTTTGTCAACCAGTTTGGAATGAAGAAATGGTGATTATTCAAAATCATGATAAGAGGTTGGCAATTGAATGGAATTCCCTGTGCCCATGCCATTTGTGCTATTCAGATGAAGCAAGAAAACCCATATGATTACCTAAATGATTAGTACAAAAAAAGCCCATACCTTACTTCATACCAATTCATGATGCAGCCTATCAGAAGCAGCAAATTTTGGGAACCAACAAATCATGAAAGCCCTTTACCTTTACCGCTGAAGAAGCAAATAGGAAGGCCAAAAAAGAGACGAAAAATGCAGTAGGAAGAGGCATCAAGTTAGAGGATGAGTAGGACTGGGTCAAAGATGAAATGTTCCTATTGCTACAAGGAATGGCACAATAAGAAAGGTTGTGAGCTGAAAAAGTAACATCAACGGCAAGATGTAATGGCTAATTCAGTGCCAGAGACAAGGCCTACTGAAGAGCTTCTTGTTGGACATATTGAAGGGAGGACAGACGGCCCTGCTGTAATGCCTACTGAAGGGCAAACAGAAAGCCATGCTATAAGGTAAGTATCATCTTTGCCTTAGTAACTTTACAGTTCTTATTCGATAGAGTTTGATGGTTGACCATGTGTACTGGCTTCTCTTGTGCTTTTCCTTTGTCATGCACTTGTAATTTGAGAAGTTTTCTCCATTTGTTTCCACCATGAAAATGAGTAGATGTCTAATTATTCGTTGTAATTGGTCATAATCCTAATACAGTACATTGTTGTAAGGCCTACTAAAAGGCCAGAAAAAGGCCTTGTTGTAGGCTCAAGTGCGGGGACAATGACTGGAATGGGTAGGACAACGGCAACAACAACCGAGTCCATTATTGAGCAAACAAAAAAAAAAAATCCTATAAGTTATACATCGTTGTGTTTGTCTTTTATGGGTTGAAATTTACATTTGTTATGTGTTTCTCAGGTGAGAAGACAAGCAACTGCACAAGTTGTAAAGGTTGCTCCCCCATTTGTTGCTGCTGAAAATGATGCACCACAAAGAACAAGAGGGGCTCTTGGAAAAAGATTAAGGCAATATGGTTATGGGATTTACACATATGAATGGAATGACTATTTTGAATGTAAGATTTGTGGGCCTCATGCATTTAATTTGTTGTACTTCAATTCATTTGACTGACAATATCACTATGTTCTTGTAGCCTGGGGAAACTTTGAAGGTACTTCTCTCTCAAGGTGGGCCAACTCAAGAATCAAGAGCGTAGCCAAAGAAGAGTACTCCAAAGAAGAAGAAGACATCGGGTATAGCTGCGAAACAGCCATCCAAAAAGAACCCAGCACTAGTTCCATCTCAACCAACGATTGGGAGCAGTAGTGATGATATGAACCAACACATGACACATGCTAGAACAAAAATAGCCATTGTCAAAAACAAGGAAAAGGAAAATGAGGTGACAGAAAGCCCAGTTAAAGAACATGCACATCCAGTTCAAAAGAATACTCGGATTATGAATCAATTCAAAGCTCCAAGAGGAAAAGGAGATTGAGGTGTTGTCAATATTGACTGATGGGAGGGTGCTAGACATGATCTCTTTTTATGTGGTACTGAATATTATATCATTGATGGTAGTTGTTGCCTACATATTGCCATTGTTTTTTTTAAGAGGGTGCTGAACTTTCGATGATTAGGGAGTGAAGTTAGACATGTTTTTCTTTTCTTTTGTAAACAATCAATCAATGTTAATGGCAAGTACTGGAATGACTATTTTCTCTTGTGTTGGTTTTGGCTAGAATGCTAGCAAGTCAGTTATGCTGTATATTTTATTTTTGCTGTTGCTGCAATGTTGTTGTTGCTAGTTGAAGTTGTGGATTATAATGAATTTGTGGGGTTCTGGTTATATGTGTTGCTGCAAGAACATTTTGGGTGCTGGTATGTCTTGTTGCATCAACACTTTTATGGGCCGATGCAAGAAGATGCACCAGCAACTCAACTGGTGCAAGAACAAGGTGCAAAAACAATGTGCAAGTCAAGTAACGTTTGGCACTAACATGTTCTTTTTTTAAAAAACTTGTGCAACACAAGTAATCACTTTGTAATCGCGACTGACACTTAAATGATCACTTTTATAAAAACTTGGCACCCAAGCTATCACAATTTACGACTTATGGCACTGAAATGATCAATCATGAATTTGCCACCATCCCTTAATTTCGTCATGGTTCGTAGTTGCAGCAAACCAGCAAACCGGCAAACTAGCAAACCAGCAAACTAGTAAAGAGATACCAAATTTATGCAGCAAACCATTATATGTGAAGCAAAAACTAACCAAAACAAATATTGACAATACACAACTAAACAATAAAACTTTTAAGTGCTCACAACTAATGCATTCCAAAAGCATATTCCATTTCACCATGGTTTGCAATTGCAGCAAATCAGCAAACCAACAAACCATTACCAAATAAAAAATGCAGCAAATAAAAAAAACCATTACCATATGAAGCAAAAACTAACCAAAACAAAAAAATGCTAAACAAAAACCATTACCAAATAAAAAAATGCAGCAAACTATTACCAAATAAAAATAAAAAAAAATAGCAAAAACCATTATATTTGAAGCAAAAAATAACCAAAACAAATATTGATAATACACAACTAAACAACAAAACTTTTAGGTGCTCACAACTAATGCATTCTAAGTCCAACCTTGCATTTCTACCATAGATTACAACAACAAAACCTTCTGCTCCATACAAAAATTGCAACAAACCAAAAACACATTTTACTTATAAATAATCTAATACAAGTGCATATTCCATGTCTTCGACTATGGTAGACATACAAACTTTTTCTCATTACTCACTTCACATTTGAATAAATCACCCAAGAGAATAAGAACACAATCAACGCTCGTAAAAGTTTCTTTCAATTTTCGGCCTTGAAACCTCCCTCTTCAAATGGATCACCAGAGATGTTAAACCCTTCATTTGAGCATGCATTGAGTCGACATCCTCTAACTCGTCCATTAACATAGGTGGAGGTTGATTTCGGCCTTCAAGTAACTCCAATATCACATCTGTCGCCCGATTAGAGAAGTTCCTATCAACCCATTTGAAATATTGGCACTTCGAGCATTATCTATATCTGCCGCACCCATGGAATCTTCTCCTGGGATTCAACCGAGTCCCAGATGTTCTTCTCGGACTCAGCAACCCACAATAACAGTAACACTCACCATTTAATTCGCTTTTCTTATAGGAATGTGAGCCGTTACTGAAGCTTTTGTCCTCCATTTGCAAGAGTGAGTTGATAACTTTGGGAGAAAATCGAAGTATGCACTCGAAATAGTCGAATTGGGATTTAGGGTTTTCAACTTCCTGTTTTAGTCGAAATTGTGGATTTAGGGTTTCTTATTTTGGGAAAATGGTAAAAGACGTCATTTTGTTCTTTGTATGCTAATTATATTCTTCGGCAATCCACGTCGGCGTCAAAAATTAATAAAAAACTGCCACGTTGAGTTTCCGGCCGACCAAATCGACAGTGGCACCAAAGTGACCGTTTTTCAAAAATTTTGGCACTTAAGTGATTCGACGGGAACTTTTGACACTAAAGTGAGTGCCGTACACAACTTATGGCACTGATAGTATACTTCTCCCCATATGTGGACTACAAGACAAAAGAAATAAAGGAAATGAGGAGAGGATTTCAGGGTAATTTATTGGTTTGACAATGATGAAAATCTTGGAAAATCTCAAGAAATCTCTCTCTCTCTCTCCCCCCAATTTCTCTCATGTTACCTCCCCCTAGCCAAACTTTCTTCTTCTTCTTCTTCTTCTTCTTCATTTTCATTTTCATTTCATCTTCATATTAGTTGGCCCTCCCTTGCCGTGACCACCGCCACTCACTACCACCGTCATTGCCACTCATCCAACGTGCCATCGCCGTCCCTCACCTCCACCGCAAGCCACAACCCAACCACCCTTGGTGACGGTGGGCTTCAAGAGTTGAACCGCCTCCATTTGTGTCTCCGTTCGAGCTGCGAGCATCATGTCCTCGACATCGTCACGCCGCCATCGCCGTAAAACCCATGAGTTAACTTTGTAATCTTTGATTAGGATGTTAATTGTGTTTAGGGATATTTTAGATTAAGGCTAATGGTGGTTTAGTGCTAAGTAATGATGGCTTAACATTAATCACGTTTAAGGATGGATTAGATTAAGGCTAACTATAGTTAGCCTTAATTAAGAATGAGTAGTGCTAATTAATGATGTGTTAGTGCTAATTGAGGTTAAGGATGGTTTAGATTAATGCTAATTGTAGTTAGTCTTAATTAAGGATGATTAGCGCTAATTAATGACAGTTTAGTCTATAGGTTATCACGATACGTGATAAGTGGATTTGATAGGTTATGTTATCATGATAGGTAATACGTGGACTTGATAGGTCTTCAAGAATAGGTGATAAGCTATCACTGAAGGGGTGATAAATTATTGAGAAATTGGTGATAAGCTATCGGTTTAAGGTTGATAGGCTATCGTAATAGGGTGCTAAGTGGTATTATATATATATATATATATATATATATATATATTTATGTTGTGTACTTGATTTATTGGGTGAAATTATGCATAATTATGACTATATGAGCTTGTAATGTCATGTTGTTAATTACCTAAATCATGAGTTTAAATGTTATTTTCAAAGAAATTTTAAATTTGGACACCGTGTTTTATATGCAAAATGGGGCAATGGGATTTTAAAATGGAAGTGTGCAAAAACTTTGGCAGGTTGATTTTAAGTACGTGACCACGTGCGATTATTTCATTGGAATTTTAAATGTAAAGATTTTCCAAGGTTTGTTATTTAAGCATGAACTCTTTTACATTGGGTTAATTGACGGCAAATAAAAATTTGCTTGAGTGTTGGTGCGCTTATGTGGTCATTCAATTAAACCCGTCACCCATGAGAGTTTGGAGATGATACCCGAAGTTTATCGGATGCCTAGTCCGAGTCCGAATGTCTAGTCGTGGTTGAGGTTGAATCGATACTCCTTTATGGAATGCCGTCTAGGTAGAGGTTTTAGATGATGCCATGCCCAATGGGGCGAGATGATAATCAATTATGCCAAAATCCGCCAACTTGTGTGTTGGTTGTGGCCCTAAGGTTCATAATAGTTCGAGACACGCGTGAATAATTATGATACGATGTGCTTGATTATGGTTAAAACTATGAGACACGGTATGAGACATGCCAAAACGGGTTTTACCTTATAATCGGGACCCGTGTGGATGCTTGGTACATGAAAGTTATGTGTTATGATTGTTGATTGTATTTGTTGTATTAGTGTTAGCATATGTGATATACTAATATGGAGAGGTGTGCTAAGGTGAGATAAGATCGTATGTCGTTGCAATGCTAGGCTACCTTCGAGATGAATTTGCATCCTAATCGAGGTTTAGGCTATTAACTCGCTGAAATTTATATCTCACATCATCGTTGTTTAAATATTTTCAGGTTCATAGTATGTAGAATCGTAACGTGCAGTATGATTGACTAGGTGATATTTATATTAAATGCTTCTGTTTGCGTTTAATTGAAAGAAAAAAGTAATGAGTCGGTGACACATCCTGGGACGTTGTAGCTAATTGACCATCATGGGATGTTCACACACTCGAGAGTTTAAGGTGTGATAATATGATTGTCCAGAAGATAAGTTTTTGTCAAACCAAAAAACAATGAGAAGTTTTACCCTAGTCAGAATCTTCGGATGAAGATAATTCATCATGAAAAGGAAATACGTCCTCATGGAAAATTACACCCTTGCTCACAAAGAAATCTCCAATGGATGATTCGAAAAGCCGATAACCCTTTGGGAGACTTGGATATCCCATAAATATGCATCGATGGGCCCGTTGGCTTATTTTATCTTGAGGTCCCACTGTGGTCATGTAGCATAAGCAATAGAAACTTTCAATTGTTCAAATTCTGGTTTCTTTCCATAGAGAATCTTAAATGAGGTTTTCCCATTAAGAACACGACTTCACATACAATTGATCAAGGAAGCCGCCATGACCACACAATCTCCTCCAAAATTTTTGAATAGAAGTTTGAAATTTAAGAGCACGTGCTACTTCTAGAAGATGACGATGTATACGCTCAACAATTCCATTATGCTATGGAGTGTAAGCGTAAGAGCTCTCATGTAAAATTCCATTTGAAGAGAAGAAAGATGCATGTTCACTATTGAAGATTTCTCTTTCATTATTAGTGCAAATATGCTAGATTGATCTTCCGAACTGATTTATAGATAGAGAAAAAATGTTTGTATGTGGAAGAGAACATGAATTTTGGATTGCATGAGAAATACCCATGTGGCACGAGAAAAATCATCCACGATGTGACGTGTGATAAGGCCTCTAAACATAAGGAAAAAAGGACATTTTCCATGAGAACTACTATTTGGAACTAGTGCATGAGCTTGCTTTGCCAATGGGTAGATAGAGCACCGAGGATAAGGAAAATAAGTAGAATGACCCAATCTTTGATGATTAAGAAAACTCTTATCATTGGTAGTAGTGTTACACAATGATTATTCAATTTAATACAAGATTAATTTGAATCGTTGGGAAATTGATCCAAAAATATAGCCCTTGTGAAATACTACCCAAGCCCATTAGTTTGCCAGATAAAAGGGCAAAGAAACAATTATCATAATTGAATAGAACATGATAGGAATTTTCCTCACAAGATGGAGAGACTAATGAGAGATTGAAATGAAATTCCAAAACATAAAGCACATTCTTAAGTGTGATGAGAGGGTTGAGATTCACTATGCCAGTCATTGTGACATATGTGATATTTCCATTTGGAAGTTGTACTAAGACAAGAAAGGCTAATTTTTTGGGTTTTGAAAGAAATTTTTATCGCAAATAATGTGGTAAGTAGTAGGGGTGTCAAAAAAACCCGATCCGACCCAACCCGAACACGACCCGAACATGAAACAAGTATAATACATGTTTTGGGTCTTGATATTGTTCGAGTAACACATATAAAACAAGTAAAGAAATATGTTTTGGGTCGGGTCAAGGTTGGAACATTGTTCGACCCAAAACACATTAACTCCTACTTCCAAACAAGCCAACAAACACAAACAGTAAACACATTCTCGTCTTTCTTTACCGTCAAACACATACCTTCTCCTTCTCGGCTCCGCCTTGTTCTTCAATGACTATGCCTTTGCTCACGATTGCCAGTTCGGCCTCTCTTCCGATCGACGCGCCTCTGCCTCGCTGTCGCCGTCGCCGTTGCCACCCCTCGTCTCAACGCTGAAACCCTAGTCGTCGCCGAAAACCCCTCAAGTCCGTGCTTCCATTGATTTCTTGATCCGCGAGGAGCTTCGTTGTCCTTCTTCTTCGTTGAATTTTCCTGTTGATTTTTTTTCTGAATTCAATTGGCTATGGTGGTGGTGAAAGAGGAGGCGAGTGTCTTTTAGGGCTCTGTTTGAGGTCGCTCTCTTCATTCGAGCTTGCTTCTTTTTGAGCTACGCGGGGCTCGAATTGTTTTCCTTGGGAGCGATTTGGTCTCTCTCTTTCTATGGAGAATTGGCTCTTGTGGTAGGCTGCGCTAGAGGGTGGGGGATTGGATTGGTCTTTACTATGCGTTTGGAGTCACGTCACGTGGGGTTTGAGGTTCTCGAAAGAACGTCGAGAAACGATGTGCCTTCTTTTTAAAGCAGCTTGAATTCTTTTGGCTTATGTTTGGAAGGAAATCTTGGAATTCTAGGCTGAGCTGAGGTAGTGATGTAGGCATTTGAGAGTTTATGTGGTCTACTGTGTTTTGGTGTTGTTCTTAGCATGTGGGCTAGCCTTTGCTAGTGATGGGGGTAGTAGTAGTTAACCCCATATGATCTTAGAGATGTTGGGAAGACTTGTTATATTGGGTGGTGGATGAAACCAGAGGTCTGTGATGTAGATATTTTAGTGCACAAGTTGCAAACAGGGTTCAAGACACTTTGAATTTACTATGTGCAGGAGAGCTATTCGTGTTGATACATTGCTCTGTATCTTGAAAGGATTCCATCCATCATAAACAAATTGTCCATTGTAATTTTTTTAATCACACTAGTCTTGCAAGTTCTTGCAGATATGCTTTTTAAGTTCCAATTCTATAATTTGCATGGTGGTGCGAAAACAAAAACCTTCCCATGAAAAGATGGTCATTCCCACAAAGGCATATTCTTTCACCACTGATTTAATGGGAGGCAAACAACACTACAAGCCAAGTAACTCATCTTGGGTCGTCAAATCTGTTTCTATTGTGTAGGATGCATTGGCAAAGAGCAATGAAGTCTTTGAAACATTTAAGCATGAGATCGAGAAGGTATGAGTTATATGACACCCAACTAACGATATTCTTTTATTTCCTATGTACCAGATCAGCATATCTACTACTTGAACTTGATCATAATTCTTTTTTCAATCTACACCACAAACTCAGATGGCAAAATCAACACAAAATCAATGCTGCCCTTCCTGATGCAACATCTAAAGTTTCGAGTGATGAACAACTCACTCGCCAATTAAGTGTAGGTCTTGATGGACAAAATTCTTGAATGATATCTTACAGTTTCTAGGATCAATATAAGCTATTGATACGAGAAATCCTGGACCCATATATGCAAATAGGTTCTTCCAACTCTTCCTATGCATAAATTGTGCATAAAGTAGTTAAGCAACATCAAATTTATTGTTCCTAGAAGTTGCTGGGAATAAATGATTGATTGGGCAGGCATTGTCCTACTAGGAAACCCATCCTATTTGAACTCAACAAATTACTTATAGAAAAGCTAAAACTAGTGCATGCCCAACACAAAACTCTATCTGCTTTGGGAGTGTTTTTAAATTTGAGATATTAGCTAGAGTTCTCCAATCCTTTTTTTTTTATTTAAGGGGGCTAGCATCACCTGCTGCACTAGTGAAGTCTCAGCTTGTGTGTCTTTGAGTATTTGCTGGTGTTATGTCAATGCCTATGTGTCGCTCATGGTTCACCGTGTTTAAATTGGATGTTCGTGAAACTACATTGTCTTTTTGTCTTTCGTTTCTTCTCCATTGAGTTCTTAGGTAATGCATTTCAAGACACAATTTGTTTTGATTTCATTTGTTTTCTTCATCTCTAGTAGAAGGCCCATTTGTGTTGTATTCTTTAGAGTTATTTTTTTCTTCTTTTTGCTTGTATTTACATGACTTAGGTAGGAAATGTTTCTGCCATTGATTGTGCATCATTACTCTTATGCAGAACTTTTCTTGTAGAGGCATCTGGTGTAAGTTCCAGGTTCGATGGGAACTATAGAAAAAGTACTTCTACCGACCTTGACTTTGAGGAACGGCTGAAAGCAGTTAGAAGGTGCGGCCTTGCCATAAAACACCTTGCTTCATGACATGCGTCACTATGTGAGACACTATCTGAAGATTGAGGTGTGTCCAAGATGCTGCCTGCATCATTGGGACATTCACTGTCTACAGCAGTTGAACTGTATAAACATCTAAGTTTTAAGTCATTTTTGTCACTTGGACTTGCTAGAGAAGCGCCGTTCAGATGTCCAGAACAAGCATATTATTCTGTGTGGTCACGATCTCTAGTTCACATGTTGTGACATATTGATAGAGCTCTCCATAATGGTTGAATTGGACACTTATCTTTCAATTGATAATTCTCTCAAGGAAAACATTTTCTCCGTTCCTTCTCAATTCATCACCTTTTATGTGTGAATTCTGCAGTAGACTTTGATAACGAGTATCAGCATACAACAATCTACCTAATGGACTCTCGTCATAGTCAAAATTCTCCACAAGACAGTGCTTCACTGTTCTGTGCTACAGATTGCATAAAGGCACAACATTTAAGTTGACAGGGTATTATACCGTGATCAAGCACCTCAAGCTGAAAATTACTTTACAAAGATGCAGAAAAACTATAAATAAAAAAAAAATGACTAAGCGCAACTCGTATTGGGGGTAAAAATAATTACATTTTAAATGGAACAAATAGAAAAAAGAAAATCCAATTCATTGGTGTAGAAGGGACCCAATGGGTCAGGTACCCATTTTAAAAATAATTACATTTTAAATGGAACAAATAGAAAAAAGGGAAGTGAAAAAAAGAAGAAGTGAAAACCCAGAAACCCGACCCGACCCGATTTCCGATGCGACCCATTATGTTTCGGGCCGGGTCAGGTAACATCAAAACCCGACCTAGTCGACCCATTTACACCCCTAGTCAATAGTACTTGAATCAATTATCCATGTATCCTTTGAAATTGAATTCATCAAACAATAAGAAGTACTTGTAAAACTCTCGGCATTATCAAAGGCATCCAATTTCCTTAAGGCCCTCATAAGCTCTTGATATTGATCATGGGTAATCGGCCAATTAAATTTGTTAGAATGTTCACTTGTGACTTGAAAAGCCATCGAAAAATCCTTTTTTTCCTTTTTCTTCAGGTTTTCCATGTAATTTCTAGCAATTATCAATCGTATGATATGAATGCTTACAATAATTGCGGTATAATTTACCTTTCCCTTTAAAATTATGCTCATTGTGCTTTGATGACGTGGCAAAAGACAGCCCATTAGATGGTTTAAATATGGAAGCCATTGCAGCCTCATGTGAGCCGTTGGATCCAAATGCTGAAGAGATGCCTTGCGAGCCGTCCAATCCTGCTGAAGAGAAGTATCGTGACCCGTTGGATCCAATTAATGAATAGGACATACGCGAACCTTTGGATCACACGATGGAATCCGAGCCGTCCATCCCCCTTTTGAAGTTTCTGGGGTCTTCAAGAAACTCTAATTGGGTCTCTCACCTCCCGTCTCCTCCTTTGGTCAAGGCATCTCTCTGTGAGGTCTTCGCATGAGCTGCAAAGACCGTTCCTTCTCCAGCTTTGGGCAAATTGTAAGCGGTGAGGCGTTGGCTCTCCTCCTGAACGGCGAGCTGATAAATCTAACCAAGCGTCAGCATGGTCTCCACAATCAATATTTGTGATTGAAAAGAGAGGTAAGATTCATTCAAAATGAGGACAAATCTGGTGACTTTTTTCCTCTCCCTTATTGTTCGGTACTCCTGCAAGGTTGATTTTGGTCTTTCTAATTTCTCCTCAACTACTTCTAATTTAATCCATAAGGCTAAGAGCTTGTTGTAGACCACAGCTATGCTCATATTCCCTGTTTTAGATTTGAAAGTTGTTGGGTTAATGAAAAATTTTTTAACCCAATCTAATTTTCCATACATTTCTTTGATATTCTCTCACATCTTTCTTGAGTCCTCCATCGGGGTAGTCTAGCCGCGACTTTGAGGGTGATGCAATTTTCGATCTAGGTTCGAATAGGTTGATTGCATTTCCTCCATAGTCACGCTTGTCGCTCGTCCATCAAAATCAGTATTGTTCTGTCAATAAACATGTCTTTGTCCTTGATCACCAAAGCTCATCGAAACTCCACGGACCAAGTGGAATAGTTGTTGGGATCGGACAATTGCTGGGTGATGAGCCGCAGCTTCAGTCCGTTAACCATTGACATGTACAATGGGTCGTCGGGCTCCGATCGACTATTGGTGGCAACAAATTGATACAGTAAGAATTCGAGTTGGGGAATTGGGTAGGGATTCTATCCTAGACCCAAAGTTCTCAATTTAGGCATGTAAGAAATTCAGCCCAGTGGCCTAACTTGCCCAGAATATGGTTGGTGGGCCTTCATTGGGCTGGACCAGTTCTTCGTGGCCTTGATTTATCGGCCATGGGTTTGTTGGTGTGGGCCCATAGAGCCATAGGCCAAGCGCCATTTGTACAGCCAGCCATTAAATGGATTGGTCTGAAAAGAGCTCGCCTGCAATCGATTGCCCCCAAGTGGGCTGTCCTTAGTTGAGCTAGGCTTGGTTTCTTTGCTCTTGGTTCACGATCTCAGCAGATGAATCCAAGGTACGTTTTCTGATTGGTGTGTTTTCTTGCACAATCCACTCATTCGGAGTTCGCTCTTCAAAAGTTGACGAATGCTCCTTAGCCATGATGTCGGTAAGAATAATGGTAAGATGAAATTGATCTTTTTCTAGGTTTTTTTATAGTGTTTAGATATTGATTCCTATATCAAAGTGCTAACCTTGTTTTGTAGGTTAGTGTTCCCACAACAATGAAGGTGTATTTTGATCCGAATGGCAATCAAAAGAAAATGCGGAAGCTAGGTCAAGAATGTTCACTTTGATACCATGTCACAAATTAAGATGGAAGCGAAAAAGAGATTGAAGAAGAAGAGATTTGTTGTAAAAGAGGAATCGTATACTGTGCACTTCATTGATTGTGCATTCAATGTACAAGAGGATGGATATATAATACATAAAGTATTCAACAAAAAAGGAAAGACTATATTCTTCTAATCTAGGTATATCAAATCTAATCCTAGATTGATTCAATCAATCAATTACAATCTCAATATATCAACCATAATCTAGACAGATCTCTAATATCTCGTGCATATCTTCTAACGGATATGTTAATATAAAAAGCCGGATAATCTACCCTCCCTCTAGGAATTATGCCGCCTGATTTGATTTAAAAATTATGAAAGAGTAAACAATAAAAAAAAAAAGAAAAAAAAATCAAGAGAAGATATATTAATAGTGCTGAGTGTATGCCTTGAAAACCAGCGTGGCCCCAATGGTGCCGCTTTCGACAACTGTTCAATGGTTGCCGATGGTGGTTGTCTGAAAGTTTCGTTGTCTATAATGAGGGCGGCGGCCAGGTTTCGTTAGATCTGGCCACCGCTGTGGTCGCCTTGCTTGGGCTACCACAGCGGCATTTACGCCTTGCGGTAACAATGTCCACCGCATGTTGTCCTGCTCATGGATCAACCCCGTCGTGGTGGTCACTGTCGAAAGCTGCGACGACCAGAGGTGGTCATCACATTTTATGCAAAGTAGGTTTGGTTTTTTTCTGTTTTTTGAGTTATGTATTTATTTACTATTATATTTTGCTTAGTCATAATTAGATTATATCCAGTAATCTAGCAAATAAGGTATTGGATGTAACAAATCTCTTGCCATTCTAATCCTATTTCAATCCAAATCTTGACAACCAAACACATTGTGGGGATTTGGACTTTCTTGATCTAGAAAAAAAAAATGTGGATCTGATAGTCCAAGGAGGGGGTCTGATTATTTGAAGGGGAATTGTTGCCGGGAAATTATTTTCCAACTTTTTGGTGTTTGAAAGATGAAAAGTTAGTTGATTTACGGAAAACGTTTTCCATGAACTAAAACATGGAGTTTAGATTAAGGAAAATGACTTTCATGTTTGGTAAGAAGGAACTCACTTTTCTAAGCAACCAGATAAGTGAAAACTAAATGATTTCCATGGAATATATTTTCTTTATCAAGAAGTTCTCAGTGAAACAAATGCACCCTAGATGTAACATGTATAATGAGATCTATCATTCTTCCGAAAATTTTAAGACGTATTCCAGTGTTCGTTATTGGCTTGACCCCGACACCTCAAGTGCGGAGGACTAAATATAATTTCGAGTAAAATAAATTTTACCCCGTCAGGCCTTAGGTGAATCGGCTCAGATGGGACCTATATGGACATAGTGCGGATCAAGAATGGTTCGAGGTGCTCATAGTCCCCAATTGACACTGCAATGTCATCTAAAAGTTGAGTACGCGCAACGGCCTCAAGCGACCAGCACGCAATGGTATGCATCATCAGTCGAAGGTTATGAAGGCCTACTCGCGATGGCCACAGGGTCTCAAGGTAGCCGCACGTCCCTAACCACCACCCCAGCTCATGCCCTAATGTCTCGTCATTGCTATGTTGTTTCTGCTTCTTATTGTCTGTTCGGTTTAGAGAGGCGGGCTGAAAAAGTCATCCTCGAAACTTCCTTGACATTACTACTCTCACCTATTACGGTTGGCTTGCTTGCAAGGAGTGTTCTAAAGCTAGTTAATACATATATTGTTGATTCATTTCCAACGGTCTGAGTTTTAGAGAGACAAGAACTTGCCACACCGTGTGAAACACTTCACTCGACAAAAGAGGTAGGTTATTTTTTATAGCTTTATGAAACTGCATCCCAAATTGGTTCCAAAGTCAATCTAGTTCGTGAGTGGGTCTTCACTTGGAACTATGAACCGAACCTATTTTCAGGGCGGTCCAATCCACTTCTCAGGTAGGGTAGACCCCGATTGCAAACTCCTAAAGGCATGGCTATCTGCTCATTTGACAATTCCAATTTTTGTGTGCTTTCTTTATTTCGTCACATGTACTTCTCCCACCACTAGCTTTTGTTCTCTTTTTTTTTTAGTGTGTGCTTCCTTTCACTTCCAAATGAAAAACTTTGTACTTGAAAAAAGAAGAAGAGGAAATTCTCTATTTATTAGTGGAACTAAAAATCATTCATAAAGTTGGTGACTAATGATGTAGGTTGATAAAGGCCAAAAAAATTGGAAACGACAAGGCAAAGAAAAAAAATTGAAGTTCATTTGCCCATTTGAAAGACATCATTTGCACAATTATTAGGGGATATTACCAAACTTTCCCGACAAAATTTGGAATCTTCTTTCATCATCTACTTAGGATAGAGGATTCTACCTTCACCTTTTTATAGAAGTCCAAGGAAGAGTTAAAGCAGCATCCCTCTCTACATTTGTTGGAATTTCCTTCACGTTCCGCAGACAACGGGGAAATGTTTTTGGGTCCTCGACACGAGCACCACTGATCTCACGATATGGGTTTATCATGAGATGACAATGGCGACTAAATATTCACACATGTATTATGAAATACACTGCTCATGCTTGGAAAGAAACAAGAAGAAGGAAAATGATTCTCGAACATTAAATGTCAGCCATTGAACGATACCGCGTGACGAAAAAATCAACTAGTTAACAAATGTTTGAAAGTGCATGTCACATCCATCGACCTTAGAAATTTCTTCGAAGGTCTGGATTCTCATGTAATTCTAGGAACACGGTATCCAAATAGTACGTCGACGAGGTCCATGGTTTGGGTTCATGGCATTTGGAGGCCATTCCTAGAGTTTATATTCCTGTGGAAGGATTGTGGCAATGGGGCTTTATTTTTTTTCTCAGGAAACATCCCACAGACTTGGAGAAAGAGACAGTTGCGCCAATTGGAATTGCGCATCGAGTCGGTCAAGCGCGGCCAAGAACGACACGACACTGATTGATTGTCTCTTTCTTGATTGGTCCCACCTAGAACAAGAAGTCAACAACCAACAAAATAGAAAAGGAATTCAAGGATGTTTCTACACTGACCATTGTAGGAAAAGAAACACGCATAAGCCGCATGTGTTGACTTCACCAACGGTAACTTCTTGCCCACTTCTTGGTCTGGTCTTTGTCTTGTTTCTTGTTCTTGTTGTCCATTAACGGGAAAGGAGGGGGATGGTGGACCCCGCCGGCCGCGGGAGAGGATGCTAGAAAGCACTGAAAAAAATCAAAGGAAAAAAGGAAAAAAGAAATAATTAAAATTTTTAAAAATAGATATTAAAACATTATAAAAATTATCCACGTCATTACCAGTTGTACCACATAGGACGGCCAATATCTACATTTCCAGCCAAGTGCAACACATGAAAAAATTTAGCATTTAATTAGTAAAATTTAAAAGTTTTAAGATTGAATCGACAAAAGTGCAGTAAATTTAAGATTTTTTGAATAATTTTTCCTTGAGCTATATAGATGGGATAACTTTTATTCTATTTGGTATTTGATAACGCTTCATATACCCCTAATAGGGGGGGAAAAACTTGTCTCAGAGTTGGGATAAACCAAGGAAAAAGAAATACCAAAAAATTTATGCTGCTCGAGCACGAGCACATCTGTAGAAAGACAGATGAACTAGGGCAACATCGACAACAGTGTCGCTCAAGAACATCCATTGTCGAGTGCCTCGTTCCGCAGGCGTCAACCGTAATGTCAGCGATGTTCACAGCTCTCCCTCTCTCTGTTAGGGTTTTGCTCATGATTGACAGACGCTGTGGAATGCATATATAATGTAAAGTGGACAAGCTCTCGATCTTGACATTCTATCTAAGCATCATTTGAGATTTCCCCCGTCACACTCCGCAATCTCTCTCTAAGTCTTGAACTTGACGTTTCTCTCATTCAATTTGAAGACTTCTCGGTCATCACGAATATCATTATGTTATTTCCGCTCAATTACTCCTTTACTTTTCTACTTTACAAAGAGAAGTCCAGGAAGCAAGCCAAACCATTGTTAAAAATTTGGTGGAAATGTATTCAGTATTATCTTGACACGACCAAGACTTTGTGGTGGATTCTTTGTTAACCCAAGAATAAGCAAGGAATAAAACAGAGAGATAAAGTCATTTAAATGATGCGAGGATGGTGATGTCAGTGTCGATTACATCATCTGATTTTTGTATCCAATTTTCTATTGGCCAGAGGAGATTGACCACAACCGGTGGTAGCGATGTTTAATTGAGTTAGGATCCTTCATTTATGATTTGTTTTTGTTCACGCACAGTATATTTAAATCTCTCGGCTTGATTAATCTCTACAATTACATGAAAATCTCTCCGTCCTTTGTGTTAGGTAAAAGCTTCATCCATAGGATGGTAGGTGCGGCCTTAGTGTTACCCCATGTGCAAGATTTTGTAATTGAACTCAGGATCTTCCACGCTTAAATCAAGAGTTTAACCACCAAACCAATCCTTTAGGAGCGCTTTTGCTGACCTGGATAAGGACCCAATGGAATAAAACTTATTTTACCTGACATTGGGCGACACATTTTGGACGGTGTAACCAAGGACGTGTTAAAATAAAAAGCCAGATAATCTACCCTACCTCTAGAAGTTATCCCACTCAATTTGATTTAAAAATTATACAAGTGTAAAAAAAATAAGAGAGTATATACGAACAGTGCTAAGTCTATGCCTTGAAAACTAACGGGGCCACCGTGATGCTGCTTTTGATCACCACTCAATGGTTGTCAATGGTGGTCACCTGAAAGTTTCATTATCTGTCGCGAGCTAGATGGCTAGATTTACGTAATTTTTTCGGCAACCCCTAGTAGCGGTTGCACCTTGCGGCTATAGGTCTGTTAATGTCTATCTTCTTAAATCAACGCATTTCTCTAATTAAGGCACTAACGGCTCACTAATATTTTTTTTTTCAATTAGATAAGATTGTCTTGATATTATCTACAGTCAATACCCGTAATTAAATCTGGGTTCATGGCTAAGTTTCGATCAGAAATGGCTTTAACGCAACCTACACAAATTTAGGCGGCATTGGCGAAGCTCGCGCGGCCAAACTCGAATTGAGTTAGATGCCTATCCAAGGTTTTATGCATGACTTTTACTTGAGCTTGATCAATCCATGAATGACCCTTAGCCTACCCTAGCTCACGATTGTTCGGGATCGGATTAGCGTTGTTCACAAACGGTACATTGACCACGCCCGCCACTCATCCGCCCGTGATACTGTGTCGCCTACTATTCGCCAACTACTACCGTTGCCATCCTCACGTCGTTTCATCGCTGCTGTGCCATGAGCCTCAAGCCATTGCCAACTATCTGTCATTCTTGTCTCAGTTATTCGTAAGTAGATTTCATAAAAATTGGCTAAGCGGTTGCATTATGTAATTTGGATTTAGGTCTGTTTCTAGAGTCCTTAGAGTTATCCTAAGTAAATAAGATCACGTGATTAATTTTGTATGATTTTCTCATAATATATTTGGACTATAAGGCTTGGGATGAGCAAGGAGTTAGTATGTGATCATCAAGGTTATTTGGGTTGGCGAATTTGTGAATATAGTTTGTTTAGGCTTAGGTTATTGCTTGGGTTAAGAAAATTGCCATGATTGTTGCTTGTGGACCGTTTGTTATTATTACGTAGGCTTAATCTTCATGTTTGGGTGCTATAGTTGGTTGTATAAGTGTTATATGATTTTGTTTATTGTATGTCATGACTGTTGTGGTTGAATCATCCATTTGTATTGCTATTAGATTTGATCTTTAAGATTATGATTACAATATGGATGTGGTCTTCACATATAAAAGTCCATAGGTCATGGTCGATGCTTGAATTCACATCAAGCCTTCGAAGCTAGAACAACATTAGTTCTTGGACATGCATGGAAGTACATCGGGCCGAATCACTCTCTTCGTTCAATGATATTGAAGCATATCGTTCGATCCGGGTTTGACTTAGGCCAGTACTCGAGCGTAATGAGTCAAGCCACGATTCTAGTTTCGTACTCAAAATATTTTATTGATGCATTTACAATAGGTCATGAATGACACATTGCTTGACACACCCTTGGGGCATTCATACTTTGGACTAATAAGCCAATTATGCTTGATTTGTATGGTCACATGAGGGATTCTATCACCGAAGGTTTCGGGGAACAATGCCACCACCGAGAAACGTCGGAGGGTAATGCCCAAAGGGTGCTGGATGCCGTTCACAGGAATGTTATATTGAAACGATGCCCAAAACGATGCCTGATGGGGGTTTGGATGCCATGCTCGATGGAACGAGACAATATCCCAGAGGTTTCTAGAAGAGCCAAAGGGTTTCGACTATGTGTGATTAATAATTGAACTCGAGATAGCATAATAGTATGTGATATCATGCAATTCTCAAGGTGTTAAACGTGTACGAAGCATTTGAGTGTTATGTGTATACTTTGGAAATTGTTTTATGGCCCATGCATGTTCGTTATAGCCTTATGTGAGATGTGTGAGACACATGCATAATTTAATTATCATTTTTAGTTACTCAAAAGACACATGCATGCTATAATTATTGTCATTTGTGATATGAGAAGCATGTGGATGTTCTGAAGGCTGTTAAATGAGTCTCAAAGGCTATGGTATTACTTAAGATGCTAATACTCGACACATGGGAATTTTATTGACTATTTATGGCATTATTTGTAGCACATGCGGATTTTTATGCCTTTATTTAAGACTTAGGGGACTTATGTATGAGGTTTAGGTTGTTACTTGATGTGTTTAGAAATGTTTTGAGTAAGGGATACTTGTAGTTTTTGACAGGACAGATGTTTAGGTAGAAAATAGGTTCCCTCATGTACATAGTTAAGGCAAAGTATAGGCTTTGCTATTGATCTGCTATCGACATATTTGGGTTGGGTAATCGTAAGATTTCGATGCGAAGCATCCGCCTATATGAAATTTAGGTTATTTACTTATTGAGTTTTAAACTCATTTATTATTATTCAACTTTTTCTAGGCCAATAGGTATGGATCTTTTGCCTCACCGATTCATGCATTTTGGTGTACCCATGAGCATAGAGGTCATCATCATGGATGTGTTTAGGAAGGACACTACTTTTTGAAGGATTACCACCACTATTTGGGTTGATGAGGGGTATCGCGACCTCGTCCCACATAGCTACCGAGCCTAGTACGCTTGGTTCGATGAAGATCTCTTTGGACCCCTTCGTGGGTTCCATGGTCCATCCAAACTGGAGGAGGACGTTGGCCTGCTAAACGATTCAGTGGATGATGCTTAGGTAGCGGGCCTTTGTTGGGGAGCCACTTTTGGTTAGGTCTCGTTAAAGGAGATAGGCTTACCCTAAATCTTGTAACCTCTCCCCATATATCTTTTTGCATGGGGATGACTAATTGGAATGGCCCTAGGAATATGGGCTCCTACATGAAACATTCTGAAATATAAAGCATATAAATTGTGTAGTATGTATGTGTGTTTTCCTTACTATCCATTGTTGTTATTGACCAGATGATGGAGATTGCACGCTTTCATATGTGTTTAATGAAAATATGAAATTAATGAGACAACGACATCTCTTGGGACGTCACAAATTAATCCTGACGTAATGGATGTCGTGTTCTCGTGGTAAGGGTAAAGTCCGAGGCATGACAATACACATCTTTTCTTTCTAAGTTCAAAAATGTCAATTTTCAAATGATTCCATTGTATATGATGGAGTTAGGAAAACTTATGAATAACCCATCTATTTCCCATAGTAAAGGGGCCAAAGTCGGGCTGAGTTGACATATTTCAATTGTTATCACTAGCAGAGAGTTGATATGCCCTATTTTACTTATTTTCTTAATTTTTTACTTTTCAAGTTGATTCATCATTTGTATATTTTTGGTTTGGGCTAATTAGATGTCACATGATCGTGATAATGCTTTATATCGCTCATTTAGGGAAAAATAATCGCATTTGATTAAAGTGGATCAATTTCTAAGAAAAAGATCCTTAAAAATTTAAGGGTTATGTTATCTTCATTTTTTAATTGAAAGAAACTTCCTCGACATAGCTAGAAATTAAATGCATTACGTTATTATAATCAAAATTCAATGAATTGTTTTAAAGATGCGCAAAGTCCAATGTATAGGTATAAGGTTGATATAAAAAAGTTGGCAAGGGTTTTTCTTAATGTTTGAATCGTAAAGGTGGCATCGTGGCAAGTACAATATCTTTTCATTCTGACAATTGATGTTGGTGGGATCAGTGACTTCCTCGTCACATCAACAGAAAAATCTTTTATAAATCGCGCAATGTTCTCATGACTTGACCCCAATTGCAATGTGCCGTGCAAAGTCCATAATTTTACTTGACCAAGACTTCATTTCCCGTCAATTAGCCCTAAAGAAAAGCAGCAAAGCAACTTTTGTATAACACGACATAGCGAGCCTTGCACGCAATAATTAAAGAACATGGACACCTCAAATCACGCCAAGATGTGACATGGGAAAGTAGCATATCTTCTAATACCATTGTCACGTAAATTAATGTCATTTTCTTGACTTATTAACATGTCCAAAGTCTCATATCTAGGTTTTTTTTTTTTTTTTTTTTTTGAGGTCCTTTAATGCATTATTATGCTTAAGCCAAAATACATGTTAAAGACACGAATGATCTGAAATAGAAAATCAATAGAAGAAGACCGTTGAAGACGCTAGTCATCTTTCATTATTGTCATTAGCCTCCTCAAACCGCGATCTATGATGGAAAGAAATATAAAATACTTGATTACTCAATCAGCTTCTTCAAGGTCGATATGAAAAGAGACTAGCGATCTTCCAACGTGCGTGATTCTTGATTTTTCAAATCAGTTTCCTCAAGAAACACGCTTGCAGCTGCACGCAAGAGTCCATCGGGAAATTGTAATGCAATTGAACTTCACGTGCAATAGAAGTATAAGAGGCAACGATAATGACGTCATGTGCATTCATCATGGTTCGTTCCAGACGCGACAGAAGATTGACGTCATCAAATGCAAAGGTCTTGAATATAGGGCAGCATAGGAATCCTTCTTATGTGTATATTGGCAAGAGGGCGTGGAATGGTCGTGACATTTGTTTTGTAATTGAGTTTTGATTACTTTTTAAACACGATTAGCCCGTCGAAATCAATGCCTTCGTCATCAATTCGTGCGTCAACAGCCGTGCATTGTCTTGCCTTTCGGACCGGTCACAAGAATAATTCACATATTTATATTGAGTGCAAGAGATTTTCATGGGGCCTTCTGGGACAGGAACAAATCGGGCTGCTTATATGTCTAATTTCTCGGAAGGAAAGATCGTCTAAACCTCTCAAATCTCGTAGTCAAGCCTAGCTTCTTCTTTTTTTTCCCCGATCCTATTGCTCAGTATTATTGTAAAGGAATAAATACACTAAACATCCTAAAATTTATCACGAAGACACAATTAAATATTAAAACTTGCAAAAAGAGCAACCGGGTTCTAAAAATTATTAAATTAGTGCAATCAAGTCATTTGGTTAACACTAAGTTCTAAAACTTATCAAATTAGTGCAATAAAGTCATTTGATTAACTCCGTCCAACTTTGTCAATGGAAAATACTAACATGATGTTCTTTAATATGTTATTTCTCATATATGGCAATGTCGTGGATAAAACATGAAATCTGAGGCTAAAACAATGTCGATTTAGTCTAAATATGATTTTTTTTACTTAAATTAAATTAAAAACAGATGCAATTTTTGTTCTTTTTAATAAAAAAGGAAAGTTGGAAACTAGGCAGCGACGACTGGGAGCCCTTGTTGCACCCAAATTTGGGCCATAGGCTCTCACCTACAATCAGAGAGGGTCGCTAGCCCTTGGATAGGGCCTAAGGACCCCTACCATCACCAATCCTTCTTAGCGATAGTAGGGTGGCAACGGCACAACTATTTTTTTTTTATTTAGCTTATTTTTTATTTAATTTAAATAAAATATGTATAGAAATTTTTTTGACCAAAAAGATGTTTTAGCCTTATCATCTCACATAGGAGAGAGAAAATATTAAAAGAAGTTCTATCAACATTTCCATCAGCCAAGTTGAACAAAATTAACATAAGGACTTGATTATATCAATGTAAAAAATTTTATGACTTGATTGTACTTTAAGCAAATTTGAGAACTTCTAATATATTTATCCCTTTAAAAAAAATATTATAGTGAAAATTTTAGAGTGATCAAGTCTACTTTGTTCTCTTGTGCGGTTGTAGCTTGAAATTGACCTAATGATTGACATGATCATCTTAATCTAATGTAGGAGTGAGCAGTTTTAGGTTCTATATAGGTTTCACCTGGAATCTAAAACCTATTTAGTGAAACGGAGCATCTGGAACTTACCATGCATATCCAAAAACTTGAAACCTATTCTATCACAAATTTTAGAGCCAATTCCAAGATTTACTGAGGTTTCACGTATATATAAATTGAATGATTGTAGTGAATTATCACATTTAATTACCACACTTGCTATTACAATTCACTGGCCATAATTTATAGTTAAATATACAAAAATATATAAAATATTAATAAATTAAAAGTATCAATTATAAAATAAAAGATTAGATTATATAGAACACAGTAGGATCGAATGAAAACATAGGTAAAAATAAAAAATAAATTATTTCTAGTTCTAAGTTACAAGTTTCATGTTAGAATTCTCGATTCTACCAACCTATAACTTGGAATCTACCGGTCGAAACAAGCTCTCAATTTTTGGAATTCAGAACCTACTTTGCATACTTGGAGATTGGAACTAGACAAGTTTCCACCAATCCAGTTCTCCGGTTTTAGACTATACCCTATAACCATGCTCACCTCTAATAATGCAAAGACAATTTTGTTGTGCTTAGAGGCACCATACTACAAAATGGTATACATTTTTGTCATTTGATAAGAGGAATATACCATTTTTACCCATTTATACTTTAAAACTGATCATCCAGTAAAGATAAAATAGCTAGCCCTCAGGCAATTTATTCTTTATAATCTCTTATGCTTAGAATTCAAAACATAATACCATACTTTAAAATTTTATACGAGTTCGCATAATATCCTAACTTACTCATTAGGGGAATTTTTTTTTTTTTCTAAATTATAGTTTGAACATGGTCTCTAGTCTTAGAAAAAGGATCTAAATTTAGAAAGAACCGATTGCGTTGTATTAATTTGTTCTCACTGATAGGTTATCTATTTAGAGGATAATAAATCAAGATCTATATGTCATTGAATTGGAGGGTAAGGCCCATTAAATTGGATCGTGAGGCCACGGTTTGGCTTAATAATACCACGGATGGATTCTGAAGCTATTGCGATTACATTTGACCAGTTCATTCAGCTTGCATAATATTTTATGAACTTATAGGTAGTTGGGTTTTTGCGTATGTACACCTAGATTTTTTATTTTGTATTTTTAAAAAGGAAATCTAATTGCCAGTCTAGGACAAGTTCAAGCCAACTTGAGAAATAATAACAGATAATTCATAAAAGAAGGCCTACTTACCAACTAAGGAATGTATCACTCCGTTCGAGAAAACGTGTCTTTGAAAGGAAGAGCGGACGCATGAAATTAGACCTGCCGACTTTTCATGCCTTCTTATTAATATCTCTTGGATAGTGGCCACAGCTTTCACACTGTTCAAACTTCAAAGTTCATATCCATAATTCAACCATTGCCGCCCATTAAAAATTAAAGTTTCCACTACGATTTCAATCTTCAACTCGTTCAGCTGATAATTTGTTCGATCCACGAATTTCTCTCGCAGTTTTCCTTGGTCGGCTGCAACCCATTTGAAGATTTTCTATTGTCTCAAGGCATAATATACGATATTCATTGATGTTTTAGCATTATTTCACAATTTTCCAGTTTCTAATACTTTCCAATAAAGAAAACCCCAATGTCGAAAAATCATAGATAGCCGTGTCAACACTACCATGAATTTATCATCTTCCAAATTAATCGAAAGTTTTATTTCAAAATTTACAAGTGTAGTTAAAAAAATCTATCAATACTCATGAATAAATTAGCAATTTACCAATTTCTTCAAACTTTGCAAGTATTTTTAATAAAAAATTTACCCATAAGCATCTCAATAAATTTGTAAGTAACCGTCTTTTTTAAAATTTTACAATTGTGGTTCATAAACTACCAACACTGTTACCAATTTCTTTCAAATTTTACAAGTCTTGTACATAAAATAGGGGTGTTAAAAAAAAAACAAATTGGCCTAAACCGAACCGAACCAAAAATTTCTTGTCTTTTCGGATCGGGTCTCCTTCCTGTACGAGTAATAAGTAAGAATGCATGGATATCTCCACTGTTTGGTTCAACATGAGCTAACCCGAGACACATCAAACATACATAGAACAGGAAATCTAAAACCCTAAACAGTTCCCTCCCTCCCTCAGCACCTCTATCTCCTCGCTCACCCTCTCCGCCACGATCCCCTCACCTTTACCAGCAGGTCCACCTCCTCGATTGCCCCTTCTGCCATCATCCACCAGACCCCAACGTCAAATACCAACTTTATGAAGAGCTTACCGACATTCTAATAAATTAATAAGTTACCAATTTCTTTCAAAGAGCCATTTTCATTCAACTGTGCCAGCAGTTAAAATGGGGCCTGCCTGTCTCCAAAATGAATTTATCAAGATCTATTAAATTAGTCTCCAAACCTTCCTCAAAATTTTCAAGTGTAGCTATTAAATTGCTTACTTCTTTCAAATTTTGGTAGTGAGTATAGGAATTCACTAGCATCGTGATGAATATACCAACCTCCAAAAGATATAGTATGATACAAACCTCTTACGAGCTTTTCCAAGTTATATTTTGTAGCGAAATTTAGGTTGGAGGTTTTCAGGTAGGAAATTTTGAGTGCCAGTTGGTGCAAAACATGTCAACATCGCTGCTTCGCATGTATTTCCACAAATACAATGTCTCTGGCCCGAAACCACTTTGAAACGGGAAGAAAGCTGTCAACGTGACGGCCTCGCATGTCTTCCTAACAAGACATGGAAACTTTCAGAAACAGAGTCTTGGTTCAATTGACATTTTTTAGGGCAAGGCCGTAATGAGAGTGAAAACCGTGTTGCGCCTTCCAGAGTCAATAGACGATACACAACCGTGTCGCCATATCCATCTTTTTCTGCGAAGATTCGAGTTGCATCATTATTTTTTAGATTCACTTGTGGGAGATTATTGTTCACAATTCTGATTACTTGTCTTGGAAATAACTTTTTTTCCCTTTTTCGCATTTTTAAATATAAGATAAAAAATAAGGAAGTGTTTGTTTCGAGGAATATTGATTTTAGGAAAATGTTGTTGCCATTTTTAGATTAGAAAATTCATTCTCCTAACTTTAAACATGTACTTTTTTATAAATGGTTTCCATTAATTGACTTTTAACAAACCAAACACGTAAAAGTTTAGAAAATTGATTCACGGGAAATTTATTCATTCAAATAAATATACCCTAAATATTGTCACTCTCTTGTAGTTTATATTTTCAGAACAACGAGAGCTCACTCAACTCAGATCAAGAGAGGTCACTTGCATTTCGGTTTCTATATGGATTTTTTTTTTTAAAACGCAACCGTTCCTGTTGTTCTTTCACCTAAGTATATCGAGCTTTTATAATGCTCTAGTAGTCCTATCGACTAATTTATGTGGAATGTTAGTAAATGAGAAATATGTGAATCTTATTTTGGCACTTTAAAAGATCTAACTCATCCTCTTGATTAGTAACGTGAGATCTATGTTTATGAGAGAGAAATGAACATATTTCATCAATTTGTTATTTACTAAGTTCTTGCACAGGGATTCATAAGCCAAACGATCGATTGAACTCTATGTTTCACTCTCTTAGTCATCACTCATATACGATCACTTTGGTCCCTAAACCTTAATTTGTGAGAGCAAGCTACCCTTTAAATACCCCATACATGGTTTCCATAATCCTAGTGTCAATTTACAAAATGGTTATGGTGACATCAATGAACAAATTCAGTGATGAATCTCGAATAGCAAGAGCCAATATTTTATCGGATTCACTAACAAATCTCAAATCGTTTGGCAATAATTGTGCAGACAATTTGTTATAAATTTTAATTGAATAGAATGATCAATTATTTTAGGCAAGATGATGAATATTGTTGCGTAAGTGATTAGAGTGACATTACAAATCAGATTCGGCAATGAGAGAAACAGATTTACCCTAAGCCAAATTTTAACCGCGGCAACTTTGTGTATGTCGACCAATGGTTGGGTCTTACCCAAAGTCAACCGCCTAATGTGAATTGGCGGAAAAATGGATAAACACGGCATCGCGTGACGAAGGATATAAGCAGGTGTCACGCCACTTCTTGTATAAGCTGTCAAATGTGCTGCTGAATCTTCTCAAGAAATATCTAGATTTATACCTTTCACACTTTCAGAAATTAAATGCTAGGCCCAGACAAGCCCTCCTTTCAAACGGACTAGAAAACACGTGATAATATTGTTTCTCTTCTTTTTATTGGTCCTAAACATATTATATGCACGACAATATATCAATTTTCGCCGCTTTCGTGATTTCTTCTGAAAATTGGCTAGAAGAATCACATTGGAATTTTGCACATTTTATGACTAAATTTTGTATGTTTATGGCTGAATTAGCATTTACACAAAAAATTTTGGATTGATTGAACAATTTTTCATGTTTATATTATAAAAAGAACGAATTGATAAGTGAACTCGAGATCATGGCATGATAGCCATAATCTAGAAGCGGATGAACATTCCTAGCGCAAACCTCTCCTCTTCTTATGCGTGTAACTTGGAAACACCCTTACCCTCGGGGCATATCCACTATCCAGGATGGGTCAAACATATAATTTGCCTCATCAAGTGGTTATATTGCCTAAATGTCTGTAAAAGAATGTGCAAATTATTGGTCGAAGTTAACTAAAAGTCAGGTCAATAAATAAATCAAAGCCGCGAAAAAGCAACTTCTTTGTTGGGCCCCGATTGATTTTGGAATCAGCTAGTTTTTTTTTTTTTTTTGGGTCCAGACCTGAGCTTGACTCTTTTCTTGTTTTTCGGTTTTCTAGATGTCGACGAATGCCAACATAAAATCCGTCTCGTTCTAGAATTTAATTTTCTATTACAAACGATACTTCGCGGCAACTCCCTTAACGTGTAAACCTTTCTTGTTTCTTAATTTCTTTATTTTCTCTGTCTTCTTCCCTCACCCAACAAGTCCACTATAAATTGTAACGCCATTCTTCTGTCCAGGACCTTCATCTACCGTTCTGGAAGATTTCTGAGTTAAACCTTCATCACTTCAGGTTTTCTTTTTTCTGGTTCTTGAAGGCGTCGAGTGCAAGTCCGATGGAATCGAATTGGATAGTGGACACTTCCCTAGAGCTTAACACATCGTATCCGGTAACCTATATTTCCGAAGATATGCAGCGTTTAATCTGATCTGTTTGTTTTTTTTTTTTTTTTTGGTGAAAAGTAATGAAAGATTTTTAGATATTCGGCTCACAGTCTTTGTCTTCTTCTTCGCGGTTCTTTCAAAACAGAAGAAGGAAATTGTTCCGGAAAATGATAACTCTCGAAGAGGGCGACCAGAAGAGCCCGTCATTAAGCATGAGGTGAGTTCATCAAGACACGAATAATGATAGAGATATTTATGAAATTATGATATGAAGATCTTATGGCTAACGTACGCAGTTAACGTCCAGAATGAGAGCTAAGAGTCTCTTCTCGAGTATTTGATTTGATCTGTCAAAATTGTACGGCAAATTCTGCTCCAAATCTCGGGTCATCTGCATGACACGATTGCTTTTGTTAATAAGAACGTCACTGAAATTGGAATCCAGGGCAGCTATTGGAGTGGCCGAGAATGTGTCTGCGAACCAACATGTTCGCCCTTTAAAATGAACATAAGCGTTTCACGCGAAGCGCGTGGCAAAATTTCCAACTATGTATTGCTGTTCACCAACCTAAATTTTCTAGTACTTCTAGACAACTCCGGTTGATGTCAAGAGTGCACAGGAGGGAAAATGAAATGGTAAGAGGCAAAGTCAATTAAACCTGCGCTTCAAGAAAAGTGTAGGTGGCCGGCCTCATTTAAAATAGAGAAGACTCGATTCCTAAAAGAACGAAGTTGAAGAAGCCCTGTGACCTATTCTGAAAAACCTTATATTTGAATACAAAAAATAAAACCTGAGAGATGATCTGTTTTGTTGTGTATAGGCTGGTGCACTAGTCGAGGAGTATCGCCGAGTCAGCCACGAGAACAGGAAGTTGACCGAAATGCTGACCCTTATGCACGATAGCTACAATACCCTGCGTAGCCAATTGATCGTCTTGGAGAATAAAACCTCCGACGATGAACTCGGAGCATCGAGAAAGAGGAAGCATGAAGCTAATGTCGCTGCAGAAAGTTGCGGTTACGAGGAAGATCAGATCTGCAAGAAGCCAAAGGAAATCTTCAAACCCAAGATCACTAAAATCCACTTCCGAACTGATGTGTCTGACATGAGCCTTGTAAGATATTAGTTCTTCTGTGTTTCTCTAGATTATAGTTGGCATAAAGAAATTCATCTTCCCTAATTACGATGTGATTTCCACCATACTGATTCCGTTTCCATTTACTTTTCCTCTATGAATTTGCACTTGCTATAGGTAGTGAAGGATGGTTATCAATGGAGGAAATATGGTCAAAAGGTCACAAGAGACAACCCATCTCCGAGGGCTTACTACAGATGTTCCTTTGCCCCAACTTGCCCTGTTAAAAAGAAGGTAACTCAGCTTGGTTACACTTCTTAGAAATTATATTCTGGAGACCACACTCGATCGCAGTCCAAAAATAAATCAAGAAATCGCGTGTTCGATGAAAAGTAGCCAAACAAATTCAATCTTACTCTCATGCTTTATTGCATCTTCAGGTACAAAGAAGTGTTCACGACCCATCTGTCCTTGTAGCAACATATGAAGGAGAACACAACCACCCGAGCCCATCTCAGCCTGCAATTCCACTAGGTTCTAACAAACAGGGACTGAATCTGGGCACCCCTCCAATTCCATCGCCCTCGAAGTCAAGATCTTCTAGTCCTAGGAGTACTCCTGATTTGATGCGCTTGGGTTGCGACACTGTATCTGCAAAAACAGGCCAAGAAGCAGAAGCGACCGCGGCATTTCAACAGTTTCTGGTGCAGCAGATGGCCTCTTCCTTGAAAAGAGATCCCAATTTCACAGCAGCACTTGCCACTGCGATATCGGGAAAAATAGTTGACCAAGCCCGGATCGAGAAGTGGTGAATGGACAGGGTTGATTCGTCAGAGTTGTGTATTGAGGATGATTTACATATAGTTCGAGGATTGAATTTGACGGTGGGATTGTGATGATAGTTGGGTTTTTGACTGAAGACGCGAACATCTCATCTTTTAAGTATTGGCAAAAGAAGCAAGTTAATCTGCTTATGAGCTTAGTTTGAGTTCGGCATACAAGCTACTTGTGCTCGACTAGATTCTTTAGAGGTTTAGTCGAATTTGAGTAGCTTGCATATTAACTTGTCTGGTGATTTGACGACAGAGTGTTCGCCTTCTTATACTACCTACATCTATTTGAGGGGACTTTTACTTCTTAAATTTGTCATTATTCACTACTATAACAATAGCTCGCATGCAAGCATATATGACCAAAACTAATCTAATTGAAAAATTACCAAGTCAGTCCTTAACATATTATACCAATATCAATTCAGTCTTATACTTTTTAATTTTGTTAATGTAATCCTAAACATTTTCATGAAATTCCATTGTGGTCATTCTAGTTAATTTTCGCTTGAAAATGTTGACATGGTAGTCCGGTTCTCGTCAATCATCCTCCACAGCACAACTGATGTCTATCATAAAGAACTTAAGTGAAGCCATTTGCTAAAATTTTCAAATTTTCAGAACTGTTTCTTTTTCTTTTCTTTTCTTTCATTGTAAGTACTCATCTTCTTTCATTGTAAGTACTCATCTTCTTTCCCTCCTCCCCATTCCTTCTTCCTCGTGATGGATTGCTCAGCCGCAATGCCGATCTACACCCTTTGTCCGTATTGCCACTGGTTTCACCGAGCTGTTGCCATTGCAAGCACCCTCACCACCACCTACCCACCCCAAGCTTCCTCACTCTCTATTAAGTGTTATCACACATTCTCTCTCCCTCCCTTCCTCCTTACGCGGCCTCCAATCAAGGTGTTCGAGGTCGCCCGAGACTGGTAGCTTTAGATCGGCCTCAGTTGATGGTCGCCAAAGGTCTATGACCTCAATTCATCATCAATCAGAGCTCCTGGAGCTAGGCCACAGGTTTTAGGTAGAGAGAGACAAAGAGAGGTGGTTCGGTCATGGGTGATTGCCCATAGTGGCATTGCAACAGGCTCACGGTGGAGATGAGCACTAGACGAGATGTGGTTGAGAAGGCATGGACATGGCAGTAGGGTGGACGGTGGTGACTATTACCATGGGTGGAGCACAATATCGAATTTAGAGCAAAGGATAATGATTCAAATAGTCTCTGAACTTTAATTCAACATGTAATGCGGTCATTGAAATTTCAATTTATTCAATAATATCTTTGAACATTAGCTCGATATGCATTGCCGTCCACAAACTTTTAACTTGTTCAATGTGGTCCATAAACTTTTGAGAAATGTTGAAAATAGTCTTTAAATTAAATGAAAATAACCAATGCTATCCTTCCATCAATTTAGTTTATGGACAACATTGAATATTTTCATATAGTCTAAGAACTATTTTAAACATGTACCAAAAGTTTAAAAATCACATCAAATAAATTGAAAGTTCAAAGATGATATTGCACATTAAGCTAAAGTTCATAAATTACATTGCAAGGACCACATTGCACGTCTAGTAATAATTTAATGACCATTTGTGTCATTTTATAGAGAGATAAAAGAAGAGAGGAGGAGAGAAAGAAGAAGAATAACAAAGAAAGACAATTTAAAATTTTAAAATTTTATTATTAAGCAAAATGATGTCATTATAAAAAATTATCCATGTCGGATTGGTTGTGCTACAGAAGACTACCGGTAATGATTGGACCATCACATCAATATTTTTGGGCAGAAATGATCAAAAGGACTATGTTTGTATTCTTGGATAACATTCTAGAATACATGGGCAGGTTGAAAAGTTCAAGATTTAAATTAACATCAATACAATATGTTTATGACCAATTTGGTAATCTTCCCTTAATCTAATATTATACAAGAAGTTCTGATGCTTTTGGAGAGATCTATGTATGGTTGAGACGCGGCCCTCTATCTACTCATTCAACATGTTCCAATTTGTCATTTCAATTATTTTTCTTTTCCCTATTTTTTGTTCTGTTCTATTCTAATCTCCCCACATCGAGCCCCACCTAAGTAGGTAGGGAATCGAGCTCCTCATCACCCCCTTCTCATATGAGAAGAGTGACCACTGAGTCAACACCCAATGGTTTATTTTTCTTTTCCCTTAACATTTCTTTATTTGCTCACATTTTCTTCTCCCTCCACTAGCTTTCATTTTTTTTTTTTTTTTTTTTTGTGCACACTTCTTCACTTTCAGTAAGGCTATCGACGGTAGGGGATGGCCAATAGGGGTAACATGGCCCAAGCTAGTGGCTGATGACCCTCGCCTAGGCCCTTAGCCTCCTCACCTATGGCCGATGAGGGTGGCCGGCCACCCCCACCCTTCGCTGGCAACTAGCTGGGGCTCAGCAACCCCTGCCACTCATCCCTTCGCCCCTTGCCTTTGCCAACCACCAGTTGAGGCTTGACAACCCTTGCTAACCATCATCCTCCACCTTAGTCGGCCCTTCTTGGCTTTGATGGGGCAACAGTGGTGAGGGATGCAAGCCCTCACCCTATGATTTCACACGTCTTCTTCCTCTCTTTTTTAATTTGAAAGATTTTTAAACGTAGCTTATTTTCAATTTAATTTAAGCAAAGTTTGTATTAAAAATTATATTTTGTCGAAAATGATGTTGTTTTAATCTTATGTTTAATGTTTTAGCCATGTTATCATTATGTAGGAGAGAAAAAAAAATATTAAAAAAAAAAACCTTGTCAGCATTTGTTAGTCAGGTTAGACAAAATTAATGGAAGAGCTTGATTATACTAATTTGACAAGTTTTTGGAATTAATTGAACTCTTTGTATATTTTAGAGCTCAATTGCACTTCCGTGATAAATTTTAGGACTTCCAATATATTTATACCTTAATGAAACTATATTGTCTTATTGGTTGGACTTATAGATAAGATAAATAAATCTCCATAACTTTATATACCCATTTGAAAGACATCATTTGTACAATTATTGGGGATATTACCAAACTTCCCCAACAAAATATTGAATCTTCTTTTATCATCTAGTTAGGATGGAGAATTCTACCTTGACCTTTTTGTAGAAGTCCGGGGAAGAGTTCAAGCGACATCCCTCCCTACCTTGTTTTATTGGAATTTTCTTTACGTTTTGCTGACAATGGGGAAATCTTTTTTCCTCTAGACACAAGCACCACTGATCTTGTGATACGCGTTTATCATAAGACGACAATGGCGACCGAATATTCACATGCATTATAAATTTGACGGAGCTCATACACTAACAAAAAGAAAAAACAACATTGATTCCGTAACGTCAAATCTCAGCCGTTGAATGATATCGAGCGATGAATAAACAACCAATCAATCAACAAATCTCAACCATCAAAAGTGCATGTCACATCGATCCACCTTAGGAATTTCCTCGAAGGCTGGGATTTGCACGTAGTTCCAGAAACAGGGCAGTCCGACTGGGGCAACCACGAGGTCCATGGCGGAGGGGTCGTGGCGGGCGGGTGGCCATTCCTAGGGGTCGTATTCCTGTGGAGGGATAGTCGCAAGGGGGACCCCTTTTTCACTAAGGAAACATCCCCACAAGCTTGGAGCGAAGAGACGTAGCGCCAATTGGAATCGCGCCGGATCGGTCACGCATGGCCAAGAACGACACGACACTCATCGATTCTCTCTTTCGTGATTGGTCCCGCCTAGAAAACCAAGAAGTCAACAACCAACGAAAAAAGGAAAAGGAACTCAAGGATGTTTCTCCATTGACCATTGTAGAAAAAGAAACACGCATTTGCCGCATATGTTGACTTCACCGACGTTAACATCTTTCCCACTTCATGGTCTGGTCGTCGTCTTGTTTCTTGGTTCTTGTCCTTGAGAGAGAGAGAGAGAGAGAGAGAGAGAGAGAAGGGCCTCGTTCCTATGGCTTGACTTCTAGACTTTTGGGCTTCTCAGGACTTTTTGCAGTTTTTTGCCCGAGAGAACACGGAACGCGGGCAATCAGCGCAAGCCCCTCCAAGGGAAAAGACTGACCGAGAACAAAGCAAGGTCCTTGTCCAAACCTTCATGTTTTTGCTTGAATGAGACGTCGGAAATTACTTGAAAATTTGAATGATGTACGTCGCCACGTTGATCATTCCGTGCAGATACGGCTCTTCCTTGCTCGCTGAGGACAAGCACTTTGCTGGTTCCTTGTATCGATCCAAGCTTTCGTGATCGTTAATTGCGCGTTTATTAGGCGAGGAGAGATAGCTCGCTCCTGCGGTCAATTTCTCACACGATTGTCTCCGTTCCCTGAATTGATCAATTAGATCAATTACTCGGATGCTTCCGAGTGAGAAAAGAATCAATGACTTGATTGAATCCACGGACAATATTGCCTAGACCAAAAGAAAAACGGACAATAATCTCAACATTGATATCCCTTTATTTTGTATCCATCATCTTAAACTTTCGAGACAATCAACAACTGATGATTGTCTACGAATATTTCACTGAACTTACATATGGTTGACTTGAGCTTGGCTTCGTCGTTTCGCAGATCCCAATGTGGAGCTCCAATTAAGCTAATGTACCAACACTATTGGATTCCCAAGCAATGCCTCATTATTAGAGGGAGCAATCATCCAAAAACTACCTGATTTTTAGATGACTCTGAAACTTGGCATCCAAACGAAGTCATTTGAAACTAATGTTCGAAGATCAAAACTGCACAATTGCTTGGCTATTCACCATTGATGAAATTCTCGCGGCAAAATTTGCTTGATACACAGGATGAACACTAAACGAATTACCAAACAAAAAATTGGATAAAGAACAAGATCATTGCTGATGCTAACACTTTTACAACAAAATCAGATATATGGTGGTTGAGCCAATCGAGAAGCAAATTAACTATTATTTACCGGGCAGATCTGTATCGCCCAAATGGTACTACAGGATGATGGCTACGTCGATAAGCTTGTTACTCAGGAAGCGATCATGTTTTCTGTCAATCTGAGAAGCTACTTTTGTCTTCTCTACGGCTTGTTCTTGCTGTCAGATCTATTCCTCTATCTGCCACGAATGTCAGTTCGGATTGCACATTTCACTATGTATACTTGCCAGCCATTCACCTTGCACACGTATTGAGAATCTCAAGTGCAAAAGCATCTTCTAATCCTCGAGACGAGAATGCACTTTCACATTTTCACGGTTTGATAGGCACCACTTATTTTCGATACACCAAGTCCAGACCAAGCAGTTGCCAAGGTCGCCTATTCTCACTTTGCATTTTGCATTTCCTCGAAAGATCTTCCAACACTTCAAGCTGCCTCAAGAGCACCCGTCTTCACTTTAGGTGTCTCAGCCTCTTTCTGCATTTTCCTCTTTTCAAGTTCTAACTGCTTGCAGTTTTCGTCATGTGCCCGTATAAACGTTCTAACGAAATTGAGCAGAGTCGACACAACTGCCAAGAATTCAAGAAAGCTGAAAATGAAAAAAAGCTAAAGAAGGAATATTAGATGACACAAAACTTGACAGCCATGTGTCTAAATGACGGAAGTTTATAATCAGAAAGAATGATAAAGAAGTGCATGCAAGAAATCAAACTTCAGGCTGTTCAGGGGAAGAACAAAAGAGTATTTATTGAAGGATCCTCGAGATATCTTTCCAATGCACACATCATTATGGTGTGAAGATTATTTCTTTTGATTGACACATCATTTTTCTGCCAGATCTGCTGAAACAAGATGTAGATGGGGAAAACGAAATGCCCTTCTGTCACGAATCTACCTTAAAAATGTCCTAATAAAATTAATCTTTCCACCTCTTTAGCCTGAAATTTTATTGTGCAGATGCAAATCACACAAAGTTGAGAGTTATGCAGCTACTGGTAAAATGCTAGTTTCTCACATTCTCCTCAGACAAATTCCAGGAGAAATACTGAAGCCTCACTGATTACTGAAGCTTTAAAGCTATTTTACCATTGATCCATAGCTCTATGCAAAATACAGATACTTGCAAAGCTACGGAACATAAAATGTGCACTTCTTATCCAAACATGTCCTCTTTGGCAAAGTTTGCAATGGACCAACCCAAACCTCCCAACATATGAGCTCAAAACAAGTAAAGTGCTTGCACTAGAGATGCAAATTGGCACTCAGTAAAACCAGAAAATTAAAATAACCTTGCTCAAATGGGCAACGAGCTGGATCTTCCCCAAAATAGAGGGTCAATGCATCTGCACTTCTACCCTGAAAAGATTGACAAATGCAAGTTCACTTAGTTGTCAATGAATATTATTCATCTCAATTATACCACATCATTACCTATAAGCATTTTGAACAAACAATATAGGTACATACCACACTCGAATAAAGCGAAGCCAACGACCTCACCTCTGCCTCAGCAATTCCTAGAAACTCCTTCAGATTCTGAAGGTTCCAATGTAAAAAGGTGAGGTCCTGTACAAGGAAACGAAAGCAAAGACGAGAAACCAACACATGCCTAAAATGGAAAACGATTCTCTTTCTATTTTCAAATCAAACAAAGAAATAACTCAAGCACAAACCGATAGTTAGTTTCCATTGATGGTCTACATGAATGTTCTTGGGATATTACTTATAATTCCTTCCCTCAACAATACAATGGGATTTTGTTCAATAGTCTATTGCCATTGCTCTAACCTATCTGGAAGGCTAAAACCCAATTTGAGATAATCAAAAATATCTTATAGTCTTCATTTACCTATGCACTATTCCTGGAACTCATATTTTCACTGAACTAGTAAAAAGTAGGCTAGTGTCAAACTCACTTTACTGAGCATTGAACAGAGCCAGAGTGCATCACATGACTTTGGTCATTACATTTGCACTTAATGTGATGGACATGTAGTGTGCCACTGTTATCAAGTTCACAATCGATATTACTGGTTCAATAGTCAAATTAAATAAGCTATGTCATGTCAAGAAAACAAGTTGCACCTCTGACTCAGTGAATGACATCACAACCAATTAGGTCTCTTGCAATATTAGCATAAGTTGCACCAACAACGATGCCCTTCAGCATGCCCCTGTTAGCCTTACCGCATTGAGGAAAATAAATCCCGGAGATTCATGACAACTCGGTGCAAATTGCACGTATGACCAGGATGCATCATGCCACTTACATGCATCATGCTGTCCAATACTCCACTTCAGGACCACCCCACACATAAAATCAAGTAGGACAGAATGAGCAGATGCAGAAAATAACCTCACAAAAGTTTTCTGATACAGGTCCATCATTTTCAGCGGCAGCCAATTCCTGCACAACTTTTTCAAGCCCCTTACTAATGGCTTGCATTTCTTCTGCCAAGAACTTCAATTGTATCTGCAAATTACAAGTTATCACCTTTAATGCAAACACAAAATACAACTTTATTACATTAGAAATGAGGAACAAATAAGCACCTTTGTTGAAGCCTCTAGATGTGTAAGGTCTTTGGGAAAGTCTATAACTTCTGGCAGCTTCTCCGCAAGCACCTAAAGTTTGTCCAACAAATTGATTAAAACAAGGCCCATGGCACTTACCAAGCTAAAGGATTAGGGAAGGGGGCAAAGTTCAAACTATGTTCATCAGAAGCTGAAATTAAAATAACCCTTATTGGAGCCAACGCAGAGATGTACAAGAAAATTGACCGTTCGAAAGGAGATAATATATTCTTGTTCATTGGATAATACCCAGAGTGCGAACATATCAATGTATAATGAAGCAAGAAAAAACTAAAATCAGCTGCTTTCTATTGTCAATGATCGGGATTCTTGCAGTACCATCTCCTATAATTAAATAAAATTGAGCTTCATAGAATTATGTCTCTTTTTCTTTATTTTGCACATAACAAGGGTAATTTGACATTTACCCAAATGAAGTACTAATTAAAGAAAAATGCAATAGGTGGATGAGATTTCTCCTCACTAATCCGTATAAACAAGCAGATGTAAGCATATCATCTGCTAATTTAGTCGCTCAAAGCTGTCCCTATACCAGAAACACTTTAAAAAATTATATCAACCTGTTATTTCTTAAAAGGATCATGCTAAATGTACTAAGAATTCTATCAAAACTTACTAAGTGATTTGCCAAGTTTCATGTGGATATTGAAATAAGCGGGACCAGTGAAGTAAATGATTGGCTTCTTTAAACAGCCAATTAGAAATTGCACCAACACTTAGTAAAAAGGTTCTTAGTAAAATTTCTTAGTGCATTACTCTTTCATAAATTTATAACCTTTCATCATAGCTGTACTCGGTACTACCCCCACAGTTTTCTCTTCTAAGAAATCTCTCATTATTATTATTATGATGATGCTCTAATTCCCACCGAAAGTGCAAATAAGAATGGAAAACAAAATCTTGCAATTTCATAATACATGAGTTCCTCCATTGTAAGATGTACTTGGAAGGTGTTCCCCCAGACCAGTTGATTGTGAATATTTGACTACATTGAGCATAAAAAATAACGCTGCCAGTGCAAGTCTATCTCAGTAAACCTTCTCAGGACAGGCAAACATGGAGAGGCACGATACTCATAATATCTTTCCATGATCTTTTTTACTGATTACGAAGTTCTGTTCTTGTAAGAACTTTTTTAAGTATTTTGCTGAAGTGTTTCAGAAGCACTCTCTCTTTAGCTTAATGCATAATACAGGATGCATGTTTGCCTTGTGCATCACCTCTTATTTATCTACTTGGTCACAGCCTAGATCAGGAAAGTTCAAGCAAAGAGCTAAGAAAACAATAATCAAGTTTTTTAACTCCAATAGTTAATTTTAACTGCTCCAGCCCAACCACTTCCAGGAAATGTCATTCAAGTCAATGAACTTGAAACTAATAAGGGTAAAAGAAATATCAGTTAAATGAGGAGAATACCAGGGGTTCTACCTTACAAAGATAATGCATGAGAGTTATCTTGTTGTTCTTGGCTCGTGTATCAGTGAGTTTAAGGAGGCTATCCAATCGGAATCCAATTGCAGAACCTACACGAGTCAGAATTATATCAACAAATTGTTAGCAGGTAGAAGCTGAGTTTCAGGAAAATAATGCAAAACAAAGCTATAATGCCATAAAGTTGAGCCAAATTAATCAATAAGTTAAGATCACTTCCCCTATCAATCTCAATAGACACATGCTCAGCACATAAACACATAAGTGATTCACATGCCATGTACTTTAACATGAGAAATACTACTTGGGTAGAGTAATGAATCATGAAAAAATAAACTAATGAGGTCAATTACTTGAGCTGTTATTGCACATAGCTACCCAAGAGAACCAAAAAGACAAATAGAATAATTTATTTAAAGTAGAAGAGAGAAGAGCAAAGGCTGTTACTACAACATTAAAATATTAAAACAATACCTTCATACTCTTAAGCTTTTAGAAAATTCGGTTCTTGTTCCACAGAATTTTACGTGGTATCAAAACAAAAGGTTCTGAGTGAAGATCTATACATTGTATTAGAAAAAAGTTTCAAGTTAAAATCTTCCCGGGACTCTTATTTGCCTCCCCAATTATACTATTTTTTTTATCATTTTAGTAGTGGGTTGTCAATTTACTTGGCATTATTGATACTGTAAGGTAATTATTGGATACATCTAATGCTTTACAAAGTTTATTGAAATTGCCTTGTTTTTCCTTCAACGAGTCCAAACACAGACCCATGTATTCAATAATTCTTGGCAAAGCAACAGAGAAATTAACAACATGAAGTTGTAATGCTTTTTATCATCATTTAGATGTTCAAATTCAGGCTTTTTTCTTTCTACTAAAGCATGAGTGGTAATACTTCTTTGCTTTTAATCAAGGCGGTTGGCAGTGTTTCTGATGTAGTGCAGGATTAACAAAATAAAAATAAATTTATACATTTTGCTTACCCCTTGCAGTTCCTTGGTTTAACGCATTGCCCAAGGAAAGAATTGTCTGCATAATTCTCTTTAGTTTGACTGAGTTCCTGATCTGATCAGATTGGAGAAGAGTTATATTTATGCAAATAGTTAAAGCTTATGCTAGAAGAGATAGAAGATGGAAGGAGAAAAGGCTTGCCTCTTCCGATGCAGCATTCACAGCATTCAAACTAGTACTCAGATCTGAAACCTGGAAAGATGAAGTAAACCAAACAAAGCTAGAAAGAGTATAGAACTAAAGTTTGTAAATAAGTGGCACAGCTAAGTCACAAATAAGAATCTAACCTGGGAATGAAATTGTATCTTAAATGAGAAAACCCTAAGCTTGGACTCTACTCGCGGAACTTTCATCAATTCTAGGAAGAACTGTCAATAATAAACAAGACAGTTGAAACCAAAGTATTAGTTATTACATGAATTTATGCAAGAGGTTTGTCACACGATCATGAACATCTACAAAACCAGAACCACCAAAAAAGGAAAGGAATCAACTTATCATCAATATACCAAAGTATCTTCAAAAAGTAAGGAAATGGATACCAATATCAATGCTTGACAAGGATTCCGATTTTCAAGTAAGTGTTTGCAATTAGCAATCAATATTCACCGTATTGACAACAAAATGATTTATAACTACAGCCCATGCCAATAATATTGTTTAGTATGGATCCATACAGATTTGTATGGTAAGATCTATCCTGGGCCATTCATCGTCACACTATCTTAAGGAAGGCAGTTTTGGAAGAATTATCTTGTACGGTGCTTGTTTCTATCATATGGATTCTACGTGGAGAAAGGACGAAAAGGAATGAATGAAGGAATAGAATCAGTTCTGTAGAAACAGAACAGCACTTTCCTTTTCTTCTGGATTTTTTAAACTGCTTTGCTATCTAAACTGTCCTTTCTCCAAAAGTCTTTGTTATACTCCATATATATTTGGGAAATGCCATCAACATTCCCCTTATATGAAAGCATTATCAAATGGCGCAAAATGGTATAGCCAAGGAACTTGACTTTTACCAGATTTGCAACCATGGAGATCCACATTCAACAGTGGTTTTCAGTTTCCCTAAAGGTGATTCCATTTAATAAAATGATTTGCTATAGCCTTATACTGAATGGTGTCTTATAATCATTATAAAGATCTGCAAGAAGAAAGTTTAAAGAACAATAAATAGTGGACATGAAGCTGTGATCTTGTGTTTAGTCATATCGCAATTAGCCATATGACAATGAAAATTGCCAACCTGCTCGCATTTGCCCAGGGTTTCCTTGTCTCCAGTATAACCCTTGAATAGGAAAACAATAAGCCATAAAAGAAATGACCTTTAATAATCAATATGCAACAACTTCATTTTCAAGGATAAAAAGGAGAGAATCATGTTGACAGAGTACATATATCATAAAGTACCTTGAGTAAGTCAATCTCTTCTTTTGTTGGGCAGAACTTTATAAGGTTATCGACCTGATCCACATCTAATGCTGAATCATCTAGGGCAAGGACAAAACTCTGCATGACGTTTGAATGCATGTGCATCAAATGAGAAAAGGACACGTGAAAATTTCCTCCAGTAACCATATTTTGCTAAGTTTCGATAAGAGCTATCTAGGAAGAGAAGCAGCCATGTCAATTGAAATGAGATTTGATACCACTTTCAGCCAAGGTTGAAGTAAATTCCATCAGTTCATTATTGGTTTACACAGATTAGATAGCAAGAGCAGTGTCAATGCAAATCAAACTGTTGCCAAGTCACTAATTTTCGATTAGCAAAATAACTTCTGCTAGCCATGGTTCTAAATGGTCACGAATTTTAGTATACTACCCAATATCCATCATACCACAGGCAGGGTCAACACAGCATTACCAAAAAACTCCACTGTTTGTGGTACAACTATCTTTCCTTTCAGGGGGAAAAAAATCATAATTCAGAGCTGCAATTTAGCGTAAGTTGCAGTTATTGTTTCTTTGAACTGCCTTCATAAGATCTGTGAGAATCTCCTATATGGGAATGCACAATGCGATGCGTCAATCAAGTTTACTGTAAGGATAGGCAATAATTTAAGTTACCGTGCTAGAGGTTCTTTCTTATTAGTGTCAATTTTTGTTAACACTGAATGTCAAAATTTTAGTCTTAACAAGTTATATACGCGTCAATTCGTGTCGACATTCAAGTCATTAGGTTAAAATATCATCTTGCATTCCATTCCAATTTTCTCTCTCTCAGTATGTTCAGGTAAGTTTTCCCACTCAGGTCATATTATCTTGCCTTGTTAGACTTTGCCAGCCCAGTTTTCTTCCCAAGAGTAAACATCACCTAGTATCCCTCTACATTCTGCTACATGCCAAACAGAATGTGTTCTGTAGGAAAATTTACACCATTCAATTAAGCAAAAGTCCTCTTATTGTCATCTCCCTGTATAAAACCATGGCAGCCCATTATGGAACATTACTCAAAATTTATGGATTACAGATCTTTATCATAATATAATTAATCTCAATCTGCTATGATGCCACATATGAATACAAGTAAAAGCAGCCCATTTAGTTAACAACTGGAGAAGGGATCAGAAACACATCGTTTCTCAGAAAGATGATAAAACCATCAGTTTGCTTGATAACCTGAAAACAGCGTCACCTCATCATATAAACTTTATTTCTCACAGAAACACATTTCCAGCCCAACTTTTCAACTTCTTGACATATATCAGATTGTGTAATAATTAGCTTATGATATGACAACACCTTTTCATATGGAAGGGAAATATCTAAATCATGGCACCGATAGACTCCAGAGAAACACTTTTTCCCATCCAGGCTCTTGACTTCCAAATAATTGCTTAATTATGTCAGATTTGACTTACCATCAAATCAGGCAAGGGAACTTTGACCTTTGTAAGCATAATCTCACAGTTGTATGCCCTCCGAAGATCAATCTGTGAGAAACAGTCTTCTAACTTCATCAGAAATCTTACCAGCAAAAAACTGCTGACAAGATAGTAAAAAAGTAATAAATATGCAGAAGACCATAAAACATATGTGTCCATCCTATAACACAAGAATTATCTCTTTTTGGGCAATAAAGGCAATGGCATTGGCAGCTGCCAAGATACATTTTAACTTATAAGTTACGTTAAAAATTGCCAAGAATCTACTTCTTCCTCAAACCAACACACAGCCAATTTGGCAGCTGCAGATGATCTTAGATTACTGTAGCCTCATTTCCATCCAGGGTTACCGATTCTCATCCACCCAACAGATACAATAGGGGAATTTTCTTCAGAATCATCATGCAAAACTTGTAAAAAAATGGATCGGCAAAATTCAGCAGACATCAGGTCAATGAGATCCGCTTGAACTTAAGATGATACAAGGTTGGTTATGGTTACTTAAACCAAATAGCAAATAGGAAGTCAAACAATTAGTGTATGGCCAACAGATGTAGTAGGTATAAGACATACAAACAATGGAAAAGATGTTCGAAATTACATAATAAGACAGCAAAAGCAGAAGTACCAGCTGAATTTTATCAGATTTACGTCCAGAAGCACGACTTGATTTTCCATGAGTGCTATCTGAAGTTGAAGCTACTGAAAAAAGGCTTTCGATCTCTGACATGTCAAACTCTGGAGCCCTGTATAAGATTAACAAATAGATATTAAAACCTTGGGAAAAAAAGAATAAAGGCTGCATGGAAATTGGCTAATGGGTAAAAAGTGAAAATTGAACAGTTCTCACTTTAAAGAATCATCTGACTTTTGTGCCTCCGCCCATAAGCTTCCCTGCATAGCCCTGGTTAGTTTTAACCAATGATAAGGCTTCAGGTTTGCTTTTTTTTGTTGAACCTGGTTTCTTGGACCTGAACGTGATAAAATTCGCCCCTTTGGGTGAAATGGTGCAGTTGGAGGATTAGGAGTTGGAGGTACAGGTCCAATATTCCCTCCAGTGAGAGGATGTTGAGGGGGTGGAGGAATGGTTGCAGAATTCTTCGAAATGGATGCTTTCTGTGTCAAACCAGGAGGAGGTGGAGGAGGTGGTGCCGAAGGTGTTGATATAGAACCTGACACAGGTCCAGAACCCAGAGGAGAGAGAGGTGGAGCTGCTGGAGCTGTGACAGTTGAACCTGGCAGAAAGCCAGACTGACATGGGGGCGGGGAGGTGTAACCATAGAACCTGGCAGAGTTGCAGATCGAGGAGAGGGAAGCAGAGGCACAGGAGGCGCAGCCATAGAACCTAAGGCTCTACCGGAATAAGAAGGAAGTGGAGGGGTAGGTGGAGGTGCTGGAGGTGTACTCACAAAACCTGAAGCAGGGTCAGAACGAGGAAAAGGAGGTGGAGATGTAGTCACAAAACCTGAAACAGGGTCAGAACTAGGAGGAAGCAGAGGTGGATGTTGAGGCGCAATCATGAAACCCAAGGCAGGTTCAGTACGCGGAGGTGGTGGAGGTGGAGGTGGAGGCACTAGAGCTGCAGACCCAGAACCCAAGGCAGTATGAGGATGTGGAGATGGAGATGGAGGTGGAGGTGGGGGGGGGGCGGGGGCGGGGGTGGGGGAAGGATTGGGGGCTTGGAAACAACTGCCAAGCTCTTTGTGGAGGCCACCCTGGAAATGAGGGAAGCAGCTGATGCAGAAACTTCAGATGCTGGAAGGGGAGGAGATGGAGAGGAGTTATTGCCAATCGATGATGCAACAGTTGAGATGACATGGGTTGGAGAAGAGGCATTTGAAGACAAGCTTTTTGCAATGTTGGATAAAGATTCCACTTGGGAGGAGATGGGAGGTGGCTGCCGTGGCAGTACCAGTAATGGTTGTGGCAAAAGTGGATTTAACACTGTATGGGAATGCATTGGCCTAGATATGCTTAACATGGGAGAGGAAATAGCTGGGATAGACGATTTTGTCAATGGATTGATGATTTCATCAGTCTTGGATGCAGCATGGTCTTGCAACAAAGCTGTAATGCCGAGAGCTGAAGGTGCACTATGATACCTTGACACAGGAATAGACAATCCTTGCGATGAATTAGCATTCAAAATGGGAGCAGACAGAGAACTGCGAGGTAATCTTTGTGAAATAAGCTTTGCTGGATCAGGTCGCTGGGCAGAAACCTGTGTTTCTTTAACCTCGACCTTTTGAACAATTAAGCCAGCATCTTGAGATGGTTCCAAGGAAGAGATGGGTCTCTGCTTGAGGGCCTGTTCTTCTTGCGCTTCCACTTTCTTGATAGTTGTACGATCATCTTCAGATGGTTCTGAAGGAGACATTGAGTGTTTCACAGGGGCTTCATCTCCACTTCTGTCTTCAGGTTCTTTCTGCTTTTTGGTTTCCTTCATCAGACTTGAGTCCAACAACAAATTTGGTATATCAAACTGAGCACCACCAGTTTTCAGTTTTTCAGAAATGACACTTGTTGCCTGGATTTGGTGGAGCACATTAAGTGCTACATCTGCTTTTGGATCAGTCCAGTCCACACTGCTGAAAATTTCTCGTACTTTAGCAAATGCTTCCACAGGCAGGCCTTCTTTCTCCTCATTACTGGGCAACTCAACTGGGATAAGAGAAGAAGCAGCATCCATGTCCGAGAAAAGAATCTAACAAAATCAAATTAAAGGACACGAATTGTTGTAAGAAAAATAAGTTCCCATCAGTTTATAATTAATTTAGGGTACACGCCATACCTCTGCTCTAAAATCCTTGGGATACGGATCTTTGGAATTCCATAACACATCAATTTCATCACGGTTAATCATCAAGATATTTGCCCTTATGAAAGCTGTGTTAAACATCACTCTGAACATCATTTCTTCATGATCAAGATCATCATCCAGGCTAATACACTCAAGGACAACATCGCCTTGAATGTAGCAATGGATATCAATTTTAACTAGCTCACAGTCTGCCTGCATTGGGATATATGCATATTACATTCGCGTTGTGCTGACTTTATTATGAAAAGCAAGCATGGATCAGCACTAATGTAGTTGATGTAAATAAATAAATAAAAAAAGATTAATGATTGAGGACTCTCCAGTGGCCCTCATAAAGTGGCTTGAAGCAAATAAAATTGGCTCTACCATCATGGGAGGAAATGGATACGAATGAATCAATTCTCTGAACCAAGACCACCACAACATGGTTGTATACATTCATGCAGTAAGAGATACAGCAGTTTTTCTTGAAGTTCCAAGTTCAAGCTCCCATCATGCTGTTACTTAGACTTTCTTTGACCCTGTCTCCACTCTAAATACAAGGTGTTTTAGTGCACGAGACTCCTGCATTGTGTCTGGGGAGGTTGAGTGTACGCCTTTCCCCTGCTTCTGTAGAAAGGCCGTTTCCAGGTATGGCCTCCAAGTCACAACAGTGTGACCTCCAGGCTATTCGCAAGACTCTATAGGCTCTAGATGATGTATAATTTTGACCATAGCAAATCAGAGACAAGAAACTGAGTTTAATCATAGATTGGCATGTATTCAGCATGAACTGTCCTTTTTCATATAAACAAATCCTTTTCATTCGAATTAGCTGCTCATCATCAAGAAAATTCAAAGAAAATTTCTGCAGAGAAGAGAAGCATGAAAGCCATTTAAAAATTGAAGAAGTATCACTAATAGTGCAGGCGCATCAGCTGCTCTCCCACAAGCGAGGTTGCAACCCAATTTTTAGGGTCTAAGGCAGGATTTGAGAATCCAAACAAAGGACAAGGAAATTAAGACATAGCGATAATAGTAGATGATGAATTCTGAAATATGATGATATAAGGTTATTCCATGAAGCAGAATAAAAGCAAAGCTACCTGCTTGTAATGCCTAACAAGTTTGCTCCTTTTTGGTGTCGAAAACAGGACTTTGGGAGTTTTATCAGCGATCATAAATGGGTCCTGTCCAAATATCCTGAAGATGGGACGGCAGCCCCCTTCAGTATCCAAAGTAGGAATTAATCTTAGTATAATGCAGTCTAATGTGAGAGCCCTATCCAGTGGAGGCCACTCTGAGCCAACATTTCTTCTTGATACATACTGCAGATATCTCAACTGTGAAGGCAATGGATTGAGAGGTGACATCAGTTGCAAGAGTTCACGAGGCGCTTGCTTGTAAACCATATCCAATGTTTTCTGCTCTCCTGTATATTGCTTCCTATAAATTAGAAGTGCCGCCAACATGAATGCCAAAACTGGCCAGCCACCTCTTTCACAGTGCATCAGTAGCACATTCTGTTGCCCAAGTAACAACCAGCTCTCGGAGGATCTTAAGAAGTGATGGATCATCTCCATCATAAGTACAGGGCAACCTTCATAATGTCGAGGGTAATCCATGACAGTCATATCATATTCAGACAATAATTTGGCAATATGGCTTTGGTTCTCTCCTTCCCGGAAATTGAACACCATGAAAGAGGCATCAGGGGAATGGTCACGGAGCTCACTTACTACACCTCCGATGTATACTTTATATTCATCCTCCTCCAAGACATCAGTGGTAAAACAGTAATCAAACACTGCAGTTACAATTCCACCATAAATGAACAAGACTGATGAATATTATTCCTAGAAAAGATGATAAAAAGCAAGATACATCTGAAAAGATAACAGGACACAAATGAATCAACTCCCTAGAGGACCAATGGTGAATCCGCAGGTTATGCACATCTCAGAAAAATGGACAAAGAACTGTGAGCTATGTTGACAATGATTAGAATTTACTTAAAAAGGATAGGAAAAAAGAACATCGAGCGAGGGCCTGCAACAGTCCTTTATTGGAAATCCATTCATGGCAAGACATCTACACCCTTTCATTGTAGAAATCCTTTCAGCGCAAGTTACATTAGAACGCATCATCCATGTAGAATACGTAGACAGTTGATCTCTACACCTTTAAGTCACAAAGGAAACTACTCGATCAGAGATGATGCATAATTGCAACCTCATGAGTAATTCCTTTCCACAAGATTTTATTTGAATTCTGACAAACAAAGATTTCACCGTTAAAGGAATAACTGCACTTCCGTAGTCCACAAGACTAGACTCCCTCAGTTCCCCAACAGCACTTAAAAAGCAAAATTAAGGAAAAATTAGCCTTATGCATTTCAGTTATAAAAACCATCAGAGAAACTCTTTCCCCAGGCAGTGGTAAACAATTGGCATGTCCCATGGGCTCAAATTTAAGGTAATTTCTTATCATTCCACAAATACATATGTCTCATTAGACCAAGCAGATTCTGCCACCGCCGGCATGTACATGCACAAAACAAAATAGCTTCTCCGGATACCTTATAAGATGGTGATAGCGGGAATATAAGCAACTAAAAATTACCATACAAGCTATCTCCTTTCACACCACTTCAATCCATCGACAACCAACAGTCTAAAATGAACTGAAAAGAAGCTCCTAAAAGTGAAACCTACCAATAATTCACCCTACAAAGAAAAGCTCACCGTAAACTCTTTCAGAAATCTCCAAGAGCCCATCGGGCGGCTTCTTGTAAAAGAACTTCCCGAACAACCCCATTGCCTATCGAGGGCTATGAACCAAGAAAAGAACACATTCAGACGCCCAAATAGCACAAGAAACGAAAACCCATGTCGGCCATATATAGTCGGATCGCAGGAACGATGTCACGGAGACAGAGACAAGACGAGAACGTTGAGACACGACAATGATGACCTTGGAGGCAGGGACTGCGAACGGGTGGAGGGGGCATGTGGCATGGATTGTTGCCGGGTCTTTAAGGTTAAAACTTCTTCTGGGTACAAATTTTTGGCTTCGCATCCACACTTTCGCTTTCGCGCGTCAGCGAGAGAGAGACTTAGCTTTCAATCCATGGAAAGTGAAAGACCCAGAAGAGAGAGAGTGGGGGAGTGGGGGGAGACAGGTGGGGATATCATTCAGTTTTCAGAGAGGAGAGAGAAACTGTGATACGGTATGGGAAGATTAAGGACGTCATTAGGGGAATGCGGGAAACAAAGATTCGAGCTTTGTCCGTCTGTAATGCGAGTGTGACGTCGTTGCTTTCTGTTCTATTGTTTTTCTCTCTTTTTCCGGCCCTTCGTTGTTCTTCGTTTATTGCTTTCGTTTCTGTTCATTCCTCAGTTGTTGAGGCTGATAGTGATGTATCCTTTTCTGTGTTTCATTTTCTGTCTCTCGGAGGCATTACATCACCTTTTCTGTGGACATGCAAGCACACCCCCCTTTTTTCTGCATTGGCACGTCCCATCAATTTGTTGTTGCATGATTCCGCGATGGATAGTCTCTATCATATTTGAGATATCCTCACTTGAAATTCACATTATTTCATATCAAATCTACATTAAATTCTTATATTTTGAGAGGGTACATGTATCGCTTGTTACATCGTGTCTAATCCCGATCACATGAAGTGACCAAATAGACAATTTTTAGAGCTTTCTAAGGTTTTCTCAATGGGAGAAGTTGCAATCATTCTTTGACTTTTGAAAGTATTTTTAATGTTTCTATAAATTGTTTAGTAATTTATCGAATATTTATAGAAAAAAATTTTATACCTTCATTTGTAAGATTAGACTTTAAACATTAAGAAGAAGATATATAGTTTAAGGCTCCGTTCATTTCACGGAAAATGACTTTCAGGAAAAGTTTTAGGATTTTCCGTTTGTTTACGGAAAATGAATTAGTTAAGAGGAAAATGTTTTCCATCATTAGAAAAAACAACCATTTAAAAAGTGAGGAAAATGTTTTCCACTTCTTACAAGTGAAAAAACATTTTCCATACATTTTCGTTTTATTTTTATGCTATCTTTTTCTTTTTCTTTTTTTTTTTTTTATAAATCGAGTTTTTAATTTTATTTCCTTTTCTTTTTTTTCTTGTCTTTTTTTCCTTTTCTTTCTTTCCTTTTCATCTTCTTCTTTGGCCTTGGCCAGTCGCCGGCCACGGCGGCCGCTGGCGACCAGCTGCAAGCCAGCTAGAGCCTTGCCCTAGGCCGGTGAGGCTCCGCCAGCCCAATCGGCAAAGCCAAGCTCGCCCGAGCCCGGCGAGCTTGAGCCTCGCCAGATCGGGTGAGGCGAAGCTCTCGCCAGCCTGGGGCGAAGCTCGGGCCTTGCCAGATCCGGCGAGCTAGGCGGGGCTCGGGCCTCAAGCTTGTCGGATCTGGCGACTGGGTCTTAGTCAACCACCGAGCGACCCCGACCATCATCGGGCATGCGGCGGCAGAAGGAAGGAGAAGGAGGAAGAAGGAGAAGGAGGAAGGAGGAAGGAAAAGAAAAAGGAAAAAAGAATAAATAATAAAAATTTCGATTTTTTAAAAATACAAATCATTAAAAATTCATTTTTTACAAAATATATAAAAAAAATAAAACTTATTTTTGGTCAATTAAAAATATTAAAATTCAATTTTTGATCATTTTTCCCAAACAATTAAATTAGCTAACGAACGGTGGAAAATATTTTCCACTCAAAGTTCATGTTTCAACTTAACATCAGAAAATAAAGTCATTTTCCAAGAAAATGACTTCCTAGAAAATATTTTCCGGAAACATAATATTTTCTGCGAAACGAATGAACCCTAAAAGAAAGTTTCTAAAGGACATTCCAAACTCAATAAACACAAAATTAAAACATAGTTACAAAATTAAAAGAAAGTTTCTAAAGTCACTCTTCTTGTGATTTTCTCTTTTGAATACAATTTGTAAGAGCTGACGTTGAAGAATAAGTGATTGGAAAGGCTTCAAACTTTGGAATTTCAATTTTCACGCTCTCTTCAAATAGACTGAATGACCTCCTTAATTACTCTTCCACGCCTTATTAGCCATTGGCATTCTCCAGAGGAATTTCTCCCAATCAATCTGTTGGACAGAATTGATTAAGGAAATCTTGTAACCATTTGAAGATTGAGAAGAAAGTATGTTGATTATGATCGCTCATACAATAAGAATCTAGGTTTCCATAAGTAGATACTTACCATAAAAGAACTTGGCTTCAAGATTGATTTCATCGATTCGTGATTGATTCCATCAATGTATTTATTAAAGGTAAGTGAGATTCTTTACTAGAAAGGTAGATATTAAAGAATAAATCTCTATTATGTTCATACTAAATCCTTGTCGCAAGATCAATAAATCTGAATCTAATTATATCTTCGTTCTGGACTTGGTTTCAGTTTGGATTGCGTCAAAGTGGGAAAGACTTCTAGAGTGAATAGACTTTGACAAAAGTCCATGATATGACTTCAAAAGTCTACGATTCTTCAGAATAAGAATATGAATAAGAAATTTTTGTCAACTTCAAAAACTTGATAGGACTTTTCTCAACAGCCTCATCTTTGTAAACCCATGATTCCAAAGAGTTCTTTTAGTAACAACCTCTAATGTGATTTCTAAGGCAATTTCCACATCTTCTTCTAGGGACGGTGATTCAATTACTTTAATTTCTAAGTGATTCCTCGAGATTTATATTATCTCAAGCTCCTCTGGCAGGACCTCAACAACTACAAGCTTAAATTGCAAGAGAAATATTCAAATCTTCCCCCTTTTAAAACTCGAGTGACTTGGGCCCTTCGTGCCCTCGGTCTATTTTGTAGCCATCTACCCCAACTAAATTGGTTTACCCATAGAGAAAAGATATGTCATTTGTTAGGGAAATCCCTTATGATGTTTTGAAGATGACCAAATAAATCAAAGCATGCTAATGTGTTTAATGCTTGAGTAATGGACTATGCAGATGATAGAACATGTAAAGGATATTGTCGAAATCTATACTTGAAAAAACCAGAAGATGGACTCTATGCTAAAACTGAACTTATTCAAACCGTGTCTAGACCTTAAGGCTAAATATGTTCAGAAGCAGAATATATTCAAACTTACGTCTAGATTGTAAAGTCTATTTTAGACGGAAGACACTCGGACTTTACTTCTGACGGAACATACTCAAACTTCACATACAAAATGAGACATAAGTTCAGAATGTAATAAGGTCCTAGAACGAGACATATGTTCAAAACGAGACAACTTGACAAAACGTAACACAAGCCCCAAACATATAACGGCTAGTGATCTGGTTTAGATTCTATATCAAGATAGATTTGATTGACTCAATTTAATTTATTGATAATTGGATCTTAAAGACAAGAACTTTATAAACGAAGAATTTTTACTTATGGAAACCAAGATTTTGTTTGTATGGGCGATTATAATCAATTTGGGATTCTGCTTCTATCACTCAACGGCTACTAAATTTTCTTGATACAAATCTATCCAACGGGTATATTGGAAGACAATCCTCTAGATACTATCCAACAGCTAGTTTGGAAGTGATGAGTAATTAAGGAGACCAATAACCGAGGAGCAAGTAAGGGCGTGTTTGGTAACGATTCTGTTCTCGATAACAAATTCTGATCAGAAATGATTCTTTTTATTTTGTTCCCAAGAATTAATTCTGAATAAAAGAATGCGTTTTGTAATTGTCCAAAATTTCTGATTCTTGAATAGAATTGCATTTTTTTCCTTTTTCTCCTATTCTTCTTCTTCGCCTCGGTTGCCGGACTAGGCGAAGGCCGGTAACCCCGTCGGCCGAGCCGAGGTTGGCCCGCCGAGCACCGGGTGAGGCTCGCCCAGCCAGGCCGAGCCTCACCGGTGGCCAGGTGGGCCTCGTTGGGGCTAGGCGAGGCCCACTTGGCCTCCGGTGAGGTTGGGCTTGCCTCCGGAGAGCTCACCGGTGGCTAGGCTTGCCTCCGGCGAGCTCCTCGGTGGCTAGGCTTGCCTCCCGTGAGCCTTCGGCGATCTCGCCGGACCGGCGGGCGGCGGCGGCGGGCGGCGGCGGGCGGTGGTGGACGACGGTCTCGGGATGGCGAAAGGGAAGAAGAAGAATAATTGGTTTTGATTCTCAAATTCATTCTCGGAACAAGAATCAACTTTTTTTTTTTATTCTTGATTCCACTCCAAATCTGTTCTCGGGAACAAAAATTTTACCAAACGCGATTATATTCCCAAACTACTCCCGGGAACAAAGAATCAGAATTTGGCCCATGTTTGGATGGTTACTAAACAAGAGCCTAAGAGACGAAGTGTAGAATCTATAATTCCAAAGTTTGAGCGAATTTCGATTATACACTTATCTTTCGTGAGCTTAAAAATTTGTGATCGTGAGAAAAATACCAAAAGAGTGATTTAGTGAGATAGTATGATATACCACTAAGTGTTATACTCAAAGTTGTAATATCTTATTGATCATATAGTGGAATCCAGTTAGAAGGTTGTTAGCGTGGGAGAGTGGACGTTAGCTTGATCTAAGTCGAACTATTATAAATTCCGTGTGCAATCTTCTCTTCTCTTAACTCTTCTTATTTAATTATGTTGCGTACTTATAGGTTATTTCAAAAGTTTGTTCCATCGCATAACATATTCTGAACATCTACCGAAAGTCTAGTGACTCGTTTATCAACTGTGATCCTTATTTAGACTTTGTTCGCAACTTATTTTATTATGCATTTATTTGTCAAGACTTCTTTTAAACACCTATTCACTCCTCCTCTAGGTGTTCATACTAGTTTCTTCATCATTTTCTACATGAAGGTGAATCGGGTACATGAACAAAAAACACACTTTTTCAAAGCTAGGGATCATCTAGTCTTATTTTGTAGAAATCTTGCCCCGCTTTCAAAGTCGGATCATCTCATCCGTGCAAAAGAGAGAATGGAGTCAATTACATAATCGATAAGGGGTGAGATGAGTAATGAATACTCCCATTTCATTCAAATATGGACATGATTGTCTCTTCATGACCATCACCTTTCGTTGTTCCTTGTGAGAATGGATGACCATGTCAATTTATGAATGAGTTGTTTTAACTTGGAACGAATACACCCTTTGTTTTCTATAAGAGACGGATAATGCTTGATTCTTTATGGCCATTGTTTTGAACTAGGTTGTCTTTCTTACGCTGTTCGCCTGGGGTTTGTCTCGCATTGACTCTTCTTGTCCTTGTAAATTTGGTGGACAACATTTGATGAAAGTGTACGTCATTCCATCTTCTAAAGAATGTGAGCACAACTTTAAAATTTGACCAGTTTTTTACCTATTTAGAAGAGAGATGGAAGAACAAGTCAATTTCAATACGAGATGGTCTTTTTGAAACGATCACAGTTTTACCCTTTCGGAGCATCGTTTCACTGATCGACTTGCGAAATTGGGTTAGGCAAGAGAGATAGAATTTTATGCATGCCTTCTTTGGAACTTGTTTTCAAAACACTTTGTAGGTGACATGTGAAAACCCGACACGTGGGGTCAAATTGAAATGCTCTTGGAAAGAAAAATGACTTTTAGGAGCTTCATTAATCACAAAGGTAAGCCGGATTAATCACAAAACGTCATTGGGCTAGTGGCCAAAACTCGTGAGGGAACATATATTTCTTTGCAAAAACATAAATGTTGGAAGATATGCATCAATATGGAAGATACGCTCAGATTCTCGACCAATTTTGTCTGTACATAAATTAGCTAGGAATCTTAGATTGAGATTAGATTCTAATTTCTAAATATTTCTTTGCCTTTATTATTTCATCTTTGTATTATAATTACAGAAGCATTGTACATCAGAATACACAATTGAATACACAAATTTACAGATCTCTTCAGTCTTCTTCATCTTCTTTCATGGTATCGAGCCTTTCAAGCTGCTGATTCAACTTTGCTTCCGCTCTTGATCTTCTAATCCAGAGGAACTCGTATCTGCAAACAGATAGATTTGCCTTCTGGAAAACAGGGATTATTTTACCAAAGAAGAAGACATTTTTTCCTTACTGACCATGGCCAGCTCTCCTTCGCAGGCTAGCTTCTCTGTTGACAATCAAACAACGGCAGAAATCTCATCACAGCTTGCTGCAACGACCCAACCTCTTCAACCTCAGCCCGTGCAATGGCCGCCAACTCAGGCTCAGATTAATCTGAGGCAACCCATTGCGGGTCAACCAATCCAGTAGGTACCTTACCCATGGTACATTGGGTCAAGCCCTATTCCATCATTGCCTGGTAACATGGGCCACCAAAGCCACGTCCAACCCGAAGGGAGCCTACCATCCATGACTGGGGCAAGCCCAACCAACGAGTTGGAGTGGACGAGTGGGTCGAGCGGGTCAGGAGGCCCGGGCAATGGAACGAATCCCTACCCGGGGACTTACAATGCGGGTTACCAATTCGGGTTAGGCGAACTGGGTTTAGGGACAAATCCCTACCCGAATTTCGCGCTCGGTTTTTTGCCATTTCCCATCGGAGCAATCACCGGACGACCGGAGCCCAGAGACCCCCTGTATGTCTCAATAGCCGATGGCCCAGAATTGCGGCTAATCAACCCGCAATTAACCGGGCCAGAGAACTATTCCAGGTGGTCCCGAGATCTCAGACGAGCACTGGTGACAAAAGACAAGGATGGGTTCCTAGATGGAACCATCCCGATTCTGATCGACGACCGACTGGCGCGACACTGGAAGAAATGCAACCAGCTCGTTCGCTCATGGATCGGGAATTGCATCTCCCCAGACATCACGGCCGGTCTGCCACCGACAGAGGATTTCAAAAATATGTGGGAGAATATCAAGCAAATGTACGGCAAACTAGATCGGGCAAGAATTTTTTCTTTAATGCAGGAACTCAGCGAGTTAAAACAAGGAAACATGACAATTTCCGCATGCTATAACAAATTATCGTCTCTGTGGAATGACCTCAAAGCTACAAAAGAGAAGCTCGAGGGACCAGAGGAGACACTCGCACAGTACCAGTCGATGAAAGAACGAGAAAAGGCGACCCGATTTTTACTTAGCTTGAATGACTCTTACCTGATGTTCCAATCGCAGATATTGGCCATGGAACCGGTGCCGCCTCTCGGACGGATCTTTCAATTGGCCGTCCAGGAAGAAAGCCAGAGGCTCGTTTCATCAGAACCGGCGAAAGGAGGAGAGAGCTTCGCTTTGGCTAGTCGCGGCGAGCGGCGAAATTGGGGACCCAAAACCCTAGCACACGAAAAAGGGGGCGAGCTAGGGTTACAGGCTTCCGGATCTAAGGATCCTCGCCTCCTTAAAAGAGGAGGAACGAGCGGCTCAGATTTGCCGCGTGGATTGGACGGCCCAAAAGGGTCTATCTATTCGTCCGGATCCAACGGATGAGATGAGGGGACTTGGAAGGCATCCGACGGTGGCGGCGTTTCCCTTGCATCTGACGGTGGGAGTTATTTCTTGGGATCTGACGGTGGAGGAATTTTCTCAACATCTGCAAAAAATTTCAACCCAAAAAAAGGGTAAATTATATTTTGATTTTTGCAAAAGGCCACACTACACAGTGAAAAATTGCTGGAAATTGCACGGTAAACCCGGAGAAAAGGGCAAAAAAATTTCTGCAGCTTATCAGGTTGGTGTTTCTAATGCTGATCGGTCTATCACAAATGACCAATACCAGCAACTGATGCAAGCGATATAGAAATTAGACACCTCAAACAAAGGAGGAAATTTCTCAGGTATCTCTCATTGCCTGATTAATGTTGTTTCCAGAAAATCCTAGATAATTGATTCTAGGGCAAGTGATCATATTGTTTGTGAGAGGGCATTATTTTTAGATATTCATGAGGATTTGGAATTCCCTATTTCTGTTCAATTACCAAATGGAAATATTACTCATGTCAAAATCACTGGAACAGTCAAACTCAGCCCACAAATCACACTTCAAAATGTTCTTTACCTTCTAGAATTTCGATTCAATCTTATTTCTATGTCCAAAGTTTGCAAAGAAAATTCCTGTCATGTATTGTTTGGTTCTGACACTTCCTTCTTTCAGGCCCTTTCGACTAGTAAAGTGATGGACTTGGGTAGTCTTTCTGAAGGGTTATTTCTATGGAAGAATTCTCCAAGTAATTTTGATTTGTCTTTATTTCCTTCAAATAAAATGTCATTGTGTAACATGACTACCAATGATAAAGACTATCTTTTACATTCACAATTGGGTCATAGTGCTTCCATTCCTTACTCCAAGTGTCAGATATGTCCCCTTGCAAATCAATCACACATTCCTTTTGCTCTTAGTAAAAATCGTGCCATGCACATTTTTCTTTAATTCACACGAATGTATGGGGTCCTTATCATACCCAACATCATGATGGGTCCCGATATTTCTTGACGATTGTGGACGATTATTCTTGTGCCACCTGGGTTTTTCTGATGCAGTCCAAAGGACAAGTTTTCTCACACTTGAAAACTTTCATTGCTCTATCCAAGAATCAATTTGGGGGATCTATTCAACGAGTTAGGACAGACAATGGAAAGGAGTTTTTCAACAATGACTGCAGTTTACTCTTATCATCTCATGGGATTCTTCATGAGAGTACTTGCATTTATACTCCACAATAGAATGGAGTAGTGGAGCGTAAGCATCGCCACCTATTAGAAGTTGCACATGCATTAAAGTTTCAGGCATCTATTCCAAAAAATTATTGGGGTGAATGCATAATTACTGCAGCATATCTCATCAACCGTATGTCAACTCGAGTACTAAATGGAAACACTCCATTTGAATTACTCTTCAAGAAGAAACCAGAATTGGGACATTTAAGGATATTCAGTTGCCAATGCTTTGCTATTGTCTTGGGTCCTCGAGACAAAATGGGCCCTCGAGCACGACGTTGCATATTCATGGGTTATTCGAATTTACAGAAGGGGTATCGAGTCCTGGATCAGTCAACGTTGGAATTCTTCATCAGCAGAGATGTAATTTTTCACGAAGATGTTTTTCCTTTCAAGGAAGGGGATTCTTCAAGGGAGGCATCAAACACTTCTGGTAAGTCATTATCTATGGAAGAATCTCCACATACTGAATACTTTGTGACAGGAACTCAAGCACTAATTGCTCCAATGGCTCCTGAGATCTCTGCACCAGAAATTGCTAAAAATTCCAATGATGAAGTTCAAAGAAATTTCTCAATGATAGAAGAATCCTCCAATGAAGTTGGCAATACAGAAATATCCTCAACTCCGGTTCAAGTGAATCCTCCTCGACGATCTGGACGGTCTACACGACCGCCAACCTGGACACAAGACTATGTTTGTGCATCCCTCAACTCACCAGGTATTCGCTACCCAATATCATCTTATGTTTCATTCCATAGACTTTCACCGGAACATAGATGTTGTGTGAGTCGAATATCAAAGGATATCGAGCCATCTACTTATGAAGAAGCAGCTAAAGACCCAAGATGGCAAGAAGCCATGGGGGTTGAATTGCAGGCACTAACTGCAAATGAGACCTGGGATTTGGTCAATCTACCACCAAATAGGAAACCCATCGGATGCAAATGGATTTACAAGATTAAATACCGCGCTGATGGATTCATTGAACGTTACAAAGCTCGGTTGGTGGCCAAAGGATTTACTCAACAGGAAGGGTTTGACTATCATGAGACATTTTCCCCTGTTGCCAAAGACGTAACCATAAGATCATTCTTATCTATTGTAGCTATTAATGATTGGCCATTACATCAAATGGACGTGCATAACGCATTTCTGCATGGAGATCTAGAAGAGCAAATCTACATGGATATTCCTCAAGGATTACGGAGATAGGGGGAGAATAGAGTATGTCATCTCCGTAAATCTCTTTATGGTCTCAAGCAAGCTTCCAGGCAATGGTATGCCAAATTTGCCGATGCTCTCACTTCTACAGGTTTCAAGCAGTCCAGATATGATTACGCCTTATTCACATGGAATCAAGGTATGTCATTTATTTATCTGATGATATATGTTGACGATATCCTCATTATGGGAATGATAGAACTGCGATAGAGAGATTCAAGAAGTATCTGCACTTTACTTTTCACATTAAAGACTTGGGAGCACCCAAATACTTCCTTGTGATAGAAATTGCTAGATCTGATCGTGGAATTTCCCTTAGTCAACGGAAATTTGTGCTGGAGATTATATCAGAGGCAGGCTTGTCGGGATGCAAACCATCAGTCATTCCAATTGAGCAAAATGTGAAATTGACCACCAAGGATTATGATGTTGGGACATCTGAGAATCATGATCCCATCCTCAATGATCCTTTAGGTTATCAAAAACTCGTTGGGAAGCTTATATACTTGACTATGACCAGACCCGACATATCATATGCAGTGCTGACTCTCAGTCAGTTCATGCATAGTCCAAAATTGTCTCACTTAAATGCTGCTTTGAAGGTCGTGAAATATTTGAAGAAGTGTCCAGGACTAGGGATTCTTTTATCCAGAGATTGCAACATGGAAATGTTGGCATACTGTGATGCGAGATTATGCGACCTGTCCTATAAGTCGACGATCCATTACAGGTTTTTGTATTAAACTTGGAAATTCTCTTCTTTCATGGAAAACGAAGAAGCAGGCTACCGTATCATTGTCTTCAGCCGAAGCAGAGTATTGAGCTATGGCAAAGACTACCTGTGAGATCATATGGATACGGGGACTACTTGGGGATCTTGGGATAAAATTGAAGGGTCCGACTAAGTTGTTCTGTGACAATGATGCCGCACTCAAACTTGCAGCGAATCCTATAGTACATGAAAGAACGAAGCATATAGAAGTGGATTGTCATTTCACTCGAGACAAGATTCAAGAAGGGGTAATCGAGACTAGAGGAATTGGAACGGCAGAGCAACCAGTTGATATCTTTACCAAGCCTCTATGTCAAAGACAACATGCATATCTACTAAGCAAGTTGGGTGTCTTGGATATCTACCAGCCACCAGCTTGAGGGGGAGTGTTGGAAGATATGCATCAATCTGGAAGATATGCTCGGATTCTCAACCAATTTTGTCTGTAAATAAATTAGCTAGGAATCTTAGATTGAGATTAGATTCTGATTTCTAAATATTTCTTTGCCTTTATTATTTCATCTCCGTATTATAATTACAGAAGTATTGTATATCGAATATACAATTGAATACACAAATTTACAGATCTCTTCAATCTTCTTCATCTTCTTTCAAGAAATACTAAGAAAATGAATAAAAATCTTATACAAAGGGTTAGGTAAATAGAATTTCCCATTCTGTGGGACTTAGTGGTGGGTTGCCGACTCGCTTGGCGGCGGCCTTCACGCTTTTCGCCCAATAACTTCATCATAAGGTGATTCTGTCAATTTTGAAAGATGAAGGAATAATATTATTATGGAAATGCAACGACAATCTCTCAATGAGACCATCTCTTTCGATGAAAACAAGGCGACGACATGTAGCCCCAGTACCCCTATTTACAAGGGTCAAGTGTTTTGCCGCAATTTCAACCATAGAAGAAGACGCCCCGGGGTGATCGATACGCAACCATCGACCGAACACCCATCTAGAGTGAATTTGCAAGATTAAGTTAGGCGATGAAGTCTTTAGAAGATTCATTTACAAATATGAGGTCATAACTCTGAATGATTTGTTTTCCAAAGATGTGACTAAATTTTAAATGATTAATCTATGAAAAATGGGAGTTCACTTTCAAAAGACTTATGCAAAGTGATGTGATATTAATTTTCAAATATTTACACAAAATGTGACTTCAATTTCCATTTTTTTTTTCAAATATAATCTTGACTTTCAGAAGTTTATATGCAAAATGTGATTTTAGACCCATAAATGGAAAATCAGACAAAACCGTCTGTTCTATAGGGCCATATCAGAGGAAGCCCTGGCCTTTTTCCTTTTGATTTTGTTCGAAGATTATACTCAAGGTTCACCGCCAAGAGCGATTGCCAAAATTTCCAATTATAGGCCTAAATCACCTAGGACATTTGATTGACTTCCGCAAATTTCTAAAAATGAAAATTTCGATCTGAAGTAAACAAGTGAAGAGAGAATTCGTACTTATAGTGAGTGGCGAGAAATTTTTCAATCACAAAGACAAGTCGCATGCGACTTGTGAGGTTTGACTCCAAAGGTGAAGAATCTAATAGTCTCAAGGCTCCCGCTTCAATTAGTGCGTAAGGGTTTGCCCACTCCGCTCTTTCGTCGGACGATCCTGGTCCTTTTATTTCTAATTGAAATGAGTGGGATCAAGAGGGGAATACCACAGGAAACACATCCACGTGGGATCTTACCTTTCAATACCTCCTAAGGGTTTTCCTAATGCGGTACGGATTTTGGCTGTGGGTTGTACGTCCAAAGTATCATGCTAAAGTGATAAACAAGCATTGTATTCACCGCTTCTATATAAACACCCCCACACACTCTATACATCCTTACACCACTTATAAGACAAAGGGTTAATCATACACACCACCCTTTAATAATTCCCATCCTACAAAAATATATAACACATGGTTAATGACTATCATCATTTTCCTCGTGATTTTGACATGCACTATCAATGAGGACCACATTAGTAAACAACCAACCAAGCCTACGTCCTCCTCTAAGGTATATAACCAAATTTCCAGCGAAGTCGCTAAGTCGTCGCAACCTCCCTTTTCCGTCCAAAAGGAGAAAAGACAAGTTTAGGAGTATTGCCCAAAGATGGGCCAACAATCCTCAATTAGGTGTGGGCTATCCCAAGACTATATCTCATCCAACGTTAGATTTCATTTTGAGTTCTTAACAACCAAAGTATTTCTAAAAGTCAACTCTAGTCATTTGGGGTTGGCGAGAAATTAAATGAGATATAGGAAGTTTGCCTCATATCCTACGCAACCAATTCTAAATTCGAGGATCTGATTAGGTTAATATTTCTTTCAATGTCCTTTTGATACCTCTAACTAGGAAGGTTTTATCTAAGTGATCATGCATTGTTTTTACTAATTATGATCCTAAAGATATTAAAAGCCACTAAGTATTCATGCATATGTTTTTGTGGGTTTGTTTTCTCTAATTTTTAAACTAGTCCTAATCTAATCTAGAAAAGAAATGAACAATTAATATATTTAAGTGTAGTGCGATAAAGAAACACTCAAGTATTGGAATGACTTTAAAGTAAATATAAAAAAGAAAATTCGATACAAATCGAGCAAATAAGATATCCATATGGTCATGTTTAAGCCTTAGGACATGATCCTCCATGAGCTAAATTTGAATTAAGTTCAGCTTCATTTCCAAGAGAAAAGTCGACTAAGACTAAACCATATCAAACTAAGCTAAATTTAGTGCCAAAGCTTAAAAATCTAATAAAGGCCTATTTCTAAGAATTTTCTAATATCTTTTATTTTCGAAATTTTTCTATTATTATTTCTAAAAATTTTAGATTTTTTGAAAAATTATTTAATTCCGAAAATGGGCCAAACTCTAGTTTTGTGAGCCTCGGACCTAGGCTAGGTAAAACACAAACGATCTAAAAGAGAGAATGGGCTCATGTGCTAAAGCCCAACTCGGCTACGCAGCACCTCAAAACTGGAACTAAGCCCACTCCAAACCTGGACCCACTTGAACCAAATAAAACCCAAACACACTCCTATAATCGTATTTATGCCCTAATTCCACTATAGCTCATGCCTCTGGCCACTCCAGGCCGTGAACGAGAGATCCAGACCAGACTCTGTCCCCGGCCATTCTCGGCCTTCGCCGAATCACGGGCACCACCAGACAATCGCTCACCACCATCTTGACATATTGCCGTGTTTTGTCGATTTTGAATCCCGCAACAAAATAACTTTCACCAAGTGTTATATTTTATTTTTTATTAGAAGAGACTTAGGTTCCGTGCTAGTATTAGCAGAGAGGATCAAATATTAACGGGAATATATATATGGTTCCGAATCTAATGGAGTCGCTTAGTACCAAGCTTAAAATTAATGATAACTAATGTCGAAATCTAATTAGTAGTGCGATCCAAATTCACTTCAACGTACTAATAAAAGCCCATTAAAATCAAAGTGGTTTATACAATATCCTAGTTGATTCGTCAACACTAGACATTAACAACAATATTGGGAAGGCACTGCTCTTAATTGGGCTTGAGGACACAACATCAAAACCTAAGCGACGATGTTGGACAGTTACAATATCGAAATCTAATCAATTACACTGGACAATGAAAACAACACTTAGTAAGTATCGCTCCTAGATAGATATGAGGACACAACATTAGAATCCAATCAACAACACTAGACGGTAGGATAACACTGGAACTTAATCAATAGCACTACCTAGGATATAGACATATGCTAGAATTGAATTTATGATGGGAAGCTGAAGCTATAGATAAACTAATCTAGGTTAAGATAACTAAAAGGGTAAGATAAATGAATTTTGTGTGCTGTTTGAGAGGGGGAGGGGGGGGGAGTGCTTCTTTGTTGGATTGCCTGCAATATTTATAGGCCAATTTGGTAAGCGTTAGTCGGTTGCTTCATCCATAAAAGTTACTCCATGTTCTTTGCTTAACCTCTTTATCCATATCTTGTTGTCTTTTGACTTGTTTGATAATACTCACATGACTTGTTCAATAAGTATTAACTGATCTTTAGATTTTGTGTGCCCTTTTAAGCATCAATTGTTTCCGCCTAAATCTTGACGTCAATTCCATCTGAATTCTATGCCTTCAGTAGCATCTCTTGGCTTAGACATGTGGCAATCAACTGTTTCTATTGTCGAATCCTGTATCTCCACTTGTAGGTCCATCGAAACCTGGCCCAAGGACTCTTGAAATCCTTGGCCATCCTTCATTTACATGACTTACACGGGCTGGTTGATGTTAATCACAGCCTACACGTGACAGCGAGGATGATTTTGAATGTTTTCATCTCTCGTGATAGTAAGGGTAATTTTGGGTGTCAAGAAATTAAAAACAAACTTCACCTCCGACAACTACCATCATCCTGGCAACTCGAACACCAAACCAGTGTCAAGTCTCACCTATCACCACACCATCACTGCTGCCTACGTTCATATACTACTTGGCTCCTGTGCATCGACTACCATTTTGACCACCAGCTGTCCATCGCTCGCACATTCAGCCACGACACAACCAAAACAAAAAGAAAGAAAGGACAAGAAGAACGTAGCAGCATTGAACACCACGGAAATGTGACGTTCAGAACAGAGAAATACATGGGTTATTCTCGGTTTCGGATTTGGATTTTATAAAATAAGGTTCCTATTGTGATTTAAACGTGTGGTGAACACTTCAGCAAACTAATTTAAGCAACTCTTTCACGGAAAATGTATCACAACTTCATCGAGGCATCATCGAATAGGTTATGTGCGGCTGGTTATGTAGCAGGACATGGCCATTTTTAGAATCGGAACTCGGGTCTAAACCCAAACTGACACGGTAAATGCTCAACCCCAAAGGAATCGATCTACCAAAAGAAACGAGCTCAGCTCATCCTTAACCGAAACAGGGCTGAGCAAGAGGGGATTGGGAGAGAGAAGATCATTCGAGGGACGCTATCCACCGGTGGTCATCGTACGGCGACGGTGGAGGTGGCCAGTCGGGCAAGACGAAGGAGGTGGGCGTGGGGTTCCGCAGGGAAAAAACTCGAGAGCTGTCTTCTCCTTTCTCTTCCTCTCCCCTTTTGTGTCCGTAAGAGACCCCCTCATGAAAATGGCCTTTTGATTATAAAGGTGGGATCATGTTAATATTCCCCTTCTTCATATTTTCTTTCCTCTCAATTTTACAAAATGTGGTGGGTGCTCCCTCTTAGCCGCCACCTTTATTACCTCTAAAGAATAAGATAGGCTTCATATAGGGTTTCGTGTCATTGCGTCACTTGGCGTGATCACGAGAAATGTCCAGTTAAGTGATTAGATCTTATGATGTCAAGTATCGTGTTCCAAATTATTGACCGGCTTCATAGGTTGAAATTTTTTTAATTTAGTCCGAGATACTTAAATTTCGCCGTCCGTAAATCAAATATCTTAAAAAAAAAAAATTAAAAACTAGTGAAATTCTAATAATTTTTTGAAGGTTGATTCTTTGGTTTGACCAAAAAGTCAGCCTTAGTCCAATTTTAAGAAAATTTGGAATCTAAAGGTCTTAATTCTTTTGTCTATGTTAAATCGACACCTATGTATAATGGAAATACTAAGGATGCCTAGCTAATCGTTTGGTCAAGAAACAAGACTCGCCGCAATTGAGAATCTAGAATTGCAAATGCTTACAACATGACTATCAAGAAAATTCAAGTGTCAACAGAACTCAATAGATACATAAAATAGATTGGTTTTTGAGTGAAATCAAATTCATACTTGTTGTATGTCAGTGCATTGGGCGGATAATAGAATAGGTATTACTTTCACTTTGGCTAGTTCGTTACATCAAGTCAAATACGCCTTGTGTTTAGATATGAAATTATAATTTACTCAAAGCTAATTGTGTTGGCATTTGCTCTGCTATGAAAGCTCAACTCTGAGCTGCTCTTCAGGGGCTTCAATTCTCTTGCAAGTTGAACCACCGTAGAGTCATACTCGAGATGGATGCCACTTCGGTTTTTTTTTTTAATATGTGTTTCGCTAGAACTTTTCCCACGATGAAATATCTTTCAACAAAAGTCATTTTTCAATTTTTAATTAAATGAGACTCTGCGCAAAACTAGAAAATGAGAAATCAACAACTTCAATTCAAACAAAACTCTACAAACACAAATAGTGCTGAGAGTTAGACAAGGTTCGGAAAGTACAATTATTACAATCGAACAAGACATAGGCAAATTTTGTCGGAATTAAATTGACGACAGAGCTTGAGAACACAAAGATATAACACAAGAATTTAATTGACAATGCAACATCAAGGATAAAGATACACGTCGGAATTTAATCGACGGCACGGATTTGGAAACTATAGCTAAGAAACATGCCCAAATTTAATCAACGATGTGAGTATGGAAAATGAAAGTATAGTGTAGCAAAGTAAAGAAAGCTTAAGGATAGTAAATTTGTTTTATTTATGTAGGAGGAGGCTCCAAAGAGTATAATATGGCTATTTAAAGCCTACAATCTACGGTTATTAATAAAGGTTACAAAAATAAGTTATAGAGGGAGGTTACAAAGAGAAGTTACAAATAGAGATTACAAATAAAGTTTTACGCATGGTTATGTTGACTCCACTATCTTCACGGTTGTTTTATTCCACTACGTTGACGGTTAATTTTTTAATTGTTACATTCGAAATTATCGACTTTATTTATTTTTATTTCAAATTGTCAATTCTTCAAATTATCATGTCAATAATAACAAAAAATTGGATATTTTTTGTGCAAACAAACACCTCCTTTATAAGAATTCTTTTAAATTAGGTAATCATGAATCATCATGTGTCCTCTTATCATTGACAAATTTGATTTTTTCTTGCCAAGTTTTATCTTGGCTAGATTCATCATATAGCTTATATCTTTCAACAAAAATCACATTTTGTGTAAAGTCTTCATGTGGCCCTCTATCTCTATCTTTAAGTAGTTGCTCATACTTAGATACTCTCCTTACCAATTGGAATAGATCAACTAAATTTTGACCTTTGAATTTTTATTTAAGATTGAATTTCAATTCACTGAAACCCAAATTTCTCAATTGTTTCTCTGGGAGTAAAGTAATGCATCTATTCCTAGCCCTTTTGAATCTAGCCACAAAATTATGCATCGATTTATTGTTCTACTGCTTGCTACAAACCAAATCTAAAATAGATACATCATGGACGAAGCTACATAGTTGGGTATGGAACTATGTTTCTATTTGCTCTCAAGTATGACCAGAATTGGTCATCACAGTAGTATACCAAGTAAAAGCAATCTTGAATAGTGATAAAGGAAACAATCTCAACCTCTGACAATCAGCTTGAGACGCATGTCCATATTGCGCAGCAAATCGACTAACATGTTCAACTGTCGATTGATTGCCCTCATCAAATAATAGGTAGAAGTCACTTGAAACCTTTGAGATAACGGATTGCATCCATCCATTTTGGATATGACTTTCCATATACAGGCTTGACGTTCTCGACATCGTAGCTTAGGCATTGCATTGCTTGATCCACTAATAACTAGACTTGCTAAGGGTAGGGTTGAGCATGGTTTGGGTTAGGCCGTGCCAACACCTAACCCAGGGACTAATCCACATGGTGTTGGTTCCTAATTTTTAGGACCAAGGATCAACCCTATTGAGCCTAGACCAAGGACCAGATCAACCCTATGGGTCTGGTCCAATTCTAGGGTCAATTTAGGACCAACCAATTGTTCTTTGGTTTCATTTTTTGTATTCCTTGAAAGAAGAAACACATTATTTCAAATTACATTTCCATCAATTATGCGACATTGGGCAACTAAACTATGAACATCAATACATATCAAACATAAATATAAGATAAAGTAACAACAGAAATTTCACATTTGTTGAAAGCAACAAACCATAAAAACGAACACTTGAGATAAGCAAGGAGAGGCTAGCGTTGAGCTATAAGGTGAGTGAACAAAGGCAAGCAATAAGGCAAGCTAGGCAAGAGAACAAACGCAAGCCATGACAAGGCGAGCGAGGCTGAAGCAAGTGAAGAGGGTTTTTTTTTTTTTTTTTTGGTCAAATAAGGGATAGGTTTCATTTTACTTTCTAATTTACATGACAAATTGAACTGCGAAGAGAACAAAAAAAGAGACGCTGGGGTTTAGAGTAGACAAAAGCATATAATATATAATTTATTAGATATATAATATAAAATATATATTTTTATATAGGGTTTTCCGATTGGACTAAGCGTAAACTTCTAGGACTGAAGACCAACCAGTACAGTGTAGGGTTTAGGGGTCCCAAGACCAAGGACTGACCTAGTCCTCTTGAGAACCGGACCAAGACCGGCTGAGTTGGGCCAGTCTAAGGTCGGTCCAGGGTTGACCTTGGGCTGGTGCTCACCCCTAATTGTGGTCTTGATCGAGGGCTACTTGACCAAGCTACCCCTTAGGTAACTGTGGCACTCTAAACTGATTATTAATTGCTACATTAGATTTTTGGGGAACATATGCTGGATTAGGCACAACCATCACTTCCGCTAAGGGTCTTTGACTATCCTACCTCTTAGGCGGAAACTATTGTCTTCATTCAATCTTGAAATAAAGAGGTATCGGGGCTGCGATAGCTCACCGACCTACAAATCATCATTTAGAAATTTCCAAAGATGTTACCTCAACATTGAGTGGAAGGAAAAAACCATGGGCAATGGAAGCCCGTCATGTATTTATTGAAAGAATTCTAGGCTAGAGAAGCTCACCATGTTATGATTGAGAGGACAGCTCCACTGGGGGAGATTGTCATGCAGAAAAGGTTGTGGGTTGCAAAAGCTCACCGTACATGTAATTTGTCAAAGAAAGTCCAAGATGGTATATGTATATTTAACGAAATATGTCAAAGATCCAATAGTAAAAGCATACTTGGCACAATTAATATGAGGAAGCTATCAAATTTGTTTGATTTTGGCATTGAAAACTTTAAATGTCATTTGGTAGACACGACATTGTCATCCAACTTTAGTAAATGTCATTAATTGTCAAATTCCTTTAGAGGACAGTTTTGAACAATAAGATTTTGGTTTACTCAAGAGAATTTGTTTAAAATGCTAAATTGGAGCACCTTAATAAGAAAGGTCTTCTTACGATCACTTGCAAAGGGATTTTGCTTCCATCCATTGTTGTGAGAAATTAGCTTCAAGCATTCCAAATATCTCACATAACCTATATCAGAGGCTTTTGGAAATATTCATAATGAATACATTTTGGTCAATCTGAAAGGTCACTTCAAAGGACTATAATGTAGATTTGGTCATGGATTTATGTAAATGGTAGTTGCTTTGAGGCCAAAAAAGAATATTAAATTCAATACCTTCACTTGGTCTACAAGTCAAAAATCTCGAAGATAAGAGATGAAATGGTATTTTAGTTTATACATGGTAGGAAAACCTCCTTATGAAATAATCTAGTTTGGTAGTTATCTGATAGATGCTTATTGTGTCCAAATTAGGTGAGTTGAAATTGTACCCATTTTATACAAGGCTGGTAGAACGAGAAGATCGTGCAGATTACTAAGGACCATAAAAAGGTGAATAGCTGATTAGAGCCATGATTGCTAATATACTTGAAAGGACTGGATAATTGAAGATTGCACGTGAGTTTCAATGGGCAGCTTGGATAGACTGAATCGATCTTTGGTAGAGGTAGCTCCTTTTATCAACAAAGTAGGGGATAATTTGGCGTGCCTCTACCACCTGGATAAGAAGTCCTTGACTACTTTTGATTTGATTTGGAGGTCAAACAAAAGGCAACACAGCCGTTGTCAGGGACTGGAATTCGCCGTAGGAAGCATAGAGTGGATCAGAGCAATTGTACCCATTTTATACAAGCAGCCAGAGGGACGAATAATTGACACAGGTAGCAACTCCATCTAGTGAAGGGAACCTCACTTCTTTTAGTTAAAACAGATTGCATAGGTGGCCTATTTTCAACAAACTGTGCCCGAGTCGAAAGGCTTTTTGACCTCCTTGAGACACTTCGAGTCTCCAATGGCTTGTTTGGGTATTAAAATGTCTAGATAAGTAATTCAAAGCATGCTGAAGGGTTAAACTTATCACTCTGTATTGTCTCATTCTCTATACTACTAGAAAACCGGTCGCTCCCCATTTGTGATTCTCTCCGTTAAAGGCTTTCGTTGCTTTTTGTAATTTATAAGTTGAGAAGTGTACAAGTTTATTAGAAGTGCTTATTTTTTGTTGTCAGTCTAGAAGAGTAGACATAGGCTAGATAAGCAGAATCACTACTTATTTTCTTGCAATATCTTCCATTTCCTTATTCATCTTTACATCTATTCGACGGAAGCACTTGTATTTGCTATTCTACCAAAGTTTAACTTGAAGTGATCCAGCGAAAATTCGTCAAGTCTTCATTCGACATATTCACTTCCTTCTAGATAGTATCATTAGCTTCAACAATTGCTATGAGAGCAAGCCCCCCATATTTTTGAAGTGTTATATTTCAAGCGCATAAATAATGCCAACAGTTAATCCACTACTTGACCACCAAACTTTAATAGAATTAATTATAGCTAAGAAATGCTATATAATGGGGATGGATGGAGAAAACTTATTGCTGCTGTCGTTCCCTTGCTCTATAATTGTCTACTGTATCATTACTTTTGTCGCAGGGAGCCAAAACTGGAAGTTCTTGACCTGGCGAGAGTTGATCGTTCATGGCTCAATTGGAGCACTTATCCACCTTGCCTAAACTTCAAGTGAGCTTGAACTGTGTGGGAATCATAGCACACTTATCGACTCTCCAAATCTGTTGTGCCAGACCAATTTAAAAGAGCTACTGTTGGATATGCCTGTGGATGGCCCAATGACCCATCTGTATTTTCACGAGTTCCTTTGCCTCGATGAGTGTTCCACACATCACCGCCCTATCTCGGAGAGTTAAGGCGCCCTTCCTCACCGGAAGCATCTTCAACTTTGGCAATGCACAAATCTGCAATGCCTTCTGATTCCCTTGAGCTCACCGGAACCTGATCATCAATCGCTCTTCGCTGAGAACCTCTCTTGATTTGTCACGTTTGGAAAACCTTATCGTACTGCAAATCTTATCTACACCAGTCGAGCACATGATGCCGTACAGAAAGTATATTTTAGATTATTTTCAATTAATTTTGGTTTTCATTCAATCTTCCCCATTTATTTTATATTTTATCTATTTTTTTATTAGACCAAAACAATCAAATAGTGAAATTTCCACTTACATATTGTTTTGGTATTAATTAGCTATTGCCTCTAAACTCATGAGTGTGTGGATGTAACCACTCTTAATAATGATTTATTCTCTTATCGATACGTCATATTGAATATTATTTAAAGAAAAGTGAAACAATTTTTTCACTTTAAACTTGCGCACAATGACCATAGGAGTACTATAACAGATGCATACTGCGGGTTGAGTGCTAGCTCTTGTGTAGATTGAAAAGCAACAGATTGACTATACATAAATTTTATTAAAACTTAACTTAGCATGTTAACAAAAAGCTTGTGATCCCTAAGAGAATATCTATTACGTTATATTTAAGGAGTTCGATCTTTATTTAATGTTTACAATTACCATTCACATCAAGCAAATTAAAAAACATGAAACAAAGTGAGATAACTATAAATGAGTTATATCTAGATAGATATGGCTTTAATTAATAGTCTTAAGATTTTTACAGTGATATTTCTATTAAATTGATTATAGTGCCTAAACCGACCCAGTGCCCCATCAGGTCGGGTTAGCCGCCCTATGTCGCTGGAATGGGCCCACCATGTCCGTCCCAGCCCAGATTTTCCCTTCCGGCCCATCTTTAGTCTTTCCCAACTTGTTTGGGCCCATTTCTAGTGCGTGAGGGGCCCTTGGGAGCATAGTCTATGAAAGAGAAGCATCAAATCACAGTGCATGCAAATTTTAGTTCAAACTTGTTCATGAGATCAATGCAATGGATCCCTCCTTCTGGACAGTTTTGGTATTCTTTCGAAGTATAGAGATGACGGGATCTGTAGACACCATAGATGATGAAAGGTTGGTTGAACTACTACATAACAAGAAAGAAAAGCTTTTCTAGCAAAAAAAACACAAGAAAGAAAAGCCGTGAATGGAAAGTAGGTGTCAAATCGATGTTGAAGACTATTTAATCTCAGAAAATGTTGATTGGAGTGCGTGAGCCTTTTCAAAAAACTTGTGTTATTACTTATTAGAGATCAATGGGATATGTAATTTGTAGCGAACTCCATCCTTTGAGTGTCAAGCAGCACGAGAAAACAAGAATTAAGCAAATTTAGAAACTTTTTATCACTTGTACTAAAATTTCATCTCTTTTGCAATTTAATTGATTTGTTTGGATAGAAGAGAGGAAACATCGTTTGCTGATTATATGCCCCTCTTTTGCTAGTATATGTGTAATGCCTTTTTTTTTTTTTTTAATAGTTATAAATGTTACTGTTTCCCCATATGTTACACTTATCCAAGAGCAAGGGAGTCGGAGGCAACAATATATTACCATTTGTTTAACCGGAAAAGTACAGATGTTCTTTATATGTAGCTTTCCATGGAAAAAGGGCCAATTTACCAATTGCACTTGAAACATTAATATCGAGTGCATAAGCCAAGCCCCATGCTGGTTCTTTCTGCTCTTGAACACCATGCTTGCTCTTGATTGCTAAAACAATGTGCAAAACATAAAAGCAAGAAGGTGCTCTGACTCTTCAATTCCTTTATGTTTTTAGGGATTTTTATCTTGCCACAAGCTGAGGATAAGAAATTAACCGAGTAAGCTTACCGGGAAAATAGGAAGGACCTCTTTTATATTAATCAGAATTCAACAGGCAGATGGTGATGTTTCTAAATAGAAGCCCCTCCATTTACCTAAAATCAATTAGACAACAGTACAACACCCGAATTTAATTAAGACATTCAAGTAAACTGTATACTTAGTTTCAAATTAAAAGATCATAAACCAGTGTGCTTTACGTTGTTTGAAATAGCTCACTCCTGAACTTTCCACATTTTTAGAACAGAAGAATTTCTTGGTGATCAATATTCTCATATTTCCTATCATGAGGCATTTCAACTGAGATTTGGTTTTTCCCATCAATTAATTTACATCATTAGGGCGTTCGTCTCTGCTTACCCATGGATTTTGTTTATTATTAGCTCTCTACTGTAGGCTCTATGGACATGGTCGGAGCTGAAAGATCAAATTGGATTTGTGATGCTTGTTATAACAAGCGTTGTGAAAATTTCTCTAAGTCTCACTTAAATCGACGGTGATTGGAGACGCATCTCTAACACACAACCATCAAACAAAGCATGGAAACCTGGCAATGCAACAAATTACTCCACAAAAGATAATTTATTTCCTAACGGTTGAAATAATTTTCTACTCATATTACAATCTTCATCAAACATAGGAAAACAATGCCATTTTCTGATAAAGTGACTTCTTAAAAAACTCTTTCTAATTAGATCATATTTCCCGTGAAATAAACAGAGTCCACCTAAAAATTTTCATAAGCAGACAATTGCCGGGTTATTAAAATAAACAATTTAATCGTACGGGCAGCAAAGATAATTTACTAAAATCTCCACCGTCCATTAATTGAGAAGCTTTGACGGTTGACGCTCGAATTCTCGGCGGTCGTTTTCCAATCCCATAGAAAATGGATATTAGTGCCCAGTAGTCGCAGTTTCGCAATCATTCAAATTATGCGATTCACACGTATAGCCGACTCAGGCTGACTCATCGCAAGCCTCTATATGTCTGTTTCTCGGGTATTTGCAAGAAGGGGCCAGCTAACAAAAATCATGTGTGGGTTATTATCATTCAAGTGGCGACGAATTCGGTGGAAGGGATATAAATTAATGTTGCATTTTTATATACTAGTCGTATTTTTTAATTTGGACAGCTAACAAAAATCATGTGTGGGTTATTATTATTCAAGTGGCGACGAATTCGGTGGAATAATTTTCTGAAGAAATAATAAATAAGTAGGTACGTTTTGGTTAGTCAGATATAAATTACAGGTAGCTGACCATGTCTTCCACTTCAACTACTACTTACTATAAATAATTAGCGCATTTGTTTACTGCAAACCGAGGGCCAGGATCACGAGAAATCGACGACCAAGGAATTATTTTTTAGTCAATTAGGACACACATGAGATAGTCAAAATTGGAAGCGCTCTAGATTCTCAATATGAACATATAAAACATATAATACGACAAACATACTTCGAGAGAGCTTTTGAAATTATCAGCAAGCCCCATCTCGCCCTCCGTCTTCTGGACATGAACTTTTTAATTTTTTCAATTTAATTTTAAATTTTTGTGTAATATTCCAATGTGTAAGAGTTTTATGATGTAGGCTACATTAATCGAAATTGTAATTTATTGTTTTATGAGATTTGGTCTAACAAAGTGAGATATAAAGTTTCTTCATTAGTCTAATGTGAAGCTAGCTAGTATGGGCCGAGTTGAGTCCAGTCCGTGATGAGATGACCTAGTTGAAAACTTCTTTAAATACTCATCTCTCCTCTAACCCTGATACACAAATTATCCTCATGTAAGGAGCGTTTATTAAACGCTAAAGATGAAAGGCAATCTAATTGAGTTAGTGATATAGAGGATAAACTTAAGTAAGGGTTCATTGTCTAATATAATTGAAGCTATTGAGGCTTTCAGTGGACGTAAAATAGAGAAACTCTTTTATAGAGTTCTTGAAAGTAGTATATTTGAAGATGGGATAACTTTTAAGTACTTATGGGATAACTTTGGTGAGATAGATCTATTTTATCATTATCTTCATTATGAAAATATTGAATTGTATGTTAAGCATGTCGATGATGAAGAGACAAATGCTAAGATTGGGGGTTGAGATGGAAATTGGAGGTTTGTCTGATGTGAATATGGAAAGTGTTAATAATATGACTGGTAATGTATTCGAAAAAGTAACTGGGTATGCCAAAATTGACGGGAGTCGGGTTGAGGTTGATAATAGGAATTTGGATGGTGAGGGTGACGATGTATGTAATTTGGTGGATGTGGAACGGTCAAGTGACAATGATGATTTTGAATTGGTTGATGCAAGAAGAAATTTAAAGGAATTTTCAGTGAGACATGGGCTCAAAATTGGAATTAACATTGAAGAAACTTCCCAATTAGACATTGACTCTCCAATAGAGTTATCAATTGACCCTCTAATGTTAGATACTTCTGGGTACGAAACAAAGTACTATCATTCAGATGAGGAAGAAAGTCTTCATTCAAGTTCAGATGATGAAGGTAAAATTGAGGAAGATGATGTTATTTCAAGAAGGAGGAGTAGATTTCCATCATATGATCGAGATAGTAGGAATCTAGTATTTATTATCGACATGACATTTGAGGTACTCTATAGCTGATCAAAGAGCAATTAAATACGCCAAGAATAATACTATATTTGTAAGAGCCAAGTGTGCCCAGGCTAATTGTAATTGGATGATTTGTGGTGCTCTTGACAGCAACACCGAATCATTCCATTTGAAAAAGTACATGGATGAGCATATATATAGTATCACTTTTGAGAACAAGAGAGTGCCCATTTCTTTCTTAGCTAAACACTACATGATTCTCATTTCTACAATGCCTAAAACCAATGCACCTCAGTTGAAAAAACTAGTTAGAAAACAGTTGGGGGTGAATATCACTTTGAGACTATGACCAAAAAAATAAAATATCACTTTGAGTCGATGCAAGAGCACAATGCTAAAAGTGTTCAAGGAATTGCAAAACAATTATAAGACGTATGCATAGATGTACGACTACTTGGGAGAGATTTACAACGCAAGCCACACGAGTACAGTCAATAGGGCTTACATTAGCTTTGACACACATAAAAAATGATTTTTGGCAAGATGTTGGAAGATCATTGTATTAGATGGATGTTTCCTTAGGGGATTGATCAAGGGTGAGTTGTTGTGTGTGTCGCAACCTGACCTCCTCGTCATCAAGAAAGAGAGAGAAGGTCGGATTTAGGAGTATTTGACCATGAGAGTTTCCTCATGGTTCGTGTTTCAAAAGACGTCATCACCTCGTCTTTCAGAATAAACCCTTGTGAGTTCCCTCGTTCATGATCACGAGCTTTCCCAAGCTCGTACCTCGCATGATAATGAAAGGTATTGTAATTTGTACCCACACGGGCGACGCACCTCAAAAGAAGATGTCGGGTGTGGATATTGACTTTAGGGATATTTTTACCATGATTGTCTTTTGGATCATACTCTTCACCCTTAAGGGCGGTATCACTTCATTCTTTGGGCTATTGTCACATCAAGTATGCTAAATCATGGTGAGCCTCGTCGAGACCCATACCCCTTACAACGGGTTTATTTTATATCTAGTTATTTAGAAAAACCTAAAAAGACAAGAGTCACCACTAGCCTCGTTTTTGGGGGTCGAGTAGAAAATCCAATCGAGGGTGGGGAGTTGTCCCTCAATTTCTTCGCAACTAGAGATTCTAGGTTTGAGGACTTAAGTTATGCTAACATTTCTATTAGCGCCCTTTCGTACCTAATGGTTTGTCGTGTTTTCTAAGGTGTCCATGCATTTCTTTTTACTTTTTCAGGTCGATCACATTAACTAGGTGATCATGCGTAGATGGTTGATTTCATGCAATTCTATTTCTATGAAAAAAGAAAAGAAAGTACGCAATTGAAATTTAAAAAAAAAGAAAGAAAAAAGACAGTAAGTAAACATCATGTAGATGATTTAGGGAAAGCGGTAAATCTAACATGCAGCCCTAAATGATGAACAAAAATAAAGCAAAAGAAATAAAACCTGCACCTCATCGGGTGTTTATACAACGCAAGACAACCCGAAACATATATTGGAGACGAATGATACAAAAAATATGGTCAGATAGGATTGTTCACGTGCTTATCAATAACCATATCACTTTTGGTGTCAATCGTAGGTCTTCGTTTAAGTATATTTTCTGATGGTGTTGGCATCTTAAATGTCTGCGCGAGAAGGCAAAAGTACCAATATAAAACTAGAGAGTATGTGCTATTGGCTCTGCCTTTCAGACACAGGTGAAGTTACCCCAAGGCTTGCCTCATCGAGATTGGCGGTCTTGAGGAACTTTGTCTTGAGATCCTTTAGATATTTGCAGTAATATTTCTACTTGTTCGGTAACTTTCGGCTTCATAGGGTTCAGAGTCTGTTTTCCTGAACTGGTGCGACTCTGGTGCTTCATTTTCTCTGCAATCGGTTGCAATGGAAACCCGTGCACCCATCAATGATATTGGAGAAGCTGGTTCTTCCCGGAAGCACAAGCCTGTGCAAATACCTGAAGCAGTTGAAGGGTGGGACTATGAAGTGTTCTTGAGCTTCAGAGGACCGGATACTCGCACAGGCATCGCCGATTATCTTTACGTAAGTCTCAAAGAAGCAGGAATCCGAACATACCGAGAAAACGAAGAGCTTCACTTTGGTGAAGAGATTGGCCCAGAGCTTCTTGGAGCGATTGAGCAATCTAAGGTCTCCATACCCATCTTCTCTAACGGATATGCTTCCAGCAGATGGTGCCTTCATGAGCTAGCTCATATGGTGGACTGTAGGAGGAAGGGACAGATAATCATGCCCATTTTCTACTATGTCGAACCATTCGAGGTTCAAAATCAAACCGGAGGTTACAGTGAGGCCTTGCTTGCACATGAAAACAAGAAGAGTGTGGACGATGAGACCATCCGGAAGTGGAGAGCTGCTCTCAATGAGGTTGGAGGGTTAAAGGGATGGGACATACAAAACGGGGATAGGTACAGAATCTTCCATCCTTACATTGCATGCCAAAATGGAAGCTCTCTTGCTTTCAGTTGCTTTTCTTTTGCTGTGGGGACTATCAATCTCATGATATCCTTCTCTCTTATCAATCCATAGAGATTGCACAAATGCAATTGTCATGTTGGTGCGAATGCAAGAGACCACGACACATTGGATGCTTTTCCTTTGTCTTTATGTTACGAAAGAAATTCAAGAACAAATGCTTTTCTGTTGTACTTAACAGTAAAAAGCCAGTGTACGCACGAGGTTTGAAAATTATTTTTCGTTTTACTCAGAAAAATTGTAGCCACGTTATTTCCCTTTCTTCGAGTAATGTTTCGACATTTTAATTTGACATTTCTTCTTTCATCCAAAAATATTATTAACAAATAATATGAAAACATTTATGCATATATATGTAATGAGCGATGCATATGAATATTCATCATATTGTATGCTGAAAATTAATGAAGAAACTTAATGGATCTATCGTTTATTGTTCAGAACTCTTAAGACGGCTACGATGTGCTAATCGTAAAGCTATTTTGTGAAGGAGATGCTTGTGTACGCATACGAAATACACGTAATAAGATCATCCTTTGTTTCTTTTATTAGCAAGATATTGTGATCATCTACTGTACTTGACGGTTGCGTAGCTGTTCTAAATCTGCACAAGGTTTGAGCATCTGGCTAGCATGTCCATGAATTAATTCTTCCTGATCAATGCAATACGTAGTTCCACTTGCAGTTGCACTTCTTGTTGCCTCCTGTGGCTTCCACAGCGTAGTAATATCAAATCCTGATGTCATATATTTCAGCTTGCCGATTCTAACTTACTTTCTATTCACCTTGGCCTTTCTCATCGTTTATGTCATTAGGCATGAAGGACAGCTGGTTAAACATATCATTACGAAGGTTTTAAGTGAGCTGAAAAAGGCTTATTTGGTGGTTACTGACTTCTTGGTCGGAGTTGACAACAATGTGAAAGATATTCTAGGGATCATAAGCACCAGCATAGATGATGTAAAAATCGTGGGAATCCATGGCATGGGTGGTATCGGAAAAACGACTCTTGCAAAGGTAGTCTACAACAAACTTTCCCAGGACTTTGATGATTGTTGTTTCCTTGACGATGTTAGAGAAACTTCAAACTTGAAAGGAATTGTATATCTGCAGAATCGTCTAATTTCAGACCTTTCAAAACGGGCACTTCCATTTGCTAATGGCGTGGACGAGGGGATAATGATGATAGAGGAAAGATTTTCCACTAAGAAAGCTCTTATTTTTCTTGATGATGTTGACGAAAAAAGTCAATTGATTGCACTATTGGGGAGGCAATGTTGCTTTGGTCCAGGAAGCCAGATACTTATAACCACAAGAAATGCAATTGTTCTTCGTGAATTTGATGTAAAATTGATTTATCCAGTTGGTGAGATGGATTCGAATAGATCGCTTCAGCTATTCAGCAAGCATGCTTTTAGAAGAGATCACCCTCCACCAGAAAAATTGGAGCTGTCTAGAGAAATTGTGAAGATAGCCCAAGGTCTTCCATTGGTTCTTGAGGTGATGGGTTCAACTTTATCATGGTGTGAACAAAGAGAAGATATCTGGGATGAGTACTTGGAGAAGTGGAAAATGGGTCATATTGAGGCAATTCAAAGTAAGTTGATGATAAGTTACAAAGCATTAGATCCTTGCCAAAGGCAGATATTTCTTGATATAGCGTGTCTTTTCATCGGATATGACAAGAATATTGTTATGTACATGTGGAAAGATTGTGGTTTATGCCCAGCACATGGTCTTGAAGTTTTTCAAATGATGTCACTGATTAAAATTGGAAAAGGAAATGAGTTGTGGATGCATGATCATCTCAAAGATCTTGGTAGAGAAATCACTTCTCAAGAAAGTGGGGGGGAATTGGCCCAAAATAGTAGATTGTGGAACCACAAAGATGCACTGGCCATACTATTGAGAAAGGAGGTAAATACTAAGTTTGATTACTAAAATACAATTACGGACCGTTCTTGTGAAATTCTAACTTTGTCCCAAGATTTTTCTCTTAATTAACTAACTATATCTTCCTTTTCATTAATTTGTCTTGTTTCAATATTCAGAGAAATGAAAAGCTCGAAGCCCTCAGTCTGAAATTTGACGAATTTTTGGAGTATTGTTTCCCTCTTGAAAGATTTGCAACGCTACCAAATCTAAGGTTCCTTCAAGCGGACAGCACATCCCTCAATCCCAACTCAGTCGAACGTTTCCTTTCAGAAGCTGCCCTACTTTGGCATAACAAATCTTTCATTTTTTCACCGATGAATATATTAAAAAGGAAGAGACAACTCCTTCCAAATTTAAGATGGCTCATGTGGCATAATTTTCCTTTGCGGGCACTCCCAATGACTTATTTTTCAATGAATAATATAGTTATCCTTGATTTCTCATGGAGTAACATTACATATGATTGGGGCGGATGGAGACATATCAAGGTACATTCTGTTCTAGAACAATCTTCTTACTAATGTTATTCTCTCCCCGTAGAATTTATATACATGTTACTATATTGGTGTTGCAGAGAGCGTGCAAATTGAAAGTTCTTAATCTTGTGAACTGCACCCGCTTGACCAAGACTCCCGATCTGTCTGAATTACTCACATTGGAGAGATTGATTCTTGATGATTGTTATAGATTGGCTGAAATTGACTCGTCAATCGGTAAATTGAAGAACTTGATTTTCTTGAGCTTAATAGGTTGCAGGGAACTCCAGTATTTGCCAGAAGAGCTAGTTGGCCTGCCAAGTCTAGCAGAACTTCTCCTTGATGGAACTTCAATACGAGAAATTCCCGAATGTTGGGCTTTGAATAAGTTGGAGAATCTCAATGTTCACAATTCCCCATCAGTAAAAACATCGGGTTCAATCAACTGTCTAACTTCTTTGTTAAAGCTTTCTTTAGTTAGTACATTTATAACTCACCTACCCGACTCTATTGGAGCATTGACAAGTCTTGAGCGCTTGAATTTGAAAAGATGTCGCATAAACAAGCTTCCGTACTCCATTGGAAAATTACAGTCATTGACCGAGTTAGATCTATTTTGTACAGGAATCACAGAGTTACCTGACTCTATGGAATGTCTAGAGAATCTAAAAGCACTGATAGTATTCGAAGGGTATGACTCGGAAGGTATATCTACCTTGCCTAAACTTCCAAAAAGCTTGACTTCTCTGGCACTTTCGTCGATGTCTTTGGAAGCTATTCCTGATCTTTCAAACCTGATCAACTTGGAACTGCTGATTCTGTTAATGGGAGAGCCTGACATCCCTAGCCTGTCTGAGTTGGTGGAAGATCCCATGCCTTGGTGGCTTGGGAGGCTATCCAAATTACAATCCTTGGTGTTGTGCATCCCACACATGACTAACCTATCTCCTGAGCTAGGTGACCTTTCTCACTTGAAGTTTCTTTACCTCTTTCAGTGCGCAAGTCTCCAATGCATTCCGCAGATCTCCTCAAGTATCTCGAAGCTTTATATGATGAGTTGCTGGTCACTGACCACACTTGATATTTCAAATTTGAAGACCCTATCCCAACTTCGTATTCTAGATACACCCGTAGAGGATCTTTCCGGGCGTGAATTGCTAGACAATCTGCTAGAGTGGAAGATAAAAAAAAATGAAAACAATGAAAAATCTTATATTTCTGTGATCGAGGAGTTGGTTAAAATGGTGTTGGACTGGCACAGCATCAGAAATATTTAGGCGCTGGAACTCTGGATTCGTCTCTGTCAGGCTACGAAGTTCTGTGCGAGTGAGGAACGCTAGGATACATTTGAAGATTGAGCCTGCACTGTGGCTGCAACTATTTGCAAATTTTAAGGTGTGGTAGAATGAGGGTTTTTGGGTTCAGCATTTTTGAATCCTTAAAAGCTTCTCCATTGGAAATTGCAATTGCTGTTAAGGTAAAATTTCATTGGTACTTTTGTCTGGAAAAACAATTTGAAGAGGACATTCTTTGCTGTTGGGGTAATGAAAGGAGATGATGTCACAGAAATGAAAGGTACATGAGCATCGATGGCACCATGGATGCTTTTGATGGGGAACTCGAATTCAATGAAGCTGTATTCTCATCGACAAAGTTATCTTCTTTCATTGTATTTTTTTCAGATAAAGTTTTATGACAAGCAGGACCAAAATCCACGTTGTCGAAACTACCGGTGAGCCCGACCTATCCGGCAATTATAGCACACTTTTGAGCTATTCCAAATCTTTTTTGCCAGACCAATTTGAAAGAGCTACTGTTGTATATACCGGTGGATGGCCCCACCGACATTTACTCCTCTTTTTTATCTATCTTTCCCAAGAAAAATAACGCAATTTTTTCACCTAAAACTTGCACACGATGACCATAAAACTGCTACGACAGGTGCACATCGTGAGTTGAGTGCTACCTCTTTGCAGGTACATTGAAAAGCAATAGATCATCTATGCATAAGCTTAAATAAAACTAAAAGGTTGTGATCCCTAAGATAGAATATATTGTTATTTAAATTTTAAGGAGTTCGATCTTTGAGTATCCACATCAATCAAATTGAGAAATAAGAAAAAAAGTAACGTAGATCTGGCTTTTTTTTTTTTTTAAAATATATGGTTTAATATTGTATTAAGATTTTTACAGCGGTATTTCTATTAGATCGATTGTAGCGCTCAAACTAAATGACACCGATACTGACACGCGACACGCAATACGACACGACACGATACGCCAACATGTCGTTTCTCAAAAAGCAGAGAATTCCGACACGTTAGGACATGTTGTATATTAAATGTATATTTTTATATATTTTCTATAATTATTTCAATCAAATTAATTTGATTCAAATTCACAAATACAAAATAAAAACGCCTAGAATGAATTTATACTAAAAATATTAATCCACCATTTATTAATATCATTCATTGCTTCAATTTGACAAATTCAACTCAATTCCAATAATTCATAAAATTTGGAGAAAAAAAAAAGCAATTCACGTTCTAGACCCGCGTGACAAACATGTCGTAAGAGAAGAGAAAAAAACTAGGAGTTGAATTGTATATCACGGAAGTGAAAGTCAAAATAGAAGAGAAGACTAGATTTTTCTTCTTTCCCATTTTATTATTTTTATTATTTTTATTATTGTTTTGTATTTTTTACATATATACATGTTGACCCATTATTTATTGAAAATTTTTCAAATTGATCTCATGTGTTGGAATCACTTGTAGGAAACTCACATGTCGAAATTCCAACTCGAGTGTCGGAAAGTGTTGGGAAAGTTGACTAAGTATTGGATTTTTTGACACGTGTTGACCAAGTATCAAAGAGTGTCCGAAAGTGTGAGAGTGTCGGACATGTGTCGGGATGTCGACACAACATGAAGGCTCTTAGAGAGTGTTAATGGTTCTTAGAGTTGAAACCGACCCAATGCCCCCATAGACCGAGTCAGCAGCCCGATTTTGCTAGAGTGGGCGAGCCTCATCCGTCCTGGCCTAATTTTTCCGCTTCCCAGCCCATCTTTAGCCTTTCGCAACTTGTTTTGGCCCAATTCTGGTATGTGGGGCCCCTTGGGAGCATGGTCAATGACGGAGAAGCATCAAACCACAGTGCAATAGTGCATGCATACTTCAATTTAAAAACTTCTTCATTTGGACAAGGGGATGGATCCATACTTCAATTTAAAAACTGTTCTGTTATACTTTTGAAGTGTAGAGACGCCAATCTTATAAAAAGTGAAACCAAATCACTGTACTTTGGATTTATTAATTGAAAGGCTATTGTTCCAATTAATTTAAAACGATGTAATATGTATTTTTTTTTTTTTTATCTCAATAACTCCCTCAGACGGAGGTTTACAAGATGACAGGGGCTGTAGAACTCCGTACATGATGAAAGGTTGGTTGGAATACTGCTTGACAAGAAAGAAAAGCCATGAATGAAAAGAGAGTGAGAAATCAATGTCGAAGACTTTTGGTCTCATAAAATGTTAAATAGATTGTACAAGTGGTTTCAAAAGCTTAAGTTAATAGGGATCAATGTGATGTGTAATTTCTGGTGAACTCCATCCTCTGGATTTTAAGTCACACAAGAAAACAAGAATTGAGCAAATGCAGAAAACCTTTTTCCTCTTCCACTAAAATTTCGTCTCCATTGCAACTTACTTGATTTGTTAGGATAGAAGAGAGGAAACAACGTATGCTGTCTATGTGCCCCACTTGTGCTAGTGAATGTATAATGTCTTTCTTTCCGAATGAACTAGTGGAGGAAGTTCTCCAAATGTGACTGACCATCCGAAATGAGAAAAAGCCAAGATGAGATCCCGTAAAAATTCAAGGGGCAAACTCAAGATCATGATCGAGATTGAGGCTATCAAGCCCCGGACCTTTTCCCCGCCTCAGGAACACGACATCCACGGGAATTAATTTTGTAACGTTCCAGGAGGCGTTGCCGTCCCATTAATCTTTATCTTTCAATTAAACACATGCGAAAGCATACAACATCAACAGCCTATCAATAAACAGCAACACGATAGCAAGGAAAACACATACACTAATACACAACTTATATATTGCTTCATTAGATTAGAACTTTTAATTTACAAGCCCGTTTATTGGGCCATTCCGATACACATCCAAAAAGGATAGGGTAGGGTGTTAGTCCTAGCTCTTCTATGAGGGTGACTACCAAAAATGGTTCCCATCAAGAGGATGGCTCCTCATAGCTTGGGCTCAGGGTCTTAATCCGTGGAAATTAACATTCACATGATTACCTGACATGTTAAGAAGTAATAAAATAGATGTAAGCTTCCCCGTACCAAAAATCTCTAGTTCGTAAAAATAAAGCATTTTTTTCAAGAAAAGAACAATACCAAGAAATGCATTAGAGAAATTTAATGTAATTAAGTCCCCATATCCAAAATCTCTGATTCGTAAGAATAAAACATTTCTCCCAATACTTTATATGGGTTTCCAATTAACCCACCATCAATTGATTAGTAGTGATTCCTGAATGAAAATAATTTGCATGTTAACAACTTAAACCCTAAGTTGCAAATTGAAATAGGCTTGGAAGAGCTCGAGTTAAGATCAAGATTAATAATCCATTAGCCGAACCTTAAGTAGTGCACTTGGTGAGGTCGCGGCAGTGCCATTGTTATCTTCTTCTGTAGCTTGTTCACATGCATTCATTCGCCGTAGAGATGATCTCAAAAGAAGAGATACTTGTCGCTATCAATACAAATATAAAGTCAACTCGAAAATATAAGAGCTTCATAGGCCACTCCTAATCAAGAACATATGAGTAGGTAGATCTGCAAAATTGCAGATTAGGCAACAATAAAACATGTAAGGAAAAGATGTTACTACAGAACATAGCAGTGCACTACTACTTTTGTTCACGAGTAGCGGCTCTATGTAATTTCAGTTCTTCAATTAAAGAAGTCAAGTCTGTATAAGATGATCCACCTTCTTCAACATCCGCTCTAGCAATTTCCTGGAGCACCTTTGTCCTTCTTCTCATTTCCTCAGCCTCTTCACCTACCATAATCTGCCTCACCGCCTTGCAGATGTCGTCTCTACCGACGATATCTCCAGCAACTCCGATATCAACCCACCGTTTAACCCCAACACCAATCCCAACCCGAAGCACCTGAGTCACCAACTTTTCGGTTAAGAATTGTTCATGAGTCACGGGTCGCGTAACCATAGGAAGCCCAGCACATATTCCTTCCAGAATTGAGTTCCAACCGCAGTGAGTCATGAATCCTCCGACTGATACGTGATCAAGTATCAGCATTTGGGGTGCCCATCCTCTTATGATCAGGCCCTTCCCATCCATTCTCTCCTCGAAACCTTGCGGTAGCCAATCGTCATCATCTCCATTTTGCACTTCCTTCTTCCCTTTCTGGGCTACCCATATGAAGTTTTGTTCAGAAGTTTCAAGTCCTAATGCAATTTCCATAAGCTGCTGAGAATCAAAGCTGGCCTCACTACCGAAACACACATAAATGACGGAATTAGGTTCTTTGGAGTCCAGCCATTTCAAGCACTCATCCTCGTCAACAGATGCTTCCTTTCCTCTATGCGTTTTATCTTCCACGTCCTTATTGTACAATAAGAGAGGACCAACAAGCCAGGCCTTCCTGCCCAACACATTCCTAAAATAATCTGCATAATTTTTTTCGAGTTGATAACAGCTGTTAACAACATTTCCGAAGCACTTTAACTGTGATGCATATGCTTCTCTCAACAACTTGGCAAAATCATCGTCTTGTTTATGATGATCAGCTAGTTGATGCCTAGTCAGCTGTATCTCCCCAGGAAGGTCAGGCACAATAAAAGCTTCTCAGTCAGATGAAACTTTCTTGTGGGGTTCATATCGACTAATGGCTTCATACGCGCACATTGAGAATAAACAAAAAACTTCAACAGCTATTCTAGGAATTTTACACTCAGCAGCAACATCTGTAGCCCATGGAAAGAGCACATCTGCTATGAGGCAATTGGGTCTATGTTCTTGCAGGAGCCGCAGAAGAGGTTCTTGGAGCATGCTCAAGGCCTTAAAGAACTTAACCAACAGTTCTCTAGTGTTCGCACCGGAACTGGAAATGATGGTTTCTATGTTCTCGCAGCCCTCAGGCAACCCGACCTCCACGGAAGGGAGCTTGACAGTTAGGATGTCGATATCCAAACCAGAGTGCTTCGTTCTCTCGATGTGCTTCGAGTAAATGGTGAGGTTGAGATGGGTGGTGACTATGGTGGCTTTGATGCCTCGGGTTGCGAAAAGTTTGGCCATCTCGATAGTCGGGATCATGTGGCCATGAGCCATGAACGGCAGGACGAAGATGTGAAGTCGGTGAAGTTCGCTATCCATGGCAATTTTCACACGGATTGATCTGAGATTAGAAAAATTATAGGAGGAGAAAGATGGACCCGGTTTAGCTTCTTCTGGGTTTTCTTGAAAATGGCAAAATACAGAGACTCTTTCACGACCACGCTCCTATAAATATCATGATTTTATAGAGATTGTCAGTCCCACGCTGTTTGGAGCAGAAGGGAAAACATAATCACGCGATCAGCCAAATATTGCGTCCCGTATTTTGACCACATGGAAGGGCTATTAGGCCATACGTCACATGTTCTGCACTCATCATCTCTATTATGAAAGCAAAATTGCCTATCGGGAAATAAAAAATATGGTAACATTATTGATTCCCCTTACAAATTTTTAGATAGTCGAGGCTATATTAGATAGTCGATGCTAGGATTAAGACCCTAGGTGCTTCTATATGCTTGGAATGATATATTGAATGTGTTGAAATGAGTGATGGATGATCCATTGATTGACGATGATTGATTGTTCCTTCTGGAAATTCGTAGTGCTTCTACATCCTTCGTTCTATTATTATTCAAGAGTAGACATAATCTTGTCCATTCGTTGGAAGCTTAAAATGGTACATCGGAAATGCCAAGTCATCAATTCATGACATAAGGGAATTAGCCAATTAGAGTATAGCTTAAGGCTCAAGTGACCTGATCTTAGCTAAAATTCAATCTTGCAAAGACCTATATATTACATGTCATTTACACTAGGTAATATATTCAGAGGAAATATATCAACATAGAAAGAAATATTTACACCTAAAACATCTCAAACTAATCTAAAATAAATGAATAAATAAACCCAAATATACTCATTTATCTCATAAACTAGGAAAGTGTCTTCTAATCTCCTAGTAAAATCTTCTGAGAATTCTGAAAGTACGTTGGTCAACCACGAAAAGACCTTCGGAGAGCCCTTATGGCTCCTCCAAGGGGCATTCATTATGCGCCATGGGACACTCAACTCGAGGGTTGAAGTCTTGGTTGCCTCAATTCTATAGTACTCTCTTACAAAAGCTATTGCAAGCCTTCTATAATCGGGGACCACGTTGACCTCCTATTGGCGATATAACACCACTTGCCATTTTGGTTAAATAGTGTTCATTAGGGCCGGCACCTTCTGAAATTCCGGTATAAGATAACCATTCCAGATTATTTCTGATGGCCCTAACCATGTGTGACACTACATCACCGTCATTCCGCCGATAATTAGCTAATTCTATTTTCAGCCCTTCAAGTCTTGCCTTTTGTTCGTCCATTCTTAGAAATATAGGAATGCGTACAAAATTCATCATTGTTCCTGCAGCAAACGCCGAACAAAATGGATTACATATAATCCACAACAAACATAATCGAAAAAACATATTTTTCCTTCTTTTTTTTTTTTTGGCCAGTCAACGGTGGTCAACGTCAGCCAACGGTGGTTAACGACTGGTCAACTCTAGTCAATGGGTCGGGTCAACAGGTCAGATAGGGACAAAACAGTAATAACATCGAACAATAAGGGCATACTAGTAAAAATAACTGTCAAGGGCAAAAACGTAATATTATAAGGTGGTCCCCGGCGTCTATCCACCCGTCATTTTTCTCATCTCGACGAGGACTACGACCTTGCACTATCCAAAATAAATTTTTGTTTAGAAAAATAAAAAAAGAAAGGCAAACAAGAGCGGGTGTCGGGATTTTACGTCCCCAAGCGTCCAACGACATCGTTTCTCGCAATTTCGGTCAAAAGCAATTCATAAACATCAACAATGATAGGGAAACATGAACAACATCGCTCTAACACCAGTGTTGGAAACAAATTCTAAAAACCAATCCAATACTCAAACGATTGAATACCGAAAACGAACGCGGGAACATGCTCGAAAACATGTAACACCGATCGAAGGCATGTCACGGAGATGGACATACCTTGATTGCCACGGAGATTAAGTACCGTTGCGGTCTCGGAGGAATCCTTTGAAGCCGTGGAGCTCCATTCATCAAGAAGGAGTATACTGCTTCAAAAAATTATAGGAGGCTAAAGATGGACCCGGTTTAGCTTCTTCTGGGTTTTCTTGAAAATGGCAAAATACAGACACTCTTTCACGACCACGCTCCTATAAATATCATGACTTTATAGAGATTCAGTCCCGCGCCGTTTGGAGAAGAAGGGAAAACATAATCACGCGATCAGCCAAATATTGCGTCCTGTCTTTTGATTACATGGAAGGGCTATTAGGCCAGACTTCACGTGTTCTGCACTCATCATCTCTATTATGGAAGCAAAATTGCCTATCGGGAACTAAAAAATATGGTAACATTATTGATTCCACTTACAAATTTTTAGATAGTCGAGGCTATATTAGATAGTCGATGCCAGGATTCAAACCCTAGGTGCTTCTATATGCTTGGAATGATAGATTGAATGTGTTGAAATGAGTGATGGATGATCCATTGATTGATGATGATTGATTGTTACTTCTGGAAATTCGTAGTGCTTCTACATCCTTCGTTCTATTATTATTCAAGAGTAGACATAATCTTGTCCATTCATTGGAAGCTTAAAATGGTCCCTCGGATATGCCAAGTCATCAGTTCATGTCATAAGGGAATTAGCCAATTAGAGTATAGCTTAAGGCTCAAGTGACCTGATCTTAGCTAAAATTCAATCTTGCAAAGACCTATATATATTACATGTCATTTACACTAGGTAATATATTCAGAGGAAATATATCAACATAGAAAGAAATATTTACACCTAAAACATCTCAAACTAATCTAAAATAAATGAATAAATAAACCCAAATATACTCATTTATCTCATAAACTGGGAAAGACTCTTCTAATCTCTTAGTAAAATCTTCTGAAAATTCTGAAAGCACGTTGGTCAACCACGAAAAGACCTTCGGGGAGCCCTTATGGCTCCTCCGAGGCGCATCCATTCTGCGCCATGGGACAATCAACTCGAGGGTTGAAGTCTTGGTTGCCTCAATTCCATAGTACTCTCTTACAAAAGCTATTGCAAACTTTCTATAATCTAGGACCACGTTGACCTCCCATTGGCGATATAACACCACTTGCCATTTTGGTTGAATAGTGTTCATTAGGGCCGGCACCTTCTGAAAATCTGGTATAAGATAACCATTCCAGATTATTTCTGATGGCCCTAACCATGTGTGACACTACATCACCGTCATTCCGCCGATAATTAGCTAATTCTATTTTCAGCCCTTCAAGTCTCGCCTTTTGTTCGTCCATTCTTAGAAATATAGGAATGCGTACAAAATTCATCATTGTTCCCAGCAAACGCCGAACAAAATGGATTACATATAATCCACAACAAACATAATCGAAAAAACATATTTTTCCTTTTTTTTTTTTTTTGGCCAGTCAACGGTGGTCAACGTCAGCCAACGGTGGCTAACGACCGATCAACTCTAGTCAATGGGTCGGGTCAACGAGTCAGATAGGGGCAAAATAGTAATAACATCGAACAATAAGGGCATACTAGTAAAAATAACTGTCAAGGGCAAAATCGTAATATTATAAGGTGGTCCCCGGCGGCTATCCACCCGTCATTTTTCTCATCTCGACGAGGACTATGACCTTGCACTATCAAAAATAAATTTTTGTTTACGAAAAATCAAAAAGAAAGGCAAACGGGAGCGGGTGTCGGGATTTTTTACATCCCCGAGCGTCCAACGACATTGTTTCTCGCAATTTCGGCCAAAAGCAATTTATAAACATCAACAATGATAGGGAAACATGAACAACATCGCCCTAATACTAATGTTGGAAACAAATTCCTAAAAACCAATCCGATACTCAAACGATCGAATACCGAAAACGAACACGGGAACGTTCCCGGAAACATGTAACACCGATCGAAGGCATGTCACGGAGACGGACATACCTTGATTGCCACAGATTAAGTACCGTTGCAGTCTCAGAGGAATCCTTTGAAGTCGTGGAGCTCCATTCATCAAGAAGGAGTATATTGCTTCAAAAAATTATAGGAGGAGAAAGATGGACCCGGTTTAGCTTCTTCTGGGTTTTCTTGAAAATGGCAAAATACAGAGACCCTTTCACGACCACGCTCCTATAAATATCATGACTTTACAGAGATTCAAAACCGCGCCGTTTGGAGCAGAAGGAAAACATAATCACGCGATCAGCCAAATATTGCGTCCTGTCTTTTGATTACATGGAAGGGCTATTAGGCCAGACTTCACGTGTTCTGCACTCATCATCTATTATGGAAGCAAAATTGCCTATCGGGAAATAAAAAATATGGTAACATTAATTATTTCCCCTTACAAATTGTTAGATAGTCGAGGCTATATTAGATAGTCGATGCTAGGATTAAGACCCTAGGTGCTTCTATATGCTTGGAATGATAGATTGAATGTGTTGAAATGAGTGATGGATGATCCATTGATTGAGGATGATTGATTGTTACTTCTGGAAATTCGTAGTGCTTCTACATCCTTCGTTCTATTATTATTCAAGAGTAGACATAATCTTGTCCATTCATTGGAAGCTTAAAATGGTCCCTCGGATATGCCAAGTCATCAATTCATGTCATAAGGGAATTAGTAATTAGAGTATAGCTTAAGGCTCAAGTGACCTGATCTTAGCTAAAATTCAATCTTGCAAAGACCTATATATTACATGTCATTTACACTAGGTAATATATTCAGAGGAAATATATCAACATAGAAAGAAATATTTACACCTAAAACATCTCAAACTAATCTAAAATAAATGAATAAATAAACCCAAATATACTCATTTATCTCATAAACTGGGAAAGTGTCTTCTAATCTCCTAGTAAAATCTTCTGAGAATTCTGAAAGTACGTTGGTCAACCACGAAAAGACCTTCGGAGAGCCCTTATGGCTCCTCCAAGGCGCATTCATTATGCGCCATGGGACACTCAACTCGAGGGTTGAAGTCTTGGTTGCCTCAATTCTATAGTACTCTCTTACAAAAGCTATTGCAGGCCTTCTATAATTTGGGACCACGTTGACCTCCTATTGGCGATATAACACCACTTGCCATTTTGGTTAAATAGTGTTCATTAGGGCCGGCACCTTCTGAAATTCCGGTATAAGATAACCATTCCAAATTATTTCTGATGGCCCTAACCATGTGTGACACTACATCACCGTCATTCCGCCGATAATTAGCTAATTCTATTTTCAGCCCTTCAAGTCTCGCCTTTTGTTCGTCCATTCTTAGAAATATAGGAATGCGTACAAAATTCATCATTGTTCCTGCAGCAAACGCCGAACAAAATGGATTACATATAATCCACAACAAACATAATCGAAAAACATATTTTTCCTTCTTTTTTTTTTTTTTTTTTTGGCCAGTCAACGGTGGTCAACGTCAGCCAACGGTGGTTAACGACTGGTCAACTCTAGTCAATGGGTCGGGTCAACAGGTCGATAGGGACAAAACAGTAATAACATCGAACAATAAGGGCATACTAGTAAAAATAACTGTCAAGGGCAAAAACGTAATATTATAAGGTGGTCCCGGCGTCTATCCACCCGTCATTTTTCTCATCTCGACGAGGACTACGACCTTGCACTATCCAAAATAAATTTTTGTTTAGAAAAATAAAAAAAGAAAGGCAAACAAGAGCGGGTGTCGGGATTTTACGTCCCCAAGCGTCCAACGACATCGTTTCTCGCAATTTCGGTCAAAAGCAATTCATAAACATCAACAATGATAGGGAAACATGAACAACATCGCTCTAATACCAGTGTTGGAAACAAATTCCTAAAAACCAATCCAATACTCAAACGATTGAATACCGAAAACGAACGCGGGAACATGCTCGAAAACATGTAACACCGATCGAAGGCATGTCACGGAGACGGACATACCTTGATTGCCACAGATTAAGTACCGTTGCAGTCTCAGAGGAATCCTTTGAAGCCGTGGAGCTCCATTCATCAAGAAGGAGTATACTGCTTCAAAAAATTATAGGAGGCTAAAGATGGACCCGGTTTAGCTTCTTCTGGGTTTTCTTGAAAATGGCAAAATACAGACACTCTTTCACGACCACGCTCCTATAAATATCATGACTTTATAGAGATTCAGTCCCGCGCCGTTTGGAGAAGAAGGGAAAACATAATCACGCGATCAGCCAAATATTGCGTCCCGTCTTTTGATTACATGGAAGGGCTATTAGGCCAGACTTCACGTGTTCGCACTCATCATCTCTATTATGGAAGCAAAATTGCCTATCGGGAACTAAAAAATATGGTAACATTATTGATTCCACTTACAAATTTTTAGATAGTCGAGGCTATATTAGATAGTCGATGCCAGGATTCAAACCCTAGGTGCTTCTATATGCTTGGAATGATAGATTGAATGTGTTGAAATGAGTGATGGATGATCCATTGATTGATGATGATTGATTGTTACTTCTGGAAATTCGTAGTGCTTCTACATCCTTCGTTCTATTATTATTCAAGAGTAGACATAATCTTGTCCATTCATTGGAAGCTTAAAATGGTCCCTCGGATATGCCAAGTCATCAGTTCATGTCATAAGGGAATTAGCCAATTAGAGTATAGCTTAAGGCTCAAGTGACCTGATCTTAGCTAAAATTCAATCTTGCAAAGACCTATATATATTACATGTCATTTACACTAGGTAATATATTCAGAGGAAATATATCAACATAGAAAGAAATATTTACACCTAAAACATCTCAAACTAATCTAAAATAAATGAATAAATAAACCCAAATATACTCATTTATCTCATAAACTGGGAAAGACTCTTCTAATCTCTTAGTAAAATCTTCTGAAAATTCTGAAAGCACGTTGGTCAACCACGAAAAGACCTTCGGGGAGCCCTTATGGCTCCTCCAAGGCGCATCCATTATGCGCCATGGGACACTCAACTCGAGGGTTGAAGTCTTGGTTGCCTCAATTCTATAGTACTCTCTTACAAAAGCTATTGCAGGCCTTCTATAATCTGGGACCACGTTGACCTCCTATTGGCGATATAACACCACTTGCCATTTTGGTTAAATAGTGTTCATTAGGGCCGGCACCTTCTGAAATTCCGGTATAAGATAACCATTCCAGATTATTTCTAATGGCCCTAACCATGTGTGACACTACATCACCGTCATTCCGCCGATAATTAGCTAATTCTATTTTCAGCCCTTCAAGTCTCGCCTTTTGTTCGTCCATTCTTAGAAATATAGGAATGCGTACAAAATTCATCATTGTTCCCGCAAAGCAAACGCCGAACAAAATGGATTACATATAATCCACAACAAACATAATCGAAAAACATATTTTTCCTTTTTTTTTTTTTTTTTGGCCAGTCAACGGTGGTCAACGTCAGCCAACGGTGGCTAACGACCGATCAACTCTAGTCAATGGGTCGGGTCAACGAGTCAGATAGGGGCAAAATAGTAATAACATCGAACAATAAGGGCATACTAGTAAAAATAACTGTCAAGGGCAAAAACGTAATATTATAAGGTGGTCCCCGGCGTCTATCCACCCGTCATTTTTCTCATCTCGACGAGGACTATGACCTTGCACTATCAAAAATAAATTTTTGTTTACGAAAAATCAAAAAAGAAAGGCAAACAGGAGCGGGTGTCGGGATTTTACATCCCCGAGCGTCCAACGACATTGTTTCTCGCAATTTCGGCCAAAAGCAATTTATAAACATCAACAATGATAGGAAAACATGAACAACATCGCCCTAATACCAATGTTGGAAACAAATTCCTAAAAACCAATCCGATACTCAAACGATTGAATACCGAAAACGAACGCGGGAACGTTCCCGGAAACATGTAACACCGATCGAAGGCATGTCACGGAGACGGACATACCTTGATTGCCACGATTAAGTACCGTTGCAGTCTCGAGAGGAATCCTTTGAAGCCGTGGAGCTCCATTCATCAAGAAGGAGTATATTGCTTCAAAAAATTATAGGAGGAGAAAGATGGACCCGGTTTAGCTTCTTCTGGGTTTTCTTGAAAATGGCAAAATACAGAGACCCTTTCACGACCACGCTCCTATAAATATCATGACTTTATAGAGATTCAAAACCGCGCCGTTTGGAGCAGAAGGGAAAACATAATCACGCGATCAGCCAAATATTGCGTCCTGTCTTTTGATTACATGGAAGGGCTATTAGGCCAGACTTCACGTGTTCTGCACTCATCATCTCTATTATGGAAGCAAAATTGCCTATCGGGAACTAAAAAATATGGTAACATTATTGATTCCACTTACAAATTTTTAGATAGTCGAGGCTATATTAGATAGTCGATGCCAGGATTCAAACCCTAGGTGCTTCTATATGCTTGGAATGATAGATTGAATGTGTTGAAATGAGTGATGGATGATCCATTGATTGATGATGATTGATTGTTACTTCTGGAAATTCGTAGTGCTTCTACATCCTTCGTTCTATTATTATTCAAGAGTAGACATAATCTTGTCCATTCATTGGAAGCTTAAAATGGTCCCTCGGATATGCCAAGTCATCAGTTCATGTCATAAGGGAATTAGCCAATTAGAGTATAGCTTAAGGCTCAAGTGACCTGATCTTAGCTAAAATTCAATCTTGCAAAGACCTATATATATTACATGTCATTTACACTAGGTAATATATTCAGAGGAAATATATCAACATAGAAAGAAATATTTACACCTAAAACATCTCAAACTAATCTAAAATAAATGAATAAATAAACCCAAATATACTAATTTATCTCATAAACTGGGAAAGTGTCTTCTAATCTCCTAGTAAAATCTTCTGAGAATTCTGAAAGCATGTTGGTCAACCAGGAAAAGACCTTCGGGGAGCCCTTATGGCTCCTCCAAGGAGCATTCATTCTGCGCCATGGGACACTCAACTCGAGGGTTGAAGTCTTGATTGCCTTAATTCTATAGTACTCTCTTACAAAAGCTATTGCAAGCCTTCTATAATCTGGGACCACGTTGACCTCCCATTGGCGATATAACACCACCTGCCATTTTGGTTGAATAGTGTTCATTAGGGCTGGCACCTTCTGAAATTCCGGTATAAGATAACCATTCCAGATTATTTCTGATGGCCCTAACCATGTGTGACACTACATCACCGTCATTCCACCGATAATTAACTAATTCTATTTTCAGCCATTCAAGTCTCGCCTTTTGTTCATCCATTCTCATAAATATAGGCATGTGTACAAAACGCATCATTGTTCCTGCAACAAATGTCGAACAAAATGGATTACATATAATCCACAACAAACAAAATCGATAAAACATATTTTTCCTTCTGTTTTTTTCTTTTTTGCCAGTCAACAGTGGTCAACGTTAGCTAACGATGGTTAACGACCGATCAACTCTAGTCAATGGGTCGGGTCAACAGGTCAGATAGGGGCAAAATAGTAATAACATCGAACAATAAGGGCATACTAGTAAAAATAATTGTCAAGGGCAAAAACGTAATATTATAAGGCGGTCCCCGGCGTCTATCCACCCGTCATTTTTCTCATCTTGACGAGGACTAGACCCTGGACTATCCAAAATAAATTTTTGTTTACGAAAAATCAAAAAAGAAAGGCAAACAGGAGCGGGTGTCGGGATTTTACGTCCCCGAGCGTCCAACAACAACGTTTCTCGCAATTTCGGCCAAAAGCAATTTATGAACATCAACAATGATAGGGAAACATGAACAGCATCGCTCTAATACCAATGTTGGAAACAAATTCCTAAAAACCAATCCGATACTCAAATGATCGAATATCGAAAACGAACGCGGGAACGTGCCCGGAAACATGTAACACCGATCGAAGGCATGTCATGGAGACGGACATACCTTGATTGCCACAGATTAAGTACCGTTGCAGTCTCAGAGGAATCCTTTGAAGTCGTGGAGCTCCATTCATGCTTCAAAAAATTATAGGAGGAGAAAGATGGACCCGATTTAGCTTCTTCTGGGTTTTCTTGAAAATGGCAAAATACAGAGACTCTTTCACGACCACGCTCCTATAAATATCATGACTTTACAGAGATTCAGTCCCGCGCCGTTTGGAGCAGAAGGGAAAACATAATCACGCGATCGGCCAAATATTGCGTCCCGCCTTTTGATTACATGGAAGGGCTATTAGGCCAGATTTCACGTGTTCTGCACTCATCATCTCTATTATGGAAGCAAAATTGCCTATCGGGAAATAAAAAATATGGTAATATTATTGATTCCCCTTACAAATTTTTAGATAGTTGAGGCTATATTAGATAATTGATGCTAGGATTTAGACCCTAGGTGCTTCTATATGCTTGGAATGATAGATTGAATGTGTTGAAATGAGTGATGGATGATCCATTGATTGATGATGATTGATTGTTACTTCTGGAAATTTGTAGTGCTTCTACATCCTTCGTTCTATTATTATTCAAGAGTAGACATAATCTTGTCCATTCATTGGAAGCTTAAAATGGTCCCTCGGATATGCCAAGTCATCAATTCATGTCATAAGGGAATTAGCCAACTAGAGTATAGCTTAAGGCTCAAGTGACCTGATCTTAGCTAAAATTCAATCTTGCAAAGACCTATTTATTACATGTCATTGAGAAGCATGTTTTCTCTCATATGCTACAAGTCAGATTACGTCCCCCTTACTTATTTATTTATTTATTGCAATAACTGTACTCTTTCATGGGCTCTTCACTTCCGAGCTCGGTTTTGTCCCAACATGGGTGGGCGAACTTAACTTGGCCCATCAAATAAAAAATCATCATCAAGTAATTCTATAATTTCTGTGCGTGACAGGTTCATCTCGATTAATGATTTCAACTGACCGATGGATTGTGAAAGTTTTATTAGTGAACCACAGTATCTCAATGATAAACACCGAAGTTTCACCGAAGCTGCTATAGATTCTAGGAGCTCAGCAATTTCTGCTCCATCCGATGCAAGGTCTCATAAGGACTGCAGATGACTGATGAAACTTGTAATCTGAGTAACTGACTGGAAGTGAGTGGCACTAAGAGTTTCAAGGCTCATCATAAGGCCATGAAAAACGGGAATATATTGTATAGACGTCCCATCAATGAGAAGCTAAAAGCTTCCACGTCACCCAGGTCATTTGGTAATTTGTACAGTTTTAGTGCGGAACCTCAGGTTTAAGACAACAAAATGCTTTAAGAATGCGGATGATAATCATTCTAATCAATAATTAGTTTCTGGAATGGAAACTGATTTTTTTTATTTCTATTATTGGATGAGTTTTTGAACAAAAATACATGTCTGATAACAATACAAAATTTATGTTCTCAGAATAGAAATTTGTTTGATAACGATATAAAATTTCTCTTGAGGGCGGCGGCAAATAGTGAGGGGCGACTGGTGGTGGCGGTAGTGGAGGTTGACGGCGAGCAGCGAATGGCGATGATGGCTGTCGCCGGTGGCGAGTGGGTGGTTGGATAGTAACGAGGACGAGCGATGAAAATAGTTTTTATCTTTCATTTCTATTCCAAATCTATTTTTGAACAAAAAATTGTTTCAAAAATAGAAAAATTAATTTGTGTTACCAAATGGATATTTTGTTCTAGACTTGTTTTTGAAACAAAAAAATAGTTATGGAATAGAAATAGAATGTTTATCATGCACGTTCTAAATGGCCAATGGATCGATGAATTTTGATCAAATTTCCACATCATTCAAGAATTAACCTTTCTAAGTCGATGAAATCGGAGAAATCAGGAGTTTTAACTAAACTTGTGCAACTTGTGAGATTCAGAACCTTCAATTTAGGCATCTGTAACATAAAAATCGTTCCAAAAGAAATTATTCTGTGATATTATATATTGATTAAAGACAAATTATTACATAAAGAATATGTGCTGTACGCGACCTTCATTTGATTCCAGCCTTTCCAGTTTTCCGTGATCTTGGTTCATGATAGATCAAGGATGGCCAAGTTATCCATGTGAAAGTTCATCACGGGAAAATGTTGAAGGCAACCATGCCCATTGAAGCCATCTTATTTCTCAAAGAAGATTATCAGAGTTTCCAGAAAGATTGACATAATCCAATTTAAGAAATTTCAAGCTTATGAGGTTGGAAAAATGTTCGTTGAGGAGATGTTGCCCCTGGGACCAAGTTCTGAAGTCAAGAAATTTTAGCCCCGTGCACACGGTTGCTGGTTCCCTTCGAAATTGCCGATTGCTTCGTCACTCGCGCCATCTTTTCGGCCATCATTAATCCAAGCGTTCTCTGGGGTCCTCTCCTCGTCATCAAGTTTCCCAGCAGGAACCATTATAGTTAAGGTGCCCTTTTTCTTGTAGGTCCCTTGTGATTGCAGCGCACTCAACGATCACTAGCAGCTAGTTTAAAATTTTTGGATTTTCCAATGAGACCCCACCATCACCAATCATCAATCTAGTGCCAAGAGTGGGGAAGACTAGGTGGAGATTGCAAAGTGTGGAGTACAAGAACAGAAGTCACCGAAGAGAAGAAAATGAATCCACTTGGGAGGTCCTGAAGTTCTTTCCGTCGACGTGCAACCGAGTCCAGCGCCCTCGACAATCCGTGCGACCACGCCACGCCCTGACCCGCGTAAGCCGCTGGCCATCAACCACCGCGAGCGTTGACCACACCACCGCCACTGTTGAGCCAGTGGTTGCGTTCCGATCCGATTATGTCGTGTTTAATTTGGAAAGTAATCCTCAAAATTAGGGAATTATCTTATTCATAATTGATTTGATATATTTTATTGCATATTTTGAGTGATTTGCTATATTCGATTGCATATTTAATTAAATAATGTATATCTACAAAATCCTAATAAATCACCCTAAGTTAGGAAACTTTCCTAATTTAACAACATGCTTGGATGGCTATGTGATCTCTAATTAGGAGATATGATGCTGGTGGCACGGAAAATCTTCCATCCTATCTTTAACTATTTCACTATTTGGATACAATCATTGATTTATCCGTTTCCAAATTTAATGGATAACCATCCACCAAAATCCCTAACCACTTGGATATGATCTTTTATTTATTTCGTTCCCAGATTTAAATAAGATGAACTTGTTGATCATATTATTTAATTAAATAACTATTTCTTTGCTTGATTGTTTCCATAAAAAGAAAACCCAAAAAAATATATTTGAATTGATTTGATTCTTGTTGATAACATTGTCCGTCTTAGATTAGATTGCATGTTAAGTAATTTATTTATTTTGAATTTAAAAATACAAAATACAAAAATATTTCTTTAGGATGAATTAGATTTCTTTTTCTTACTTTAGATGGCATGTTCTAATATAGGGCATTTTTAATCGAATTTTGAATAAAAAAAAACACAAAATATTATGCGGGTGTCATGTAGAATTAGTTGCATATTGCATGTCATTTAGTAAATCACATTTTAGGACCATTTAAATTAATATTCTCTACATTTAATATTTGCTCATCATTAGATTAGATCATTTATTTAATGTTGCGTGACACATAGATTGTAGGGAAAATTCCAAAATGGGACTCGAAGTGCCCACTTTTTCTCAAATAAGGGCCCGAAGTTAACCTTTTTTCAAATAGGGACCTAAAGTGCCATCATTTTCTCAAATAAGGGCCTAAAGTGGATGTTCCAAATGAGGACCTAAAGTGGTTATGTTTGTTTCACATATGGACCCGACTTTTCGGCGACCAAGGGTATTTTCTTCATTAGCCATTTTCCGCCTTTTTATCCTTCCTTTTTTCCTTTTTTTTTGGTTCTTCTTTTTCCTCTTCGCCAGTGGTTGGCCGACCACCAGTGATGCCCACAGAGGGCTGGGCGAGGGTTGCCCTCGCCGGCCACAGGCGAGGGATGGCCTCGCTAGCCCTTACCAGTAGCTAGCAAGGCCTAACCTCATAGATGGCCCCTGGGTGAGGGTCGCCACGCCCAAGCAATATCATCCCTCGCTTGTGACGGGCGTGGGTGGCCCTCGCCAATGAAGGTGACCCTCGCCTAGCCCTTCGTGGGCATTGTCGATGGCCGGAAGCCATCGACGAGGAGGAAGAGGAAGAACCAGAAAAAAAAAAAAAGGAAAAAAAAAAGGGGAAAATGCCAAATCACGAAAATACCCTTGACCAGTTGAAAAATTTAGCTGGCCAGCATTCGGCAAGGTTGAGTCCTTATTTTGAAACAACCGAAGCAATTTCAAGCTCTTATTTGAAACAACCAAAACCACTTCAGGTCTTTATTTGAAACAAAGTTCACTTCGAGCCCTTATTTGAGAAAATAATAGCACTTCAGATCCTTTTTTGAAATTTTCCCTAAATTGTATGTTAGGTTTATTTGATTGGACATCTTATGTCGTTTAGTATAGACACATTTTGCATGTCATTGCATTCTCACTAAACGCATTGCCAATAGTTTTGTGTTAGGGCTCATTATTAAATAATTGAAAATCCCAAAAATCGAGTGGCTTCTTGTTAATTAAAAATCATATATAAGGTTGTTGATGTGGTTTTTGAGCCAACATTGTAGATATTTTCGTTGCTTTGAACTAAATCCTACAGTTTATTTACTGCTTTATTGGGTGTTAAATTAGTGGCTTGTGCATTCAAATATTAAGAAGTAACAATATGGATGTAAGCTTCCTACCAAACATTTTTTTTCATAAAAAGAACGGTACCAAAAATGCATAAGAGAAATGCAGTATAACCAAGTCCTTATATCCAAAATCTCTAGATCGTAGGGATAAAGTATTTCTCCAAATACTTTATTTGGATTTCTAATCAGCCCATCGTAAACTGATTAGTGATAATTCTTAAACCCTAAGTTACGAATTAGTATTGGGTTTAAGAGAGCCCCAGTTAAGATGAAGCTTAATAGTTCATTAGCTGAACCCTAAGTGGTGCATTTGGCGAGGTCACGACGTTGCCATTGTTATCTTCTTCTGTAGCTTGTTGACATGCATACATTCACCATAGAAATGATCTTAGAAGAAGAGATAATTGTCGCTACCTATACAAATATAAAGTCAACTCGAAAATATAAGAGCTTCATCGGCCATTCCTAATCAAGCACATATGAGTAGCTAGATCTGCAAAATTGCAGATTAGGCAACAATAAAACATGTAAAGGAAAGATGTTACTACAGAACATAGCAGTGCACTACTACTTTTGTTCACGAGCAGCGGCTCTATGTAATCTCAGTTCTTCAATTAAAGAAGTCAAGTCTGTACAAGATGATCCACCTTCTTCAACAGCCGCTCTAGCAATTTCCTGGAGCGCTTTTGTCCTTCTTCTCATTTCCTCAGCCTCTTCACCTACCATAATCTGCCTCACCGCCTTGCAGATGTCGTCTCTACTGACGATATCTCCAGCAACCCCGATATCAACCCACCGTTTAACCCCAACACCAATCCCAGCCTGAAGCACCTGAGTCACCAACTTTTCGGTCTAGAAGTGATCATGAGTCGCGGGTCGTGTAACCATAGGAAGCCCAGCACATATTCCTTCCAGAATTGAGTTCCATCCGCAGTGAGTCATGAATCCTCCGACTGATACGTGATCAAGTATCAGCATTTGGGGTGCCCATCCTCTTATGATCAGGCCCTGCCCTTCCATTCTCTCCTCGAAACCTTGTGGTAGCCAATCATCATCATCTCCATTTTGCTCTTCCTTCTTCCCTTTCCTGGCGACCCATATGAAGTTTTGCTGAGAAGCTTCAAGTCCTAATGCAATTTCCATAAGCTGCTGAGAATTAAAGCTGGCCTCACTACCGAAACACACATAAATGACGGAATTAGGTTCTTTGGAGTCCAGCCATTTCAAGCACTCATCCTCGTCAATAGATGCTTCCTTTCCTCTATGCGTTTTATCTTCCACGTCCTTATTGTACAATAAGAGAGGACCAACAAGCCAGGCCTTCCTGCCCAACACATTCCTAAAATAATCTGCATAATCTTTTTCGAGTTGATAACAGCTGTTAACAACATTTCCGAAGCTCTTTAACTGCGATGCATATACTTCTCTCAACAACTTGGCAAAATCATTGTCTTGTTTATGATGATTCAGCTAGTTGATGCCTCGTCAGCTGTATCTCCCCAGGAAGGTCAGGCACAATAAAAGCTTCTGAGTCAGATGAAACTTTCTTGTGGGGTTCATATCGACTAATGGTTTCATACGCGCTCATTGAGAATAAACAAAGAGCATTAACAACTATTCGAGGAATATTACACTCAGCAGCAACATCTGTAGCCCATGGAAAGAACATATCAGCTATGAGGCAATCGGGTCTATGATCTTGCAGGAGCCGCAGAAGCGGTTCTCGGAGCATGCTCAAGGCCTTAACGAACTTAACCACCAGTTCTCTACTGTTCGCACCGGAACTGGAAATGATGGCTTCTATGTTCTCGCAGCCCTCAGGCAACCCGACCTCCACGGAAGGGAGCTTGACAGTTAGGATGTCGATATCCAAACCAGAGTGCTTCGTTCTCTCGATGTGCTTCGAGTAAACGGTGAGGTTGAGATGGGTGGTGACTATGGTGGCCTTGATGCCTCGGGTTGCGAAAAGTTTGGCCATCTCGATAGTCGGGATCATGTGGCCATGAGCCATGAACGGCAGGAAGAAGATGTGAAGTCGATGAAGTTCACTATCCATGGTAATTTTCACAAGGACTGATCTAAGATTAGAAAAATTTTAGGAGAGATGGACCGGGTTTAGCTGGGTTTTCTTGAAAATGGCAAAATACAGAGACTCTTTCACGACCATGCTCGTATAAGTATCGTGACTTTACAGAGATTTTCAGTCCAAAGCCGTTTGGAGCAGAAGGGAAAACATAATCACGCGATCAGCCAAATATCGCGTCCCATCTTTTAAATACATGGAAGGGCTATTAGGCCAGACTTCACCTGTTCTGCACTCATCATCTAGCCCAGATTTCACGTGTTTTGTGCAGAACACGTGAAGTCTGGCCCAATAGCTGGAATCATAATAGAGATGATGAGTGCAGAACACGTGGAAGTCTGGCGAAGTCTGGCCTAATAGCTGGAATAATAATAGAGATGCTGAGCGCATGACACGTGAAGTCTCCTAATAGAGATGATGAGTCGTGAAGTCTGGCCCAACAGCCCTCCATATACAAATTTTTTTACTTCCTGATAGGCAATTTGTGACATGCCCTTTTTCTCCCCCCTTTTTCCTTTCTCTGTCTCCTCCTTTCCCCTACGTCACCCCCACCGCCCCACCCCGCGCGGGGCCCTTCTGCAGATTCTTCCCCCTTTCCCTTTCTTTCTCTCTCTCTTTCTTTTCTCCCCTTTCCCCCTTCACGTCACCTCCTCCAACCCCTCCCCCTCCCCGAGAAAATATTGGGTGGGTTTTAAATTCTACGTAAGCGAAATGTATTCTCAGAAGAATAAGTTTCGGCCGAGAGGGGGGGAGAGGAGAGAGGGAGAGAGAAGAAAGGACAAAAGAAAAGAGGCGGTGCGGGTGGGGGCGGGGGGTAAGAAAATATTGAGTGGGTTTTATACTCCTAGGTGAAATGTATCATCATACAAAAATCGACACGTGGCAAATTTAGGCCCACCTGTCAGTCTCAACTTCTCCGTTAACACTCCGTCTCTCTCTCCTTTACTCTCTCTCCTCCCCTCCATTTTCGCCCGAGAAAATATTGGGTGGGCCGGGCCCTCCACGTCACCGTGCGCCCGCCCAATCCAGATGCGACACGCGTCGCCACCTGGAGCTGGGTCCCACTTTATTTTTAGCCAAATTTTTGCCGCGTCCTCCTCTCTCTCTTCATTAATGGCCACGTCCTTTTCACCCATCGGTACGCAAGCGTCGCTTCCCTTCGTGTTCCCTTTCAAAAAATTTTGTCCCTGCATTTTTCTCTTTCTCCATGAAAGCTGCAACGCCATCTCTCTCAACCAAACGCTCGCCGGTTGCCTCCAAGCTTGGCCGCCTCTATCTTCGCCGTCGGGAGCCACTCGCTCCGAAGAACCCTTTCCGGTCGTGGTTGGGTCCCGAACTCTTAACGATCTTCGCCTCGGCCCCTAAGGTGAGCGCAGACACCCAAAAGCCCGCTGGTCGCCTCCGAGCTCGGCCGCCTCCGCCGTCGTCGCCAGGAGCCATCCGAAGAGCCTCGCCGGTTGTGGTTGGGTCCCAAGCTTTGACCATTTCTGCCTCGGCCTCTTCGACGATCGCGTGCGCTCAAAATCCAGCCGGTCGCCTTCGAGCTTGGCCACCTCTGCCGGTCACCTCCAAGCTTGGCCACCTCTGCCGTTGCCGTCAAGAGCCACTCGCTCCCAAGAACCCCACCGGTCGTGGTTGGGTCCCCACCATCTCCGCCTTGGCCTCTTCGGCGAGCATGGACACCCAAAAGCTCGCTGCTTGACTGGCTTCGGGAGGATGATTGCCGCTGTCGGAACCGAACTGGGAGACGGGATCGTCAACCACCAACGGCCATGATGGCTCTTTATCTTCTGCTGATACACATTGCGACCAGCCCAAAATTAAACTCTACTTTTTGAATGGTTTGCTTACACTCCTTTGATGTTCGATTCAGCTCTCTGGACTTCATTCTAGAAATAGCACGAAAATTTGCGTTCCATGATCACAGAATTTCATAGAAAGTCGTGAACTGTGGTCGTGATGCCTAGTTTCGAAGTCTTGACTTATCTCTGTCGCTTATGTTAAAGCTGCAACAAATTGCGAGACAGCGAGGGGACCATACAACTATGTTGAAACCGATCAGTCCATGTAGAGTGTTCGTCATAGGTTACACGAAAACGACGTTAACGGAATTTACAAGAACACTGAATTTCCTTCTATTGCTGCTATCTAATACCATAATAGATCCCCTGGAACCAATTTGAGTCAGGTACAAGTTGGCTCACTTCTTTTGACATGAGATTATTTGAGATACTATTTATGCAGTCCCATTGTTTAGCAAACTATGCCTTTAGTGAATGTATTATTTATACCTTTGTTCAGGGTCATCAAATTCATTTCATCATCCTGAGATGAATGAATTGAACAATTCTTAAGGCATAAACAACGCATGGTTGCACCATAATGCATCGGGAGGTGAAGGATAGGTAAACAAATTTTTCAAAAATACAGCTCTGACAATTCTTTTGTCTTATGTGCTGGCGGCTTTCAGGTAAGAGCTTAATGGTTCATGTTAATTGTTGTTGTAGATTTGCCAAAATGTTGATTTTTCAAGTGGCTTTTAGAGATGGGTTAATTCTCTGCATTATGCTAAAAAGTGAAAATGGTGCTATGGTTTATATCTTCACTTCTTCTCAATATATCAAAAGGAGATTATTACCGAACATGAGTTCCTAAGAGATTATCAATTGTAACAAGCTCTCACATGCTCTTTAACAAACTTATTTTTTCTTATGATACTATTTAACTTAATGTAACGTCTTGTGCTGCCAACATATAGCTCCTGTGGATTTGGAGGCTGTATTAAGTACCCTTCCCCACAATGTTGCAGCAACATGGTAAGCAAAGAAAAAAAAAAGCCTTGCTAGTTTCGACAAGAAAATTGAGATTAGAGTAAATTCATTTCCTGTGATGTAGATTTTGAGAGCGCGAAAATGCACACTCAAAACATCTCTGTTATCTCGCAGCTGAATTATCTTCATTTTTTGTTTATGGGAATTAATATAGTTGAAAAGGTGAAAGAACCAATCCATCTTTACTGTGAAATATGTTCATGACTGGAACAAAGTTTGAACATACGATGTTTCAGTCAAATTTCTTTTAAGGTCTTATTTTTCTTGCAATGTTGATCTAGTGATGTACTGTTACTTATTTTCTTTGTAACATACAGTGCCCCCGATGAAGAATCGGGTGAGATACTGTTGGCATTCATGGTCAGGAGAATTGGAAGCAATCTTTCTGAGGAATCTGTCATGGACTACTTAGCTGCACAGGTTTCTCATCAAGTCAATTAGATGTCATCCTGCATGCACACATCCACAAACTAGACATTTCCATTTCCCAAGTTATGTCACTTATAAAATATAATAGCAGAATGTCAATGATTTTTATTGTGTTAAACACACTTGACCAGGCTTCATCCGTCTTTCTTGATGATCAAATGAACTAAGCTTTTCAATGTACGCATCTTTGTGCTTATAGGTTGCTCCCTATAAGAAAGTGAGGAAAGTAGTTCTTGCCAATTCAATTCCAAAATCAGCTACTGGAAAGATTATTCGAAGGGAACTCAAGAAGTTGTTGACTTCTAGATTGCGAGCGCTATACTTTTCTGGGAATTCTTTTGTCTTTTGTGCTCCAACAAGGACCACAAGCTCTATAAGAACTGCCAAACTGTAAAGTGCTACAATTGTGAGTCATGCAACTAAATGTCATTGCTTTGATGCTTGCTTCTCTTATTTCTCCCGCTGTTATGTCTGATTGTCACTTGCTGTCCTAGGGCTCGAGTTGCTCAGTACATGAAGACCGAGTGAAGAGTGCTCGCAATTTCCAATGTTATCATGTTCGTTGTCTTGCTAAGGCAATCTGAATCAGAAGATAAAGGGTTGTTCCATATTCTTATCTAGACGTTCCAGTTAGTGTTCTTTCCTGATTTACTTCTAATTGCACTTCTCCAGCCAGTGATTTATTTCATCAGATGCTATACGGTGACGTGGGAACCAATCCATTTTTTGTTTCTGGAATTAATATGTGTCGCATCCTGATTGGGCGGGTGTGATTACTGATTGGGCAGGTGTGATTAAATGAGGATAATGTTATGCTTAACTTTACAGGAGGCTGGACCATAATAATTTATCTGGAGATGTGATTTCACTGAACTCCCCTAGTCTGACTATTCTGTAAGTTTATTGTTGTCCCAATGTTGTCCCCAATGCTGCATAGATTATAATGGTACTATATTTTCTTTGATTTTGTAGAAATGTATCGTACAACAACTTGGTTGAGGAAATACCCATGAATGACAATTTCTCCCGCTTTTCACAAGACAGGCAAGCAAACTCTGGCACCTCAGAATTTCATGGTATGAAAGCAGTGGTAGTTGACACAAGACCTGTCCGCGCCAATGTATCAAAGTATCATATCCAGAGGCTTGGTATTCATGTTGAGGTAGTTGCAGACTTGAACCAGTGCCTCCACACCATACAAACTGGGAATTGCAGAATAGATATGGTGCTCTTGGAATGGGAAATTTGGGACAAGGACTCTGGTTTGTCGGCAATCTTTCTGGATAAATTGAGGGACATGAAGGCACAGGTGTCTCCATGGTTGTTGCTACTATCTAATTCTATCAGCTCTAGTAGGATGAGTGGTGCAACTACAGATGCTACTGGTCCATTCGTGATCATGAAGCCTCTAAGGGCTAGTATGCTGGTGGCGTCTTTACAGCGCGTCATGGGAGTTGGAATCGATGGCTGCTTGGAAATGGTGCAGGATCTCTTCGACAAAGGTGTATATCTGTAGACTAGACCCTCACAGTGTGTACATGCATTCTCCTGTTCTATGTAATTTTTCCAAGTCCGCTCTCATGATAATTCTGGCATCCTTCATAAGCTTTAATAAACATCAATTAGAATATGTTCTGCATGTTTCAGGCTATTTAGAACATCTTCTCACCCCTAGCTCCATGTTGAATGTTCCTTTTGGCAGACTTATTTTTTTCTCAAATGATTATAATGTGAAAAATTCTTCTGTAACAGGGAATTAAATGATAATCATCTCACAGGAGTATTCCGCCTGAGCTTGGGAAGCTTACTGAGTTATTTGACCTGTATGTTCGTCCTCCATGATTCTTAATTTCCCGGAGCTTAAGATTCTTATTAAATTTATATACGCAGATTGTTTATAATTCTTCTTAATAATAAAGTTTTAATATGATGTCTACATATATTATGGTTAGTTCACTCTTTCATTGTCTCAGAAAATTTGCCAACAATAATCTCGAAGGGCCGATTCCTGATAATATCAGCGCCTGTACAAATCTCAACAGCCTGTAAGCAGGTAATTATAATTATAATTTCCTTCTTATGGAAAGTTGATAGCTTGACTCTTAATGTCATCGTGCAGCAATTTGCATGGGAACAAACTGAATGGGACCATCCCCCTTCTTTGCAGAGGCTACAGATAATGGCAAAACTGTAAGTAACATTACTAGAACTCCTTTCGATCATGGTTTGTCACGTCACGGTGCTCCTTTCATTGCTAGAAGAGTCCATGGGAATTCTTTGGTGACGTAATCCTTTTCCACCATTTTGATTGCTCTGTGTAGGAATATTTCGTCAAACAATCTTAAGGGTTCCATTCCAATTGAGCTTTCCCGAATTGGGTATTTGGATACCCTGTAAGTACAGAGTTCTGTAGTTTCTTTAATGCCCATGGTCAACACGCTTGGATTGTTGCTTATTTGTACTTCTACGCAGGGATCTTACCAATAATAAGCTCAGTGGTTCTATCCCATTTTCTCTTGGTGACTTGGAACATCTGCTAAAGCTGTGAGTGTCATAAACTAGAAAACAACGGTCACATGGAGATGGGAGGTATCATCTGATCTTGTGCTGACTTCAGCGTTTTTCTCTTTGCAGGAATCTGAGCAGAAATCACTTGACAGGATTTATTCCTGCTGAGTTTGGCAATCTGAGAAGCATCATGGATATGTGTAAAACCTATAATCTTAGTTGCCGTAATTTCCTTTTGAAGTCTGAGAAATTCCTGAGTCTCTAATTTAAGCCTCTATGTTGCAGAGATCTTTCAAATAACATCTATAAGGCTTGATCCCTGAAGAACTTAGTCAACTTCAAAGCATATTCTCATTGTACGCATTCACTCCCTTTGATAGGCCTTTGATGGTTTTCATAATATTCCTAAACTGGGATATATTTGGTGCTTGAGATTGTTATTCACAAATTGTTCGTTGTTTGAGCTTATTCATTTGTCTTAGCTGTCCCTGACCCAAATATTTGAGAAACATGAATGTCAGATGCTACATAGACCCAGAATATGCTCGCCTCACAAAGAAGTCAGATGTCTACAGCTATGGAATTGTTTTACTGGAGTTGCTGACTGGCAGGAAGCAGTGGACAATGAATCCAATCTCCATCACCCGGTTTGTCTTTTGTCCAAAATCCTTGAATACCTCCTGTTTTTCTTTTAGTTCATAACTCTTACATGAACGAGACTGTTTCGAGTAGTGGCTAGCCAAATCTTGGGCAATTGCATAATATCGGCAGTTTAGTTGCCCAACTAAAAATAATTTTAGATCTGGTCATGGTATCAAACATGTTCTTTGCACGCTCTGTGAGGAAAGGCAAGGTTGTCATTCCCTGGTTAGAATTCTAGGGCTCTGCATGTTTGGTCGATCTTTGCAGTTTCGTTGCTCACAATAATGACTACTTGCATAATGCAAAATAAGTACATCTCGAGATTTCTCTTATATAAATTGCTTTGGATTCTCATTAGATCTTATCCAAAACTGCAAGCGATTCAGTAATGGAAACGATTGATCCCGATGTCATTGCCACATGTAAAGATCTCGGAGCGGTGAAGAAGGTTTTCCAACTTGCTCTCTTGTGCACTAAGAGGCAACCATTGGAACGTCCTACCATGCAGGAGTGGCTAGAGTCCTCGGAAGCCTGTTCCCGTCCACAACCCCACCGAAGCAGTTATCTGCGGTAGGGTCCGCTCCGCTCTAGGGCACAAAGATCGGTAGTTACATGGACGAGTATGCAAATTTGAAGACTCCGCACTTGGTAAATTGCTCAGCCATGAGCACCTCGGATGCCCAACTCTTCCGTAAATTTGGTGAGGTGATCTCTCAGAATAGCGACTTGGACCCTAAAAAGTTGGCTTAACTAAGGATGGGTAGGCTTTTAGGTGGGATGGAGGCAAAGAGGGAAAATTTGTATAAATATGTGGAACTCGACATTCTCTTGTTAGCATGCTAGTTTTAGTACTTCTCTAGTTAGTATCAGCTTTTTAGCTGAAGTGAAAATGTTGAACAAACTCTCTGATACTGATAGGTCAAATGGGGTTGTGCCCCGATTCCTACCATAAGCATTGCGTTGTGTTGAAGTACATGATACTAATTTTTGCACATGATGGACTGCCATCTTCGCCGTCGGGTCCTCATGTGGCACTGGAAAATGTCAAGGGCACTGTATGTTGTCGAGTACTCTTTGTTCTGATGGTACAAAGTACCAATAAATGGATGCATTGGAAAATAGATTGAAGATTGTTTGCCAAGTGATTTTGGTACATAGTGGAATACACAGAATCTAAATCTGGTTATAACTACCGACTGAAGGTTAACCCAGATTTTATCACCTCAAGAATCTTCCTTTCCAAATTCAACAGTAAAAGCCTTGGGTTCTGATTCAGCAGAAAATACACGAACATCTGAAATGGACTACCAACCTTTCTTTGATGCAAGTGAACATATATACATACTACCAGTCAATCGTCCCGCAAAATACAAGGGCAATGGCTTTGCACCTCAGATGTGGCTTTGCCCTGCCCTGCCTGCTTCGTAGTTTTGTAACGTCCTGATATCCTTGTAGAGAAATAAATTACTTAGTACAAGTGGAAGATGTATCCAAAACCTGAATAAAAACCGTACACCCCCCAAACGCAAATGAACCTTGTGGGTATGAAACCGAACTGAACCGAGCACAATCTACACATCTCAAGCTAAATCCTCGGGGTCAGCTTTTTTCAGTCATTGAGTCAGAAAGGACCGGGCTCAATGGGCTCGATGGGCTCGAACACTGCTGCAGATCAGCCAAGGAGTATGACCGCCAAGACGAAAAATTCCGTTGAGGAGAAGCTATCTGGTTATGAGAACCCTTTCTACGTGGATGAAGAGGCGGAAGCTGAGGAGGAGATCGTGATGCTGAGCTCGTACTAGAGTCTTCACTCGCGGAACTAAAACTCTCTGAGTTGCATATAGCAGCAACCTTCAAGACCAATGCGCTGTTGCTCGAGGTGAGCGGTCTTCTCTTAGATATCCCCACCATGTTGCTTCTCAGGGAAAAATTGCGGCTTCTGTCCAACATGTGACTGGATGCGAAGATATTTCTGCGCCTTCTGCTGTAAGCATTTTCCGGTTTCACGATCTCTTTAACAGATGAAGAAGCAGAAGCATCTGCTAAGCTCATGAAAGATTTCCACTTGCCATCTTAGAACTTCGATATGCCCCTCCTGCAAATATTCAAAAGCAACCATAATCATTGGCACATAAAAGACGGTATATCTTCACGGATAGTGAAGGACCATTTCAACTCAAACTTTTCCCCCGTGTTTGAGAGAATCGACTCAAGTCGAAATTTTTTCAGGTAAAGCAATCATTTTGACATCAAGTATGCAAAGCAATCATTTTGACCATTTTGACCATCTCGGCAGACTAAGCATCTCAAAGCGGTGACAAGACCCAGAGTCAATTGTATCCTCAAAATAACATGTACACATTCAAGATTCTAAACAGCAATCTTAAACAGTGGCAATTGTACCCGTGCTCCCACTAGTCTTGTGGAACTAAGCAAGGAGCGGAGAGAATTATTACCCAACTCAAGCCACCAACAACAAATGAACCATGAGTGTTTAGTCATTGACAAGCCTTCAGCTACAAGCAATCATTGCATCACACTCACAAAAAGCACTGTATGCGAGAATTGTCTCCTCGTAGACTGAACCAGGTGTGAGTGGAACTATTGCATATGGGATTTAAAACCATGATCATGAATTAAAACGCGACACAATAGAACTCAAACTAGTAAAATGACTTATCTAGGGACAAATTCTTTCAGTTTTGGCACAATGGTAAGTTGGTCAGAACAAAGTCAAAGAAGCAAGCTTATGAGACTACAAGATAGAAGCAAACAATGAGATTTCCGTCTATAATGTAGCTAAGATGTTCACTTGGAGGTGTTGCATGTGATTAAATCCTTGTGAAACTCAATCGGAGTTCTGAAAGCACATTCGGAAGTATTCCCGACCTTCACAAACTCCTGAGGAACGACCTTTCTCACAAATTTGACCCCTGACCACTTTGTTGGGTACTACATCTATATGAGACATGGTCTTCCCCAACAAAAATTTATCGTACCTAAATGTCAGGCATCTCTCCTCTTAATAATTTCACCTGGAAGAATTTGATCTTCCATAGGTTTACCCAAACCAAAGCTGACAACTAGAAAACAAAGGCCTAATTCAATTCTGGCATGACTTCAGGAAAGTAAAGTTAAAAAAGAAATACCCAAACAAGAGGAAAATAAAGGGTTTGACCGTCTAAGCTGATAAAAAAACATACAGGCAGACTGTAAAGACAGTTTCACTCACATGCTAGTATATCCATAATGCCACCTTATGGGGCATCAACCAGAAGAATGTTCCATGATTTGACACAGTTGATGAGGAAACTCTTTTGGCTTGCAGGGTAGCTGTGAAATAGTTACCAAGCTTGGGATGCTGAACTGAAATAGCCACAAATAGATTGTCCCCGGGAGCATTTGCTTTTATACTCCAACTCCCAAGCATGTCCTGCAATTACTTTAAGCAGGATAAAGTGTAATAAGTTATTCTTCCTAAAAGATCGAAAAGATAAGAAAAGATACTGAATGAGAAAGTACATGCTATTTTTCAAGGAAAAGGTTTGTGCACTATGCAGATTTCTGATACCTCTTGATAAACTACTGCTATGTATTCCCAAGCATGTTCAGCTTTGGCTTTAAAAGAAAGAAAAATCCTCTCCTAAAATTATCAAGGTGTGGTACTCCCTGAAAGTAAAAGTAAACAACTAGGTTGAGTAGCATCCTCTTCCATGCAATACCTATAAATAATTTCAGCCAAACAAACTAATCCATCTAATGATGATAAAGCAGCCAAGAGGGGCTTGAAACTCTGATTACGAAAGGTATGAACAAATGCTGTTCCAAATATTCAAGGAAAACATCATTGTTCATTTCAGAAGCTTGGCACCACAATCAATTGAATCTGTTTAAGAGGGTAATTAATAACAGTAGACATTACGGTATATCTGTACTAATTGCTCAGATTTATTTCTCATTCTTTGTATCCTCATGAATTATTTTTGAATTCTTTCAAAAAAAAAAAATTGCACAGTTATTCACCCTTCAGCAAAATGAAGTTTCTAGCTAACATTGTCTTCATAATATATCAAGAAAGCACAAAACCCAGAAAAGCAACAAAGGGCGCGTGGAATTCAAACCATACAAGTGAGAAACATTGAACTTCAAAACATCATTTCCTCAACTTTGAAATGCGTCTTTCAGAACCTTCAAAAATCCAATGGATTGTTGACCTTTTCCTGTGTAAGTTCGACAAAAAAATCTGAAGATCCCATGCAGATTTTCGATGAATTCCTTCCTGATTCATGCACCAAATCTCGTACCTACATAAATAAGCATGTGGAAGCACGATTACATCAAGACAAAACGTACACATTCAGAACACCTAACCTGAAGCTATTTATGGTGAGTAAAAACGAAAAGAAACCTGTTCATTGTGGAGTTCAAAAACTGTGACAGAAAAGTCATATCTAGATGTAGCAGTTGCATCTAAATTCACTAAATCAAAGAACTCCTCGAAACAACGAGCATACAGACCACGATCACGGCTAGATCCTTCCTGAAAAGCATCAAAAAACACCATCATGTCAACTTCCATATCAGAATTTTGTGGAATGACATGGTGGGTGAACGTGGTTCATCATAATGTTACAAAGACCCCCGTTCAGATAACTATGATTGCCAAAGATCAAACCAATGACAATCAGATCTAAGAAATGCAAGCAGCAGAACTTTTAGCTCCTTAAATTCAGACATGACATAAGACCAATATCTGACAGAAGTATCTGCATTAATGGACCGTGCCCGTAATGGCAGCCATACATGCATAAATCACAAAACACATCCTCATTCCAGATCAGTACCCTTTTGAATGCAATAAGAATAAAAAACAAAATACTTTATCTGAAACGCCATACCCAAATATTTGGATATTTAGCTCATAGGGAGATAATATTCAGTGGGAGCATGTTTGAGAGAGAGAGAGACCATAGTGTGCGTCTTTCCTGAGTTACTTTGTCCATAAGCAAATATAGACACGTTAAATCCATCCAAAGCTGATTGAACCAACCGTTGAACATCATTAAATATATCAGCTGCACATGCACCAGTCCTACTGTAAGATAACAAACCTCCACGCAAACCAGCCATGTAGAGACTGACCAAAAAATTTTCAAATGCTGCCTGTTATGTAACAAAATTAATCATTTTCTAGCACACCCTGTCCAACATGAGGTCCATACACCCTATCGAATTCATAATCTTTCTTAGGATTGGTACTGGTCTCATCACCAGTGTCGACATGGATAGTAAGATCATCAGGGAATTCTACAGTAGAGGGACCTTCATCTTCAAATAATGGTCTCGAATGACAGAATACCTTTATGTTCCCTGAAATTAAAAGCATCTTCAAATCATCATAGGAAAGGAAAATACCCATAAATTTCTGACCAAAAAACTTCGTACAGAGGACTGGAAATTGAAGAAAAGAGCTGTTGAAACAAATTATTATAGTAAGAGAAGAGAGCACATAAAGAACAGAGGAATTCCCTATCTTGATCGATTTCTGTGCTTCCATTAGAGAGTAACCAATTGAACTATAGTCCCTCAGCAACTAACTAACGAATAGCCCAACTTCTAAACCAAACAGTTAATTAACGTGTGCACCTCCTGCACTCATAGCCAACCAAATGGCTTGAAGATGATCTGTCCTTCTCACTTAAACACTATTACTATAACTTAGGTCGACCAATCTAGTGATTGGGCAATCAATGGTGAATTGATGATGCAAAAGGAGTCCAAATGGAAATTATATCACAAGTGACTGGACTCTTGTCTGAAAATCATATTTCTTGGGAGTTCTTCCATTAGTTTAATCCAAGAGATTCAATTTCTATGTAACCATCAATCAAAGTATCAGACTGATCCTAACGGAGGAGGAAGAAGATATACAGAGTAAAAAATCATTTCCGTTCTTGATATCTAATCTCCATTTACAGATTAACGAATCTCTGAGGCATAATCAGTCCTAAACTAACAAACAGCTCAATTTTTCAGACTAACAATGATCAGAAAAATGCATCACAAACTGGCAGCTGTTATCTCGAGTTAATCTGCACTTCATCGCTAAAACTCTATCAGTCATATTCCAACTCGATCTTACTCGTTAAACTCAAGTTTTGTCCTCCTACTACACACTGCAAAATTGCCATACAAGCAAGCTATCTCTACCCATCCATCTGACAGGAACATCATCCTGAAAATGAATTGCAATTCAAACTAAAAATTTTCTGAATTATTTCGGCTCACGTATCCAAGTACTTCCGCTCCACGTGCTTCGTGTGGAAAGTGGGAGAACTCAATTAAGAAACCAAAGACTGACCTTTGGATGTCAACAACTCATTGAACAACTTCCTCTTCTCACTGACAAGCGGTGCTATCCTAGCCTCACCTTCAAGGGCGACTTGATCTGACACAAAGCACAGAACCTGTCAAAAACCGAAATGAGAAAGCAAACGTGCGTCGAGGCACAACAGACGCACCGCCTCACCTAGTTTCCGCGTCTTGTCGGCGAGAACGCCGAAGTAGCGCGTGACTCGATCGAGCTTCGCGTTGGAATACTCCTGCAGTTCGCTCGCCGCTTGTCTCAGCTCCAAGTAATCCTGCCTCGCAAGCTGCATTCGGAAATCGCTCTTCTCAGAGCTCGGCAACAGAGAAGGAATCGACCGAAGCAAGAAGCAAAAATTCGAAACAGGCAAATCCCCCAACTCAATCGGGAGCCAAAACAGAGCGTGAGAGGATCGGAGTGTTTTGGAAGAACCTGGACATTGTCCGCCAACCGCTGGACCTTGGAGGCCAGCGGGAGCAGCAAGGGCAGCGAGGAGGCGGCGGCGGAGATCGAGTACCGCCGGACGGGGGGCGCTCGGCCGGTGCTGGTCGTCGGAGTCGAAGGAGGCGGAGGTCGACGACGACTTCCGCGGCTCGAAGCCGCTCACCTCCCACTTCCACCGGTTGCTCCTCGGCTACAACTGAAATTTTTTCAAAATGGCGCCTCTTTGTGCAGCCTGAGGGAGTGTCTCGAGGACAGCGGAGGCGTCGTGCCGGAGGCCGTGGAGGCGTCGTGCCGGATGCGATCGACCGATTTTTGTGAGAGAGAGACTTCGTGCGGGAGAAGACAGAAAGAGAAAGGGCACTTCAAATGCGAAGGGCGGGAGAAGGACGCGGCCATTAATGAAGAGAGAGAAGGAGAAAATAAAAATTTGGCTAAAAAGAAAAGTGGGACCCGGCTCCAGGTGGCGACGCGTGTCGCATCTGGATTGGGCGGGCGCACGATGACGTGGAGCGCCCGGCCCACCCAATATTTTCTCTATTCTTCTTCTTCTTCTTCCTTGCTACTGTTCTGCTCCCCACCACCACCACCACTGTACCTTTTTCCCCCACCATCAGCACCACCACCTCTTGGCCTCCCCATCTTTGGCAGCCATCTTAAACTCTGCGGCCGCTCCGATCACGGCCCCCTTGGCCGTGAGCTTCAACAACCGTAGCGCTACCACTCGCTTAACGTCGTTGCTCGCTCGCTGCTGCAAGCCACCGCCCACGTCCCTCACACCATTTTCCGTGCTGTCGCCGCCATTTGCAAGCCACCTGCTCACCACCGTGAGCCACCTCCCGAACCGAGCCTCCCCACTTGGCCGTGGGTTTGAGCCGCAACTGCCGCCATCTTCGCCGTGCTGATCATGCTGCCGTCTTCTTCTTCTTCCTTTCCCCTGCTACCGTTCTGCTCCCCACCACCAGCACCACTGCACCTATTTCCCCCACCATCAGCACCACCACCTTTTGGCCTCCCCATCTTTGGCAGCCTTCCTACCCTTCATGGCCGTGAGCTTCAAGAACCGTTGTGCTGCCGCTCGCTCAATGCTGTTGCTCGCTCGCCGCCGCAAGCCACCGCTCACGTCCCTCACACCATTTGCCGTGCAGTCACCGCCATCCACAAGCCACCCGCTCGCCACCATGAGCCATCTCTTGAACCGAGCCTCCCCCCTCGGCCGTGGGTTTGAGCCGTGACTGCCGCCGTCTTCGCCGTGCCGATCATGCCACCGTTGGTCCTGTGAGACTCGTGTCTTCGTCACCGTCATGCCATTGTCACCGCGAGCTTGCGGTTGCTAGAAATCGGTGAGTTAACCTTCTGATCGTGGAGGATAATTGCGTTTAGGGATGGTTAGTTTAATATTAACGGCAATTAGTTTAAGTAATTATGATTAGATTAATTAATCGTGGTTAGATTAATTAATTGAGTTTAATTTAATTATTCATTATTTATTTAATTAATCGTAATTTATTTATTTTAACAGCACTAACGTGGCACGAACACAGCATTATAAATAAATTTTCATTTTCTGTGTGGCTTTTTAATTATTTTTATTCAAAATAGATTTAAAAAGTAAAAAGAAAAGCTAAATTTTATTTTAAAAAACTATTAAAGAAAAAACTGAGAAAATGGTAGCTCCTTCGCCGCTGGAGGGGTCGGTGACAATTACCGGCCTTGGGCGGGTGTGGTTGGCTGCCGCTCAACCAGGGCAAGGCCTTGCCGGCGACCCTTGCCGGCGCGGGCGGGGCACCTAGACTGGGCACGCCGGCCCTCATGAGGGGTCGGCAATCATCACCTGCCCTGGGCGAGGCCTCATCGGCCCTCACTCTCGCGGCATGCCCAAATTTGGGCACCCTCACCTATGCTTGGTGAGGGTTGTTGGCCCTCGCCTGAGGTTGGCGAGGCCTTGCCTTGGGCGTGCGATAGCTGGCCAACCTTGCCCAAGGCCGGCGACTGTCATCGGCCCATCGCCACTGTCATCGACCCCTCTAGCGATGGGCGGCAACAAGGACGAAGCTACCATTTTCTCTCTCTCTTTTTAAACAGTTTTTAAAAAATAAATTTTAGTTTTTCTTCTTTAGTTTTTAAATATAATTTAAAAAAATGAATAAAAAATAATTTTAAAAGCCACGTAGAATATTAAAATAAAAATCATTTAAAATGCCATGTTAGTGCCAAGTCAGTATTATCCGTTAATAAGTTTGACGGTGTTAACTTAAGACTCAATTGAACCAATTTAACGAGCTTTAAAACTTGATTGCACTTTTTACAAGTTTTATGACTCAATTGCATTTTCGTAATGAGTTTTAGGACTTTGATTACACTTATTACTATTTTTTTATATACGAGGAAGATGTTATAGTCCTATAATGGTACGTACCGACTCTTGTAAATCTTGCTAGATATACTCAAAGCACTCTTTCGCATATTACTTTTCAAAGTATAGAGTTTATCATATGTATAATTGTTTATTGCTTGCTTATATTCAGTAGTAAGCGCACAAGCTGCAAGCAATCACTTACAAGATTTGTTCGAATCAATTATTGTCATGTCTATATGGAAAGTTTTGATATCATAAAAATGGGGAGATTGTTGAGTAAACCCCTTGCTATATTTTGAAGTTGACAAAACCATCCATGGTCTAATCTTAAATTTGATATTTGCATAGAAGTATTGTGTTTTAGGAACTACACATGAAGAGAAATCTATATCAATCTTGATTATATTTAGAATCTATCTACTGTTGTTTGAATATTGCGGCTGAAATTTAAGACAGTTATATTGTGGATATCACCAATATTATTGCATGAATATCATTAGAGTAGCGAGAATATCATCAAAGCTTATATGAGAATATCATCAGAGTAGCTGTGAGAATATTAACAAAGCTTATACGTAAATATCATCGGAACAACAATGAGGATATCATCAAAGCTTTCACATGAATATTATCAAAGCATTTGATTTCTTCAAATTCTATGCTAAAGCTAAATATCATCATATTACGGAATCTACTTATTGATATATGTTTAGACACAAACCCCATTATATATATCATTATAGCTAGTGATTTGGCTTGGATTTCCAATATATAAAGCTTTTATTCATCTTCAATCTTAAAGAATGTTTTGCAGCAAAATCTTCACGCATGACATCTTGATTGATTGACAATCACTCCAAAGGAAAACTACCTTCCTTAATAAGAGAATTTTGTATGGGCGATCAAATCAACGAAGATTCAGATTATATCTCTTAATGGCTACTCAATCTTCTTTGTCCAATAGGTTGTTTGAAGAGTAATCCTCTAAAGACTATCCACTAGTTAGATTGGAAGTGAATGAGTATAAAAGGAGACCAAGTTGCCAAAGAGAAAAGAGGTCTAGAATTTTTTATTCCAAATTTCAAGAGAACTTCAATCTTACATACTTGTCTTTCATGAGCCATAAAACTATAATCCTTGAGAGGCATTGAAATGGTGATTGTGTGATATAGTGAGTCTTATTACAAACCTGAGTATTATCACTCACTTCTGTAACTTTTTTATTGATTGACTAGTGAAATCCAACTAGTAGGTCGTCAATGTGGGAGTGTAGACATAGACTCTCTAATCTGAACCACTATAAATTCTAGGTGCAATTTCTTCTATCTCTCAACTCTTGCTCATTAATTGTATAGAATTTTGCACACCAGTGAATATCATCATATCACTGTCAATATTCAAACTCTGACTTCACTTGATTTTGATAATAAATTTAATTATTACTTCCACATTAAATTATTAATAATTGTTAAAATCACCTATTCACCACTCTATAAGAGATATTACTAGCTCCAGCTAAAAATACAGGAGGTCTTCCTCTTGCCCTTGAGGTTATAGGTAAACCACTTTCACGCAAAAGCAAAGATGTTTGGGATGTGATATTGAAGAAGTTGAAAAAGGTCCTCTTAATGAAGTAAAGATAAAGTTGAAAATATGTTATGATGCCTTAGGTGATTGGCAAAAGTATATCTTTCTTGATATAACTTTCTTTTCACTGGATTTGATCAAAGCACTTGTGGAAAGATTTCGATCTCTTCTAGAGGAAGGTCCTTAGGTCCTTTAAAAAATGACTTCCATATTGGTGAAGACAATAAGTTATGGATGCATGATCAGCTAAGAGGTCTTGCAGAGACATTGCTGCTGGAGAATTTAATAAGGAATGAGAAAAACAGACTCAATTGTGGAACCACAAGAAAGGTTTGGACGTGGTGATAGAAACGAAGGTAAAGTTGCATTTCAATTACTTCATCCCCATAAAGCAAACAAATTTCACGACTTTTACTATAATTGTTTGCTCAATAATATATAAGGGAAGTTATTTCTTATCTCATGATTAATGTTATAACTTGTTTTATATACACACACAAATTAATGCTTATATTTATTTTTCATGTTCGGAAAGACGATTATACTTGTGCAATATAATAAACTTGCCATTCTGTTTTACTGTCGCAGGGAACAAATTGCCGAAAGTTTGACCCTCAGTTGCTAAACTTTTTGCAAACGAAGAAGTTGAGAGGCTATCTTATATGAGATACCCTGAAGTGAGGGTTTTTCCGGATAACTGACCTTCAAATGATTTCCCTGCCAATCTACACAAGAATACACTTAAGCTTTCCAAGTTGAGATAGCTTTCTTGGCATCATTTAACCCCGAAAGTTTAGATCACTAGTTTTTCCATGATGAACATAGTTATTCTGCATTTGGGCACTGCTCTAATCAAATTGATGTTCAAAACATCAAAGGCTTGGCGAGTCTCAGAATTTTGAAGCTCATAGAATTTCCACTACTGGAGAGATTACCAAATCTATCAAACTTGAAAAAGTTTAATGAACTGCATTGGGGCACTGCCATAATCTAATCGACGTGCAAAGCATTGAAGATTTGGAGAATCTCATAACTTTACAGATCATAGAAATTCCTCTAGTGAAAAGATTACCTAATCTATCAAACTTAAATAAGTTCACTGAACTTCACTTGTGGTATTGTCATGGTCTAATTGAAATAAAAAAGCGTCAAGGGTTTGGAGAATTGATGATGTTAAAGCTAGATGAGCTTCCTCAAGATTGCCCAATTTATCCAACTTGAATTTTACACAACTTGAACTATGACGATGTCATAATCTTATGAAGATTCAAGGAAGATTGGAGTCATTTTATATAAGTCTTCATGGGCATATTTCTAAATAAGGATCTTAAACGCCCCTATTTTCTCAAAGAGTTTAGAGTGGATCATGTTTCAATAAGGGCCTAAAGTTATCATGTCAATTTAAAATGATGGTCTAACCTTGTGACATCCCAGATTTTCGATCATGTTTTCTATTGAATAAATCGAGCATTTCATTTACGCGCCTATAGGGCTGTTCTCAGAGCTGATCACTCTCGAGATAACTAGACTATCTAGGGAAGCCATTAAGGAATTTTAAGGCAATAGACTTGAGAATTTGACCAGGAATCGGCTATTCGACCGTATCCATCTTTAGAGGCCATTACAGCATAGTTAAAAATTAATTTTAGATCAGAGATAGGTTAGTTCGACTAAGATGTGTGGCTAATCGTGGGTGACACCACTAAATTAGAAAATTCTTGTCGACCGGCACTAGATTGATTTTTCGTCGTTTTGGTATCTTGTGTCCGTATTTGAATCCTCGAGATTTTCACGACAACCGAGAATCGCCAATTTGTCAAATGAGTTCATTGTGGCTTGAAGAAAATCGACCATGGGACATTTGCACTAAAATTTTTTGAAAGTTACCCGGTAGCCTAGGTCACGCTAAAATCGCGACAAATTGAAATTAACCGCGAATTTGAGTCCAATTTCAAAAATTGAAAGTTCTGTCATGTCACAATAAATTCTAGGAGCGTCGACTCAGTCTCATAAGATTTTTCAGAAACCCGAGATCCTATGGCAGTTTTTGTCCGGAAAAAGGCGGGGACCGTTTTTTACCGCGCAATTAGGATGCAATTGGGATCAATTGGTGAGGAAAAATACCAATTTGATTATTGACTCGATAACGGAATTTATCAAAGCCAAATTGGATGGATTCAAGGTGGATTGAAGTCCAATTGGAGAGGAAACTTAGCAAATTCATGTGCCCCCTCTAGCCTACAACAATTGGACCATTTCAATTAGTTTCTAGAAGGCATTGGTGGCTAAATGAGGGCCAAGGATGCAGCTGTGGATGGGGATGGTCAAGGGGGACCATTTGAGAGAAAAAGAAGCCAAGTAGGCCCCTTGTCCCCTTATCCCTTCCTCTCTCTCCCTCACTTAGTCGGACACCTCCTTTCCTCCTCCATTTGTGTTGATCAATGCCCACAGCAGTTGAAGAAGACCACCGGAGTCGCTGAAGCCGCCCATGACGCCATCGCTGTTCGCCGTTCTGCCCTACCCACATGCCACGCACACCTCCACATTCATCTCGCCCTCACGCTGTTCCAGCTTGCTGCCTCCGCTCGTGCCTGGGTCCTTCAGGTCAGGCCGAGCCTAGTCGGAGCCCCTGCCGCCGCCATGAGCTGCTGCCATCGTCCCTCCAAGCCGCCAAAGCCTCCGCCGATCCATCACCGACCGTGTCTACCTTAACTAGCATGTTTCTTCTCTTTTGCAGCTAAGAACAGAGGGCAAAACCAGTGGGTTTCCAGCTTAGGTTTGGCCCATTTTGAGGTTGTTTCGGACCTCAGTTGCTAGGCCCGCTTTGGAGGAAGTTGTCCCCAGTTGCATCCCCGTTGATTTGAACCGACTAGCTCACCGAACAAGTGAGTTTAACTCACTAATTCTCGCTTAGTAGGTTAATGATGCTTAGGGGTTGATTAGATTTAATTAATTGTGATTAGGTTGATAGATTAGATTAGAATAATTAATTCAATGATTTGCCGATGCATGTTAAGTGGTTAGATAGTGTAATTAGGGCCTAGACGAGCTCTAGTATTTATCTAGAGTGACTAGGAATTTTTCCAGGTCCGTTTCGGCATCCAATTAGGCATTATGGGCCTAAGTTGGATTTATTGGCATTTATTTATTATTTTCCATAATTATTTATTTATTTATTTATTTTCCGGAAATTAAACCGGGATAACCGGTGACCGGAATTTTGTGCCGGTCATAGTGGTGCTCTCTATTTATTTATTTGAGTACCTGATTGTGTAAATTGAGTGAAATTTGTGTTGGTGGTTATTTTATTCCAAAAATTAATAATTTTGGTAATTAATTGGAGAATTACCGGGCATTGGTCTATAGCGCCAAAAATTTATTTTGGGACTGCTGAAAATAGTAGGAGGTTCAAAAGTGAAAACCTTGTATTTTGGCTAAGGCCGGCCGTGTACCCATACACGTGTATTTTTATCGAGTATGATAAAAATAGTAAATTGATTGTATGATTGGAATAATATACAATATGGGCTCGATGACTCTATATGTCGTCTTGGAGAAAGGACAGTATACAATATCGGCTCGGTGACTCCATATGTCATCTTGGAGAAATGACGATATACTATACCGGCTCAGTGACTCTATATGTCATCTTGGAGAAAAGACGTTATGATGTATATGCTCGGTGACTCTATATGTCATCTTAGAGAATAGATATTATATTATACTGGCTCGGTGACTTGATATGTCACCTTGGAGAATAGATAGTATTGAATGTACCGACTGGGGAATGTTCGTGGTGACATGTAATGGATTGGGTTAATTGATCAATGATTTGATCTGGTGTTATGAATTGAGTGGTTGTTATGAAATGAGACAACTGTAAATGATATTGATTTGCAGGGTGGAGCTGAGGTCAAGGTAAGTCCTCTAACCCGTGTTGTGCTTAAGCAGCTTTTAGGGTATATTGGCTTCCTAATCGGGTCTTAAGGGGTAGAACTCACTGAGACATCGTCTCACCCTGTTGTGAGATAACATTTCAAGTCTGTAGATGGCAGCACCCGCACCACCTCCCGTACGTTTTGGTAAACCTGAGGACATTACCGAGATAGGATATCGCATCCCGATACACCATTACCCTGAGGGATTTGGAGTATGTTTTGGTGAAGTCCACCGTCTGGGTCGATGTGGGCAAAACCCAAAAGGTGCCCCATAAGTTCCGATCGTGGTATCACCATTACAATGATAGGCGAAGAGAAGGTCTGGTGCAGGAATGTGATGTGCCTTTGTACGTGCTAGAGGTGGCGTTCGGGAAGGGGACTGCAGATCCCAATGGTGGCTCGGTGATCGATACGAAGGATCCCAAGCTGGAAGACGATTCTGACTCTCCACTGTACTCTGGTGTGGGTTCCAGTTGAAGCTAAGAAGAATGAGAGATCGTCGAGGAGAAGGATCTAGAAGAAGACCTTGAAGAGGACCCAGAGGAGATGGACCCGGAGGAGGATTTAGATGAGGGCCCAGCTGAAGATTGAGACCCCCACCCCTATCTTCTGACTTCTTGTTGTTGAATCTGACTTGTTTAGAAACCGACTTTTCAATGTGGCTTGTATATGTATATATATGACTTAGTTGTTATATATGTATATAAGTGTTTTGGTTTTCAAGTTCGAGTTTTTAGTCCTACTTTTCTATCCCATTGTTTTATTGTCTAGGGATTATTTATATGCTTCCGCTTGTGTATTAAAAATGAATGGGTCGACGGTGCGTCTTGGGACGTCGCTATTTAATCGACCATGTGAGGGATGGGCGCATGCTTCAGGATCGGGGCGTAAAAAATCTCGCTGGCTAGCCAAATATTCTAACTCATCAAGAGTATTTCCGCTCGAAGACAATTCTTTTAAAAAAATTCTCTTCTTCCCTATTCATCTTCTTATTCTTTTAGCAAGATGAACATGGAAGAGTGGCCAAAGTATCACAAACAACCATGGCTTGTGAGCGAGGCCATGGAGAGGCTAGCCTCACCCACACGATTGTGGCCATGAATGAGGCTGCCTTGCTTAGATCTAGGCAAGGCCAGCCTCGCCTGATGTCACAATGGCCTCACCCAGATATAGGCGAGGGCTTTGCGGCCCTTGCCTAGTGGCCAGCTAGCCCCAACAACCCTTGCTCGTTATTTAAAAAAAAAAAAAAAAAAAAGGAAAAAGGAAGATGCTAAGAAGAAGATGAACAGTAAGGCAGTTCGAAACTACCAGATACACATCAACGTACAGCAAATTAAAAAAAACGAAGCCAGGTTTCCAGCTGAACCATCCATGTGTTCAAATCCGTCTCAGTTTGCAAGCGTAGTTAGATAGAAAGTAATTCGAGGGGGAAAGATTACGGGGGAGTTGAATTGTTCATTTCTATTGCATAGTAAACGTTAAAAGACGAGCTATCCAACATGATGTCGGAAAGAAAAGAAAGAAAAAGAAAAATATATATATTCTTGGACGAAAATGGCCTTGATCCATTGGAAAATGAGATTAAACCCTCTTTTGAGGCTGATATAATCACTTCAAGTCCTCTATTTGAAACAAGGTTCACTTTGGATCATCTTTTGAGAAAATGAAGATATTTAAGGCCCTTATTTGGAATTCTCTATATGTAATGTAAGTCAAAAAATAAATCAATAATCATAATACAACCAAACTGAATGTTACAAAGCTGGAAAAATTAATTAACTTTAACCATTAATAACTGTAAATATATTAACCCAACAAAATTTTCGTAAGAAAATGAATTATGTGAATATTCATATTATAAAATAAATCGAGGGAATTATGGATATGCATTCATGGGAAATACAAGATTGTATCTTTCTTAAAAATACAAATTGAATTTTGCACATATCTGTAAGATATCGAACAATTCTTTTTCCAATCACCATATTTTAGTTTATTTCGTATGACAATTATTTCTAATTTTTTTTATTACCATTTAATATATGGAACTGGAAGCTTGAACACCTCTAGATTTCTATATGAATAGTTCGGGCGCCTTTTTCACGCCACGTCGATGGCACGAAGATGAAAAGTTTGACAAACTAAGGAAAGCTATCAAGCGAAGAATTTTCGTTTTCATTTTATGCTTTCATGCTCTTCTTTATTCATATTACTTTACATGCATGAAATATTTCACGTGTTCATGTTATAATTTGAAAAATATTGCAATTTTGTTTGTCATGTTTTCTTTTAATCGGAAAATATACCCATATGATATGTTCAAATCTTTATTAATTAAATGGTTAATATCATGAAAAAAATCTTAAACTGATTTGATTCGAGTGAAATCATGACCATACTAGTAGTATGTCAATGCATTGGATGGTCAAAAGAATAAGGTACCAATTTTCACTTTGCTTAATTTGATACATCAATTCAAACAAACCTCGTTATATGTATGAACTTATAATGTACTCAATCCTTGCCTCAATCCTGATAACGTTAGAATCACGAATTGGAAAATTTGATTGCTGCTGAAATACACACGCACACTAATATGTAAGCCAATAAGATTACTGATGCATGGAGGAGGGCAAGCGCTTTGGAGGCTTCGCAACCTCTGAACCACCGTACAGTCAATGCACGAGACGGATTCCATTACTGGTGAACTAAAAGTATGGTAAGATGGGACAAATATATGGGGAATTGCCAACTCATCAAATTTCCAATAACAGTGTGGGTTTCTTGTTTGACTCCTTTTATTGACAACTTTTTACTCTTTAGAACCCTGTTATTATATATTTATATGTATATGTAACGTATTTTCTATTCAAATGGAAGGGTGAAAAAAAGACATAGTACGCTAGTAAAATGGCAAAACCTAATTTTCACAGCTACATGAGACAATGTTGTAGGAGTATACTATAGATTATAAAACCAAAATAAAGGTGAAAAAAAGAGCTGTAGTAAAAAAAATTAAACACTTTGCGTAAATATTAGTATAAGAATACTTTCTCTGGATTTAAACATTGAAAATGGGTAGTAGATTGCAAAAAATGAAAGGAAAGAAATAAAAATAAAAGAAGCACCGGATTTATCGTCTCACTGCTCTCCCTCCTATACTCCCCTGAAAAACCTCGTTTCATCTTTTTTAACATGTCTATATGTATTATCTAATTAACTCTAGTTTGTCCTTCCTTAAATGGAACACGCGTCAAATTACCTTATTTGGTTACGGCAAAACCTAATAAAATTCACACTAACAAACACATTTATCTTATCACCGAATAATACCTGACATTGAAACAAAATGTCTAGTATTAAGATCGACAATTAACAATTTATGTCCCCCATAATGTAAATAGTGAGTTCATATATGTGCACACAACAATATACAATAATAAGTAATGAAATTATTGTTAAGAAAGTTCAAGTAAAACTGAAAATGCTCATGATTTATATAAGCATCAAATTTTGAGTAAGCGTAACATAGCTCATAAGCATACCAATATTTCGTTGGATGTTTTGAATCGACACAAAAAGATTAGATCTACAGAGAAAAAACAAAAGGATACAAAGTAGACAAAAGCCACAAAGTGGTTTAGTTGAACTCAATTCCACCGTCACCCCGTTTATATTTATTAGTCCAGACTCCAGAAGAACATATGTTGCTCATTGAAGATTAGTTATTACGATGTAAACCTTCGCTACAATGTATCTGCTTTCATCAGACGAGATATTATGACTCTCCCCAAAAAAATGCTCCGACGCTGTTACAACAGCACTTTTTCAGATATTTATGTAACGTTTTTTGTGCCCTTTTTCTTGTTTGTTCAAACTTTCGCCAACTTTAGCTGAACTCTAGGACAAATATTTGATTTAGAAAAGATACGGCAAAATTTGAGGTGTCCACATGTTTTGCACAGATTATTCCTACAGTTGAAGTTTCTTCCTTCTAATCACGTGGCTGGGACAAAGTCACGAGTTTTCTTGCCCTCAAGATTGTATGAACCTTAATTATTATTTTGATTTTTCTCATTATTTTTCAAATAAAGAACAGTGTTGCATTAGAAATTACAAAATAAACTATATTTCACTCTTCATATCGATAGAGAGGTCCTAAGTTCTTCATAATTATTGAAATATCAGTGTGAGATGTGTGGACAAGTTAATATATGATAACTCCTTCACTACTCATTAATTTAAGTTTTCGAGTAAAAGTGTATCCAATTTAATATATCGATAAGCTTGGATTTGGACTTTCTCATGATGATCACCTTAGGTGAAAATATTATATTTGTGCTGTAGGTCGCCACGACAATAATGAAAAGCAAATTTCATATTTCAAAGAAAAAAACAACTTATGAAAGCTAACTCAATTGTTTCATCCAACTTTTGAGTTAGTTCAATCGGGAAAATTGTCCAAAAAATTTTAAACATATTACACTTTTACCAATTCAGTCCTAAACCTTTTAACTTTACTTTTACCCATTGAATCCATTTGGCTAATTTTTGTTAGAATTTGCTGATGTGGATATCGGCGCTAACGTGAACAAATTTTATTAATTTTTAATATTTTGTTGAAATTTAAAATTATTTTTTATGTTTTTCCCCTCTCTCTCTCTCTCTCCCCTCTGGTGGCCAGAGTCTCTCTCTCTCTCTCTCTCTCTCTCTCTCTCTCTCTCTCTCTCTCTCTCTCTCTCTCTCTCTCTCTCTCTCTCTCCCTCTGGTGACTGGCCAGAGGCCACGGCCGACAAGGGCAACCTCACCTAAGTCTCATGAGACCGACCCTCCTAGGCCTTTGGTGAGGGCAAGCCTCACTCAAGGACGGCAAGGTCGCCCCTTGCTAGCTATCGGCAAGGGCGATCTCGCCTAAGGCCCACAAGGCCAACTCTGTCCGGTTGCTATAGGTTGGACGACCGACTAGAGGAAGAAAAGGAAAAAAAAAATTTTAAATATAGAAATAATTAAAATTTTGAAAAATATTAGAAAATATTAAATTTTGTTTACGTTAGCGTTGGTTGTGTCACGTAAGATGATCAACATCCACGTAAGCAAATTTTAGTTAAAATTGGCCAAATTGACTCAATTGACAAAATGTTGAAAGGTTTATGATTCAATTAACAAAGTTGAAAGGTTTATGATTGAATTGGTAGAAGTGTAATAAGTTTAAGACATTTTGGATAATTTTTCCTAGTTCCATCCTTCATTGGGCTTAGGAATTTCTGTAAGCCTAAGCTTCACAAGCTCAAAAAGCCCCATCCAACTCACTAACATATTTTGAAAACCCTAAAAAAACCCCTTGTACATCCCCAGTTACAATCTCTTTCCTCGTGTATATAACGAGATTAACAAATAAGAAAAATCTCTGAAAAAAAAAGGTATCCTTTGAACAGATCTGGTTTCGCTCAAACTGGGTTAGATCGAACATAAAATTATTGGTACAAAGGCCTGTGCCGTCCCTACATGAAGCTACCTCATGCCAAAGAAACAAGTGGGGTTTGAGATTTTATGATGAATTCCAGTCCATCATTGCTGCTTCTCTTCCTCCTGATTCAGTACGGCAGACGCCAGATGGTTGACCTCATCTTTCTTTTCGTTTTTCCTTTTTGTGAGAAGTCCCTTTGGCGGCTTTCGATTGTAGACGATGACCATAGCCGATTACGAGCCTTATCATCATCGACGATGACCATAGCCGATTTATTAATCAAACATGTTATAGATCATAATATCTTGGCGATGAATAATTTCGAATATTTAATACAATCAAAACACGGTGATTAGCACAACTCTGCATTTCTTAATTAGAGTAGTACATATGATTATTTAGAATAGAGTAATTAAAGAGAATATTATTCCTAGTCTAATAATTACCTTAACTATTTTAGTTAGCTTAATAATTCTTTTCTATATATTTACATAACATTCGATGATTTTCACATAATTTTTTTCTTTTGATTTGACACGTAAAAACTAATAATTTGATTACACTTATGATTGGCAACATTCTTTTGTTGTTTAGAATTTTCTTCAACAATGACATCAATTTCCCTTGTTTTCTCTTAAGTTTTTTAGGACATACCATTCGTAATATTTCACATAACTTCCCCGTGCATTTCATAAGTTTCGTTTCTCCTATTCAAAGTAAGCAGCCAGAACATTGCTACTTACTTTCCCTACTCATAAATTTTTTAAGGTCAATTCATTCCTAAAGTTCCACGCAGATTTCCTATGCAGTTCGCAACTTTCGTAACTGTGCTATGCATTTCCAGTCCACCATTGCTGTCTCTTCCATCTGACTCTGTACGGCATATATGCCAGATGATTAGCCTCATCTTTCTTTTAAAAAACGATCCACCATTGGAGAATGGGAGCCTTTATTTCCACGATGGGATCCCCCTGGCAAAAAGATGTTATGAAACTTTCGGGACACAATCATGGGTTTTTCCACAACTTTCCAATAAGTTGTGTGAAAAGCCATGTGAGATCAACGTGAACGTAGAGTGCGAAAGTAGATAAGAAACTGTGTGGGAGATTCCTAAAAATCTTCTGTCAGCTTTCAAGACACTTCCTACTAGTGAGAACGTTGACCAAGAGGAAGACCTGGAGCTAACGAGATTAAAGAGCCGAAAAGGAAGAAGCCGTCTCATGTTGGGAATTGTTAGTAATCCGCGTCGAAGGTTCAGCAACAGGAAAAACCAAGTGAGTTCAATGGGATGTAAAGTAGGAACGTAGTAAAGAAACCGCGTGAGGGACTTTTGAATTCCGCTGTCAGTGTCCAAGTCAATTCCTGTTTCTCTTCCTCCTAATTCTGCACGGCAAATGGGTCAAATGAACTGCTTTCTTCTTCTTCTTCTTCTTTCTGTGTGAAGTCAACTTCTGCCGCTTGGTTTAGTCCGAACGAAAGGGTCCCTCCAAAACAGTAACATGATGGAAATTTCGCGGACATGATCATTTAATTGATTCTAGGTATTAAGACTTCCAAAAAGTTGTGGAAAAACCGTATGATAGCATGGGAAGTGGGAACGTAGAATGAAAACAAGGTAGGAGACTACTAGATTCCACTATTAGTTTCTACACGACTTATATCATATAAAAAGAAAATTAGAAAATAAAGCAATTTCAATGAATTTTATAAAGCGATCGAGGCAATACCGATTGATAGTAAGTGAATCAAAATAGAGTTCCTCTACAGACTAAAAGGATTATAAATCATTTGTTGGCGTTATGGCATTTTGTATATTTTTAAATATTTTTAACTAATGTTACCATACAAAGCATGTTTTCGCAACGTCAATAAGTTTAAAATATAGTTTAAGTCACACTTTAAGATGTATTTTATTGAAATACTTCTGTAACTTTTAAACAACATCTCATGCTCTTTTTAATTCTATCAAATCCTAAAAACTTATCAAAGTGGTGCAACCAAATCTCTTTCGTTAACTCTGTTTAATTTCACTCACCGAAAATACTGATATGATTTTTTTCTTAATTACTTTCCTAAGACTTGTGTCGTCTAATGTGGCATTCTTCTTATTTTTTGAAGGGAGAGGTGCTGGCATGCACACAAAAAACAAATTATTTATTTGCCAACCCTCTTTTTTTTTTTTTCCTCTCAAATAATGCTTTGAAGTGCCCAATTTGATTTTTAAAGAATAATACCATCAAAAACGCCAAATTAATATAATTGTGTCACATTTACTCCGAACTATTTTTTATATCACAAAAACTCTCAAACTGCTAATCCGCGCTGGAGCCAACGAGATTGAAGAGCCGAAGAGAAAGAAGCCATCTCATGCTGCCATAGCACACGCCATAATGTCAGGAACTATTAGTAATATGTGGCGAAGTTTCGGTAACGGAAAACCCGTGTGAGATCAATTGAAGTGGAGTAAAACATAAAAATAGGAACGGTGTATGTAACTCCTAGATTCCGCTGATAGTGTGAACGCAACAAATATCACATAAGGTGGCCTTGCAAGTCACAACAGATAGTCTACGTCGTTATAAGTGTGGACTCCTAAAGTTTGCTGTCAGCGTCCAAAACACTCCTGATAGTCTCCGTCGTTATAAGTGTGGCATAAGATACTAGCTGCAATCTAAGTTACATTTGTGTGTATATATTTTCACGACATGCGGCCAAAAATATGAAGACCGAATTAGATAGCCATTACAAGTTGATTCACTCTCTTATTGGGTATTGTTTTAGTTCCAAGAGAATGCAGTGCACTAACTTCCCTAAGCTTTCAGATGGGTTGAGTTTTCATCTGTTTCTAATGATTGATAAGGTAAAATTAGAGTTATATCAATCGGTTTATATATAGGATTAGCAGAATGCCTAAATATAGTTGTTTGGATGTTCTACACAATTTCCTTACTACAGAGAAAATTAAGATTAATTTGATTAGTAGCATTTTATTTACAAATAAAATTAATAAATGATTAAAAAATCTCAAATATATTCAAGTAACTTGGTATATATACCCATGTCAATAGATTTATTGTGGATGAAGTAAGTTTTCTAATCATTCAAATAAGAAACCGGCTAAGCCAATTTTCAAGGGCAAGTGGGCATGGGACCATATAAATGCACAAATAATTTTAAGGGTTCGTTTGTTTGAGAGAAAACTGTTTAGGGAAATTTTTTTGACTTTCCAGTAATTAAATGACAAAAAACTAATCGATATACAAAAAAACGTTTTCCATTTACCGAAAATAGAAATTTAGATTAGGAAAATGACTTCTCCTTTCGGCAAAAAGAAAATCACATACTCTAAATCACAAAACAAATCCAAATTAATTTTTTTAAAGAATAATTTTCATAAAAAATATATGTATTTTTTTTGTTATGAAGATGGAACCTAAGTAGCACGGACACGCGACACAACACGACACGACACGCCAACACATCATTTCTTAAAAATTAAAAATTTCCAATACGTTGGGACGTGTTATTATCGAATAAATATTTTTATTTTTGATTAATTTGATTCAAATTCACAAATAAATAAATAAATAATAAGAGCTTATAATGAATTTACACTATCATTTCCCCCTCAAAAGTTTTACCGCTAAAAAATTATTCTCCCTCAAAAACCTCTCAAAAATTATTTCCTTCTATTTTTTTCCCTCTATACGCTCATCGCCAAAAAATCATTTATCCTCCCCCATTTCTCTCTCCCCTGTCCCCAAAGCCTATGCCACCCCCAAAATCTGGGCACCTAATATTTTCTCTTATATTTTCTCCCCCTTTCGGTTTCTTTCCTACTCCCCCCCAACAACACCTGCTCCCCGCCCCCATCAATCACCCGCCCCCTCGATTTCTTCGCCCACCCCCTCCCCCTCGGTTTATCTCTCCCCCCACCCCACGCCACCCCATCCACCCTTCTCTCCGGCTCCAATTTCTTTCCGTCGTCCCCACCACCCTCACTCTCTTCTTGCTAAACCCTAACCACGGCCTCTTCTTCCTCCTCGTCGCACGATCCTCTTAGCTCTCGCCTCATCGCAGTCGCTCGCCGAAGGGCCTCAGTTGCAGCCTCGCCATCGGCCCTCCATCGCAACATCGCAATCGCGGCCATGTGATCGCCTACTCTTCCTCTAGCCCTCCCTCACTGTCGCGGCGTTGCCTCCGCTCCCTGGTCTCGCCTCCACCCTCCATCGTCTTCTTTAACGATTCTCTCCCTCAAACACGTGCGTCGGAACGTGTCGAGAAAAGTTGACCACGTGTCGAAAAAATCCGACACGCGATCAACACGTGTCCTAGCGTGTTCGAGCGTGTTGACGTGTCCGACACGCTCCGACACGTGTCGGGCATGACACGAAACGGCGACATGTCCGTGCTTCGTAGGTTGGAACAAACAACGTCCTAAATCTTTGTTTTTACATTCTCCTCAATCTTCGTGCCCAAGTAATGGACGTGGACTTGATGTAGCACCGTGCCGTTGACAAACTGGCAATAAACGGAGAAAAATGGGATGAGCAAATGACAAGAAGAACCATCCCAAAGAGAGGGGGAGAAGAATGAAGATGGCTGTTGTGCTTGAGTGGTGAAGCCAGAGCCTAACCAAACGTGTGCTTTGCAGTTTGTATCCATTGGATAAGAAGTGACGCCGACGCCGATGGAAGACCTGTGGCGAAGGATCGGCACCAGGAAAAGCCGCAGTAAATCCGCGCCAGACGAAAGTGCGACCCAGAACAAGCCGCAAGAGTTTAAGCTGTCGAGGAACGAGGTAGTGTTGTTGGGGAACCCCGCGAAGAGGTTCAATTTGGCGGACGTTAATAGGGTCAGTAAGCAGAAATTGGGGAAAGCACCGCTCGAGAGGACTTACAAGGCTGAACTGAAGGACGGGATCACCACGGTGGTTGTGAAGATGCTCGGGGATGTGGTCTTGCGGGCCAAGAGATTCCGGGACAAGGTCGAAACTATCGGAGCCATGGACCACGAGAACCTGCTCCCTCTGAGGGGTTACTTCTACAGTGAAGACCAGAAGTTCCTCTTGTACGATTACATGCCCTTGGGAAGCTTGTCAGACCAATTGCAAAACAGTGAGACTCCCCTGAGTTGGGAAGTCAGGCTTTCGATTGCCCTCGGGGCTGCCCGGGCCATCGAGCACCTGCACGCCCAAAATAGCCACCACGGGAACTTCAAGTCGTCCAAGGTCCTTCTCACGCCGTCCTACGAGGCCCGGGTCTCCGATTATGGCCTCACTTTCTTCCCAACTAGAGCCGGGTGGCATTGGGCCAACCAAGCCTGGGGGGCTGGGGCCGAGAAAAAGGGGGCGGATGTGCATGGCTTCGGGGTGTTGCTACTGGAGCTCCTGGAAGTGATGCCGCCCTCCGACACTTTATACAATGGTCGAGCAGATTTTCTTACGTCGGTCCATATGGGGGTCGAGAAGCTGTTGAAGTTGGCGATCGATTGTGCATCAGATGGAGTTAATTCACGTGACGGCCCCCGGACTCCGATGTCAGAAGTACGGAGGAGGATCGAGGAATTGTGTAAGCTCGGGGGACAGCGAGATGGGGACTCACAGCCCGACAAGGTCATCAAAGGGACCAAGGATATGTCTTCTTGGTTGATTCCCGGTGCACAGGTAGACAGGGACTCGCAGCTCTACCAATTCCGCAAAGTCGACAAGGATATGCATACTCGGTGAGTTGATTTAGAGACTTCCAAAAATACTTAGTCGCCTAACTTCATCATGGCTACCTTTAGCAACGTGAAATCAATTTTCATTTACAATGTTCCCTGTAGACAAGTTAATTACTGACAAAGTCAATGTCAATCGAAAGAAGAAGAGTGGGGAAGGAGGGAGAGAAACAAGTAAGTTTCGCATCATTGATGGAATTAAGAATATGAAGGAGTTTCAGGGCCATTGATTACTTGTATAGTAGGAAGAACTAGTAAGGTTAACTAGCTACTAATAATCTTTCATGCAATAAGAGAAGGCTATGCTCAAAATGAGCTTCCCTAGCCCAAAGATATGTGTGACGTTCCCTAAATATGTCTCAATCGAACTGGGATGACTTCTGGTTTTCCTTCATGAGGTGGGTGTTACTCTAGCTCTTCGAGAAGCTCAACTTGAAGAGATTTAATTTAATTGAACGATGGCCTTACCCAGCAGACACTTTTTGCAGGAAACCAGTGCATGGGGTTCTGGAAGTTTCTGAAAGAGTTTATGGTAAGTTTTTAAAAATGTTCCATGTTGGTCTTTGGTAATTTGAAAGTGCAACATTGGCAGGGTACCGTATCCTACCTACTTTCTTTTGCTCTAGTGCTCTGAATTCATTGAGCTGGATTAATGGCCTCTACTTTTCTATTCTATGATTTAACTTCTCTTGGGACAAAGGTACTTCAACAGTAGGAGAATTAACAGGAAGCCTCTTTCGTTTGGCAAGAAATAGTTTAGGATACTGATATGCTTCTGCTCAAGCATTAGTGGCATACTGTACCATAGTAATTTTGCAGAAGCGTTAGTTTTCTCCTTTTGTTTTTTTCCTTGTGAAATTGGGCTCTAGGGCCATGAAATCAAGGATGGATTTCATAGTCTAAGATAAAAAACAATCTGTTTCCTGCAGAAGCAGAGTAATATCTGACTGAAGGTCTATTGAGCTGAATTCATTGACGGTGATTGCAACCTTGCATAAGCATTACCTGCATAATAGATTGTTTTATATGCCCTTGCAGTGGCTTTTGATTAACTTTGTTTGCCAATTGTGAGTCCACTTCTAGCATCACTGAGTGGACACTTATGTACCAGGCAATAATTAATACTCAGGGAATTGTGTTTTTTATTTGATTCATCAGCTCTCACAAAATATGAACCGTACTGCACCTCTATGTGGATGGCCTTTTCTAGTCACTCTCTTCATAAACTTTGTCTTTTGGTTTGTTCATTACGTAACTTTTGAAGAACTGGGTCATGCTAACATGATTTTGCACGTCTTACATATGTATTCAATTTTACCTGATGATACATTATTGTTGTCTCCATAGGAGAAAAAATTCGATGCATTTCATAGCCTCACAAGTTCTTCTCTAGAAAAGAAAAAAAATTCTCTCATTGACAGATTTCTCCTATAAGATAATCTATCTATATACACATTTGTTACACATTCAATGATTTGCTGTATTTGGATGCAGTATTTGATTGCTGTATCACAGTGGATGGGTTGAAGGACGAGGATCATCAAAATTTGATTGCAGGTGTAGTGGGTAAGGTGCAACAACATTTTCCCGATGCTTTTTTCATGGTGTTAAATTTTGGTGAGCAAGAGAGCCAAAGCCAAATACCTGAACTGTTGTCTGATATGCCTGTCATGAACTACCCGATTCATCATGGTGATTGCCCCATTCTTGCCATGGAGATTATCCATCACTTCCTCAGAGCTGCCGATGGCTGGTTATCACTTGATGAGCATAAAAACATGCTGTTGGTGCATTGTGAAAGAGGTGGATGGCCAGTTCTGGCGTTCATGTTGGCTGCTCTTCTGTTATATAGGAAGAAGTCCAATGGTGAAGAGGAAACACTCCACTTGATTTACAACAAATTTCCTTCCGATCTCTTTCATCTAATTTCTCCCTTGAATTCATTGCCCTCACAGCTGAGATACCTCCACTATATAGCCACATCAAACGTGCACTCAGAGGGGTGCCTACCATATAAGTCTCTTACTTTAGATAGTGTGATACTGAGGTTCATTCCTTATCTGGAAGCTGAAGTGGGATGCCATCTTATGTTTAAGATATCTGGTCAGGACCCCCATAACCTTACAGATAAAACTCCCACAGTCCTGTTCTCAGCGCCCGAAAGGGGCAAAGATATCAAGCAGTACAAGCAGGTGGATTAATTTATTTCTGGTTCCAAAAAGCTTCTTCTCCCTAAATTCGCATCATTTCATATGTTTGTCAGAGAAGACTCTGCTTTCTCTCAAGTGTGTTGCGGATCCTTACAGAAAAAGTTTTCGTCTCAGGAGTTTGTCAAACTATGCTAGTTTTGTTACCGTGATATTTTCTAAACAGAAAATGGTGAAATTGACGACTACCTATGTGAATTGTTGATAATTTAACGTTGGAAAAATGATTCTATGCGTCTAACCCTGGTACAGAGTCGATTGGGTAAGTTTTCGTGGATCATCAAAGAGTATCAGAGAGATAAGATGCTACTCCATAAACCTGCATATGTGCTTTTGTGGTGTTTGCGGTCTTGTCAGAAGGACAAGTTGTCAATTTGTATTTTCCTTTTTCTCCAAATCCCGTTGCATGAAACCTTGGAAGTATAAGATTCACTCTGATCGGGTTATGTTCCACCTGCCTCATCCATCAATTCATTTGCATATGGGGGTTCACTGATGCACCGACACACGTAAAGATTTAATGCTACTCTCGTGCCTGTAATCATGCTGTTCATATATGTCATTGCAGGCAGACCACAAACTGGTTAAAGTGGACATCCATTGCCCCGTTCAAGGCGATGTTGTGCTCGAGTGTATGAGAGTAAGGGCTGGTCTTGAACATGGAGAAACGTTGTTCCGTGTCATGTTTAATACAGCATACCTATTAGAAAATAATCTGATGCTAGGGCTTGATCAAATGGATGTCACATGGGGTCGCCAGAATCAGTATTCCAGGGCATTTAGTGCAGAGGTATTCCTTTATTGTTATACTAAGCATCTTTAGTTTGACTTTGTTTTGCTTGAAAATAATTCATCTTTGCTCATTCGTGTTTGATTAGATTACTTTCTCGGAAATGAATCCTGCTGCTTCCCTAGTTTCTGTTGATTCATCTTATGATGAGGAGCAAAGAGAGATTAAAGTCCAAGAACTGCAGGTTGAAGACAAAGCAGTTTGTGGTGTGCTTCTTTCTCAAGATGCTAATATAATTCACGAAGATAATGAAGTTCGAGAATGGTCAACGCTTCCTTCCCAGTTAGAAGCGCCAGTGTATTCAGCTCTTGATGGATCTCTTTTAAGTTCAGACTCTGCCTCCTCTTCACTATCTCTAGATGGATCTCCTGTAAGCTTCAGTGCAATGCTTACTGAAAAGAATATTGAACCCCTGCAGTCCCCCAAACAGCAGCTGGTCTCTTCTGTGGAAATCTCAAGATGTTCCCTCCGGTAACACGAACTTTGAGTTTAGCTTATCTGCCAATCTATAGTGGGCATTTTTAAATTTTGGTTGCAAACTCATTTGCGAATTAGTAAATGAATTGAGCAACTATGGGCCATGACCTATGCCTGCAGAGCTTCTTGACTACATTATTGGAGCATATTTCATGGCATCAGTTCACAAAATTTTTTCAAAAGTTCCTACTAATTATTGTCAAGTAAAGTCAACAAACTTGGGAAACATTTTTTATACCTAGTGCAACTCTGCAATAGGATTTAATAACATTCTCTTCCTGAACAATGAAGTCCTGCTAACACTATCTGTAATCCAATTTCTGTAACAATTGGCTGTAGGTTGACACAGCCAAAACAGGAAAAAGTATACCAGCAGGACGGCTCACGATCATCAACCTCCATGTCATCCGGATATGACTATGATGTCTTCCTGAGTTTTAGGGGTCAGATACTCGCTCAGGCATTACAAATTTCCTCTATACCAGATTGCTAGGTGCTAGAATCCACACATTTAAGGACGATGAAGAACTCCGAGTTGGAGAGGAGTTTGGTCCTGAGTTGCTCACAGCTATCAGCCAATCAAAAATTGCAATTCCCATCTTTTCCAAGGGCTACGCCTCTAGTAAATGGTGTCTAAATGAGTTGGTCCAAATGGTGGAGTGTAGTAAAACAAGGAGACAGAAGATTATGCCCATTTTTTATGACATTACTCCGGCAGAGGTCCGTCATCAAATTGGGTCTTATGAAGAAGCCTTTCTTTTGCATAAGGAGAAATTTGGTGCGAACGTCAGTAAGTGGAAAGCTGCTCTCAACCATGTTGCCAATCTAAATGGATGGGTCAATTCGAAGGAGAATGGGTATGTCATTTTCTGGGTTATCATTTTGGCGCAGTTTTTCCAAAATATTACCTTGTTCTTCTAATTATGTTTTCCATTTTCCTTCCATAATATTAGAGGTGAAGCAGAACTGGTAGAGGAGATTGTCGAGAAGATTATAGATGAGTTGAAAACGGCTTATCTACTGGTGACAGACTGCTTGGTCGGAGTTGAAAATCATGTGAAGGAAATTGATACAATGATGTGTGGTGATTCGGAGGATATAAGAATTCTTGGAATCCATGGTATGGGGGGTGTTGGAAAGACTACTCTTGCCAAAATTATCTACAACCGGCTATTACATCATTCTGAAGCTTGTTGCTTCCTTTCCAACATCAAGGAGACTTCAGAGCTAAAGGGCATCGAAGGTTTGCAGAATCAACTAATCTCTGACATTCTCAAGAAGAAATGGGCAAACATTAGCAATGTTGAGGAAGGAATCAAGATAATAAAAGAAAGGTTATATGGTAAAAGGTTTTGTTGCTAGTTGATGATGTTGATCAAATGACTCATTGGGATGCACTGATTGGAAAACCTGCTTGGTTCGGTTTAGGAAGTAGAATTATCATAACTAGTAGGAACATGGATATTATTGATGTTCCTGAGGTTTGTTATCCATATGAGCTTATGAGTTTGGACTCCGATCAATCTCTTCAACTTTTTGCAAACATACTTTTGGGGAGACCAACCTTTGGATGAGTATGTTGCTTTCTCCACTGAAGTGGTCAAAAGTACAGGAGGTCTTCCACTTGCTCTTGAGGCTATAGGTAAACTACTTCGGCACAGAAGCAAAGATGTTTGGGATGTGATATTGAAGAAATTGAAACAAGTTCCTCTCAGTGAAGTAAAACGAAAGTTAAAAATAAGTTATGATACCTTGGATGATTGTCAAAAGCATATCTTTCTTGAAATAGCTTGTCTTTTCACTGGATTTGATCAAAGGATAGTGCTCCACTCTTGGAAAGATTCCAATCTTTTCCCAGAGGAAGGTCTTGAAGTCCTCCAGCAAATTTCTTTGATAAAAATCAGTGAAGACAATAAGTTATGGATGCATGATCAGTTAAGAGGCCTTGGTAGAGACATTGTTCGTCGAGAATGTGATAAGGAACGGAAAAAAAAGACTCAGTTGGGAACCATCTGGAAGGTTTGGACGTGGTGATGGAAACGAAGGTAAATTTGCATTTCAATTACTTTATCCTCATCAAGCGGACAAATTTCGGGCCTTTACACTCTTGAGTGTTTGCTCAATTCTATATAAGGGAAGTTATTTTTTTTCTCATCATTATTGTTGTAACTCGTTTTTTGTTTATACTAATGTTTAGATTTATCTTTCATGTTCTGAAAAACGATTAAATTTGTTCAATATAATATACTTAAGCCTTTTTGTTTTACTATCTCAGGGAACAAAAAAAAAATTGAAGCTCTTTGCCGAAAATTTGATGCTCAGTTGCTCTACAATTTTGTAAATGAAGAAGTTGTGAGGCTATCTAATCTAAGATACCCTGAAGTGCGGATTTTCCAGGACAAATGGCCTTCAAATGATGGAGGATATGGAGATTCGACATGTTTGCTATTGAGTAAGATAGGTATTTGTGTTTGTCAGCTAGGTAGACAATTCTTTTTGCCGTCCCTTCAACAATGACAATAACAGACATCCAAACAAGAGTTGATTAGGTCATCCTCATGAATTAATTGGAGTTTTACTGATTGTGCACACTCCGTAATGTACCTTCTTGCACTTGATAAAACCGAACAGCATTCTAAGAGGTCAAGCCAATGGCTGTCTCAGTGCTTGGTGAGAGGATTAACAGAAGTTGAACACCCAGAGTGCTAAAACTTGGCACGGGGATACTTAAGTGTCAAAAATTTGGAAATATACAATTATTAAGTGCTAAAACTGGAGCAAAATATATTAGTTTAGTGTTCACGGCGAGAAAATTCAGTCAAAATACTAATGTGACGTTTTTCTGATAAGGTAAGTGCAAAATGACATCGTTTTGCAATGCTAACGTGGTTGGATAAGTCGAAAATGACGTCATTTTGCACGTTGATATGAAAAGAAAAGCAGAAAATGACATTTTGACTCGGTTTGAATTTTAATATAATAGTAGTTAAACTAAATTCAAAACTAAAATTAATAATTAGAAAGAAGAAGAAGAAGAAGAAGAAGTTCCATTCCAGGTGTTGAGTGAGGGCTGTGCGGGCCCTTGCTGCCGCCTCACCATTGTCGCCGGAAAAGGTTGGTGAAGGTGGGGGGAGGTAACGTTGCTCGGCAACGCCAACCGACCCTCCTCCCATCGTTGCCGGCCTTTACTAGCGACAGTGGTGAGGGGGCGGTGAGGGCTTGCATAGCTCTTGCCCAACGCCTGCAACTTTTCTTTTTATTTTTAAATAATTTAGTTTTAAATTTAATTTAATTAATATTCATATTAATATTCAAATTAGAGGTAAAACGACATCTTTTTGGGTTTTTTTTTTTTTTTTTTTTGCTGATTTAGCTTTTTGGCAAGTCATGTAAGCAAATTATATTAATAAAACATTGCCATAAATGATTTTTGGTTAGGATTGTCGAACTTGGCACTCAGGTATCCTAATTTTTTATTTTTTTTAAAAGTGACACTTAAGCGTATTTTTCGTAACTTTTGGCACTTAAGTATCCTCTCGTGTTAAGTTTTGGTACCTGCGCTATTCTTTTGTTGAGGATTAACCAACCAATTTGACGTCTCCATGTGAAAGACTCGTCGATCTTCGCTAACTTATGACATGACTCGCATTTTAAGTAAACTCACTGCTTGCATTTTTGTTGTGTTATGGGTGGGGACAACTTAAATAGTCATAAGCACTCATTCCTTATATATAGACTGAGGTAAAGAAAATATACCTATGATATCAAAAAGTTTTAAACGTATCTGCATGCGTGTCAATCACCAAGAACAATGAGCCAAAATACACATGGAATTAGCATCTGATCAACCTAGCTACATGGAATTAGCGTCTAATCAACCTACCTACATTCCGTAATCAAAGTTAAAGACTTCATATTGTTAATTTTGGTCACAAGTTCGCTTACCCAAAAATCGGCTAAATGGTTGCGTTTGGACTCATGGAGAGAAATATAAAGCAATTTCAATGAATTTTGTTCGAGACGATACCACTCAACACATTCGGTGAATCCGACAAAATGCATCAACATACCACATCATTTTGATTATTTATTGACAGTTTGGTGATCTTTACATATTTTCAATATTTTTGTTTAGTCGATATTAATAAACCAAAATGTACTTTTATGACGGTACCAAGTTCCAAATATTGTCTGCATCACGCTTTAAGAGATATCTTATTGAATCTTGATTGTCAAATAAAAAATCGCACACTCCTTTCAATCTAATATAACATTTTCTCATTTCAATATTGTGCTAGTTTGATAGTAACGATGGGGGAATAACTCAAAAAGTCCTGAATTTATTATGCGAATATTGACTCAATCCTAAATGTAGTCCTAAACCTTTTGATTTTCCAATTTAATGTGTTTGGTTGATTTAGGTCGCAAATCGCTAACATAGTGGTCTAACTTGTGATAATCATCCTGTGTAACACAGTTGATGATCCGACACATACAATACCACCCAAAATGACATAGTTTTAAGAAAAGTTATAAATGTTTTTGTTCTCTCTCTCTCTCTCTCTCTCTCTCTTTTTGGGATTAAGTGTACTAGAGGGCTTAAAACTTGTTGAAAAGTGCAATTGATTATAAAACTTTCAAAAAGTGCAATAAAATTTCAAAACTTGTTAAATTAGTACAATCAAGTCTCTTCATTAACTCCATTTAAATTTGCTAACAGAAAATGTTGATGTGTCATTTTTATTTGTGAAGACACATGGTGGCAAATCAGAAATTATTTGTGATATATTCAAAAATAAAAAGAAAAAGATCGTGAGAGAAAAAAAAAGTATAGCAATTGAAAAGCATAAAAAAGCTAGCTTTATTTTTTTTATTATTATTTTTTAAAGAATAGAATGTTGTAATTATGGTTAATGGATCAACGAAAGCCAATAATTATGATACGTCCTTTCTATTCACGTATCTCTTTTGGATTTATGTATTTCCTCATCTTTTCTGTTCACGTATCTATTGAATTCATGAATTTCTTAGATTCATGTATCTTTTAGTTCATGTATTTATTGAGTTCATGAATATCTTGAATTCACGTATCTCTTAATTCATGAATCTCTTGATTTCACGTATCTCTTTATTCATGAACTTCGTGGATACACACATCTATTTAATTCATGTATCTCTTTAGTACATGAACTAAAAAGCTCTATAAATAGATAGAAGTATAGAGCTTCATTAAGGGTTTTTGGTTTTGGTTTTTCCGACTCGATTCCAAAAGGCTTTGATATACTTTTCTACTCTTCTGATTTTTCTGAGTATGCTGATTCAATTGAACGGTTCGATTGAGTCCTGTTTGCATAATGCTAATCCAAACAGGTTCGAGGTGTTGTATCTTGGGAGGCATAGTTCGTGAATCTGCGGAGCACCATTGGCAGGAACTAATCGCCTTAAGGAGATTTGGTTATCTGCACCTTACCTCCAATTTTATGTTATTTTTCAGTAATATATTATTTTCTTCTTCTCCAAGATTTGTAAAAGGAATAATATTATAAAGTTGTTATCATCTTCTTTACATTGATGTTCTGATTACAACAAATAATGTGTTTTCTCTGGATTAATTTCCAACAATCTTAAGGCGATTAACTTACTCACTATGCTTGTTGTTCTTATCAGATTATTGAGATGGCTGAAAACAATCAAGTGTCCTTCAATGCCCCGAATGTTTCTGGAGACGTTCCTTTGGTCAATTCGACCGTTGCTATGGAAGATGTTCAACCCTCAGGGTCTGAATTTGTAGTAGCTTATGCTACGAGCCCTTGGGCTAACACCAATTTTGGTGGTGCGAGTACAAGTCATACGATTGGTATGCCCGGGACTGTTTTTTAGAACAGTACAGGCCAAATGGCTTTTGGCTCCGTTTCTAGAGGGGTAGTTCAACGAACTTTGCCGACTGTGATGGCAACACCTCCAGTTATAGCTAATGAGAGATTGTATACTGTGGTGATGTCTGAAGCATCTCTAATGTCGAACACTAATGGCTGGTGGCTAGACATAGGTGCCACAAATCACATCTGTGTAGATAAACACATGTTCTCATCTTATGAGAAGGCTGAAGAAGATGAGAAGCTTTATATGGCTAACTCTGCATCAGCAAAGATTGCCGGAAGAGGAAAGGTGATCTTGAAGTTTACATCAGTTTACATCTAGCAAGGAGGTCGCCCTGCTGAATGTGCTGCATATACCAGAGATTCGGAAAAATCTAATTTCTAGCCCCATACTTGTCAAGAAGGGTTTCAAAGTTGTATTTGAATCTAACAAGTTTGTACTTTCAAAATGATGGATATATGTGGGGGAAAAGGGTACTTGTGTAATGACTTGTTTAAAGCCAATGTGGCTGTTATTGATGTAAACTCGAATTATGTGTACCCAAAGACTATTAATAAAGAAAAGTCTTCAGTTTACACTGTTGTGTCTCCTTATCTATGTCATGGTAGATTATAACATGTAAACTATGGTACGATGAAGAGAATAGCAAACTTGGGGTTAATTCCAAGATTTGAGTTGGATGCCCGTTATAAGTGTAAGACTTGTGTTGATGCCAAGTTTGTCAAGAAACCTTTCAAATCCATTGAAAGAACAAGTGAACCTCTACAATTAATCCATAGTGATCTATGAGATTTAAAGTTTGTAGAAAATAGAGGTGGAAAGAAGTACTTTATCGCATTTGTGGATGATTGTACTAGATCTTGCTATGTTTATTTACTAACTAGCAAAGATGAGATTATGAGCATGTTTGTCAAGTATAAAAATGAAGTTGAAAACCAACTTGATAAACAAATCAAAGTGCTTAGGTCGATAGAGGAGGAGAATACAATTCAATCAATTTCAAAGAGTTTTGTGCTAGTTTTGGAATAATTCTCCAAACGACTGCACCTTATACTCCACAACAAAATGGAGTTGCTAAACGATTGAACAGGACACTAAAGGAGATGGCTAATGTCATGCTTTTGAGTTCAGGTTTACCTCGAGAACTTGTGGGGGGGGTTTTAACTGCAAATTTTATTCTTAATAAAATACCCCACAAAAGGCCGGTAAAACTCCATATGAGTTATGGAATGGAAAGTTGTCATCCTACAATTTTCTAAAAATGTGGGGGTGCATAATGTGATTGATAACGGTAAGTCTAGACACATTCGTCGTAGACATAATACCGTAAGGTAGTTGCTCTCAAATGGAATAATTTATTTAAACTTTGTAAAGTCAAAGGAAAATATTGCGGATCCGCTAACAAAAGGTTTGTCAAGAGAGTATATAAATTGCGCATCGAGGGGAATGGGTTTAAGAGCCTTAACCCAATAAAGAGATTCCAGGGTGGAAACCTAACCTATGCGATTGGAGATCCCATGGACTAAGTTCAATAGGACAACGCAAATTTTGGAAACTCTAGTGTAAGCATTGTCTCCCATTCCTATGATGCAACAGTGCTTTCCTACAGCGTTATTAAGGGTACACTATGCATTTAATGATTCCTATAACTTGGGATGTAACATCCAAGTGAGATATGGTAGGATATCTTTAATAGGAATGCACCTATATGCGTGGAGCTGGCCGACACTATGAAAATCTTTAAAGGCTAGATTTTCTAAAGCACACATGAATCCCAAGAGGTTCAGGGCCGAAAGAATGAACACAACCGAGAACCAATCTTGAATTGGAAATACTCCGTGTGAGGTTTATTGTCTAGGCTTACACAAACAACTGGCGATTCAAGGCTTAGTCCATCGACTAGTTAAGTAAGTTCGATAGGCTTTCACTAAAGAAGGTTCAAAGCGAAAGCTACCTATCTTGATGCGGTGTATTTCAATAGGCATGCTCAGATTCCTTCGAGCCAAAAAATGTTTTGTTGATCCATTAATGTGGGGGATTGTTGTAATTATGGTTAATGGATCAACGAAAGCCAATAATTATGATACATCCTTTCTATTCACGTATCTATTTTGGATTCATGTATTTCCTCATCTTTTTCTGTTCACGTATCTATTGAATTCATGAATTTCTTAGATTCATGTATCTTTTAGTTCATGTATTTATTGAGTTCATGAATCTCTTGAATTCACGTATCTCTTGATTCATGAATCTCTTGGTTTCACGTATTTCTTTATTCATGAACTTTGTGGATACACGCGTCTATTTAATTTATGTATCTCTTTAGTACATGAACTAAAAAGCTCTATAAATAGATAGGAGTATAGAGCTTCATTAAGGGTTTTTGGTTTTGGTTTTTCCGACTCAATTCCAAAAGGCTTTGATATACTTTTCTACTCTTCTGATTTTTCTGAGTGTGCTTATTCAATTGAACGGTTCGATTGAGTCCTGTTTGCATAGTGCTAATCCAAACAGGTTCAAGGTGTTGTATCTTGGGAGGCATAGTTCGTGAATCTGCGGAGCACCATTGGCAAGAACTAATCACCTTAAGGAGATTTGGTTATCCGTACCTCACCTCCAATTTTATGTTTTTTTTCAGTAATATATTATTTTCTTCTTCTCCAAGATTTGTAAAAGGAATGATATTATAAAGTTGTTATCATCTTCTTTACATTGATGTTCTGATTATAACAAACAATGTGTTTTCTCTGGATTAATTTCCAACATAGAAGACCTGGCCTACTCGGGTTGTGAGGGCCGGCAACCCCTATTGGGTAGTCACGAGGGTTGGTGAGTGCCGACGATCTTTGTTTTTCGGAAGCAAGGCCTTGCAGGCCCTTGTTTGCATCACACGCTGGTGGTCGCGCAGCATGGGGAAGGCTTGCAAGCGTTTTGTATGAGAGATCTGATGCTTATTTGTGAATGCAACGATGGTTTGGTATGGAAGACTCGTGTTGTACGGTGATAATTTCTCGAATTTATATCGCCATCGTCTGGGGCTGCCGGCCCAAATTTTTAAGCTTAGTGTTTGCTAGAGCTGAACTGGATCTCAAGATCGCTCCTTTTCTGTTTCGACCCCATCCCAACACCGACACCGCTCCAGATTCTCAAAAAGGTGTTCACAAATCATACGAGTTAGGTCCCACAATCTGGTTCCATAAGGATGAGATCTCAAGGGGTGGTATTGGCGGCGTTGTTGGTGAAATGGGGTCGCACCCATTGTCAAGGCAAGGCTCTTTATACAGCCTCTCGCTTGATGAACTCCTCGAGAGCATGTGGAGTGTAGAGGGAACAATTGTTCACGGGGTTAGGACGTTTGCAATTTCCCAATTTCGATTGCACATCTTGAAAACTAGGGATAGCAAGCATCCCAGTGAAACAAAAATTGGGCCATGTTCTCATGTCTTGACGAGAATTGTCACCCATACCTTGAACATTCTCAAATCATAATTGTGACCTTGAATTAACTCACTGAGATGAGATGATATATTGTTCATTTTGGCCCGTCCTATACCTAATCTTATGGATTTGTCCTTTTGCATATAGGCAAGCACTTTCTTAGGAGGTATGCATTATAGAAGTCTACTGGGAGCCACTTTCCTATGGCCTCGGCGACCACTTTCTGCCCTCGTTAAACCAATTCGTTATAGGCCCATGAGCTTATGCATGGTTCATCCTCAAATCACACATCTATTGGAGGGAATTTCACTCTAATATCATATTGTGACATTTCTCAATTAACTCACTGAGATATTGTCCGCTTTGGTTTGTCCCACACCAAACCTTACAGTTTTTTCCTTTGGCATACAAATATGACCATTTTCCTAAGAGGTCACCCATTCTGGTAGTGCTTCACTTGAGCATGCCTAATTTTGGAATTCCAAATCTAACCATTGATGTTACATCAAAAAGAGCTTTCGTAAGTTAATTTCAGTTTTCATATATATCTCATAATTGCTTTCCCCTTGTTTGGTACATAGTTCAGTTCATTCTTGTCCTATTCAACATCATAGAAGCCTACTAGGAGTCGCTCCTTGTCCAGGCTTTTTCGTCCTAATGACTACTCCTCGTCTCCGTCAAACTGAGTTGTCACAATAGCGATGATAGTGGCATCTTACAAATGATAATAAAAATATTAACTCAATACTGAATACATAAAATGTGTTGGTTTTGTTCAAATGAAATCAAATCCACACAAGTTGTCTGTTAGCACAATGGCAGATAATGGAATAGGCACCAATATTCACTTTGCTTGGTTCGATATGTCAATCCAAATACACATTGTATTTATACACAAAATTATAATTTACTCAATCCTCGCCTTATAGTCCCATAATGTTGAAATCATTAGGTAGAAAATATGCTACATATGAAGTCCTTCACACGCGCAGGCACGTGCACACCCATATTTGATTCTCCATTCAATCTTTACAATAAAGATACTAGTGGAGGAGGGCAAGTGCTTTGGAGGCTTGCTAATTACATTGGCATTTCCTTTGCTATCAAAGCCCATCTCTGAGCAATTGTTCAGGGGCTTCAGTTTGCTTGCAACCTAAACCACTGTAGAGTCATTCTCGAGAAGGATTCCACTTCGATTTTGTCCTTAATATGATTGACAAGCAAATCGTCTGGGTCATCCATGTCTTCTTTGGTTAAGCAAATTCGCTTAGTCATCTAGAGGCAATGGGTAAGTTGCAAGTTTTTTATAGAGAGAGGAGTACTTGGGCTGGTTGGACTGCAAACTATGTTGTTAGATCCAGAGAATTTATGATTTTCCATGATATTACTCCATGTGGTTTATCTAGTTCTTTGATAGGAAAATTTGACTAACAGCTTGATGCCTCATTCATGTACAATTGTGCCTTACCAATGTAGTGGTCTCTAAGTCCCCTTTTCTCAAAACAATGGAAATTGCCTGACCTGAATTCTGTAGCGGAAATGGGATTTTATAATGTACAATTCCATCGAAATTGAATGATGGGTTCTATCAGGAAATTTTCAAAATGGACACAGTTAAAAGTACAGTGAAATGATATAAAATACATGGAAGATCTTCACAATCTTTCCATAGAAAAGTTATGCGCATCACTAAAACCATATGCAATTGCCAACTCATCAAATTTCCAAAAACAATGTGGGGTTATTGCTTGTTTGACTCCTTCTCATCATGGTTATAGACAACTCTATAGTACTATGTTATTTTCTATTCATATGTAAGGTATTTTATATCCAAATGGAAGGGCAATAGAAACAAGAAAAAAGGAAATAGTATCACGGTCAAATGGGAATATTCAATATTCACCTATATAAGACATTATTATAAGAGTATGCTAATGATTAGAAACCTAAAAGAAAAGTGAAATATAATGAAGGAGAAGTGCGCAGTTTGTGGTGGAGTCTCAGCCGAGAGAAAAATAGAAGTGACAGACTCCTTCCTTGGCTTCGTCCGGCCTCTGCGTGCGTGCTCTGTATCGTAGGGGTTGCTGAAGCAGCGAACAAGAGAAGGTGTGTTTCTTTTGGAGAGGCAAAATCGTCTGTGTACCACTGAACGTGATCGGTTCACCGAGAGAATTGGGCCCGGACGAATTGACCAATTAATTTGTTACGGGGATGGGCTTGGGGTAATGAACCTATGGGCCTGAGCTGGTGTTAATGGACTGGGCTGAAGTGAGCGAATTAGACTTAACATATAGGCTAAGGCAAAAGAGTTTGGGTTCTTTTCTCTTTTTATCTATTACTATTTTGTATTTTGTGCTTTTACTATTTTTACAAAAATGTACGCTTGGCTCGACAAGTGTCACGTACTCTCCCACAAAAATCAATGACGTCTGCGTCACTGTTGGACCATACGACCAGCGAATGTAATTCGGTTTCATTCATTCCCTTTATGCTACCTTAAAAGTCTATCAAGAATCGCACCTTATTCGAGCTTTCTCACCCAGTGGTCGCTCCCTACCCTCGTCAAATCAACTTTGAGCATAGTCTTCTCACGAACCACATGTTCATTAGAAGGATACTACTCATACCATACATAACAACCCAATTAGTTCCAGTTGGGCCAAGCCAATTAAAGGAACACTATGAGTTTCCACATAATGTGATCACCATTTTGGTTAATCTTACTTATGAATAATATCACGAGGCCTCAACTATTCGATATGGACTTGGGATGTCAACAAAGAAGCACAAGAAGATAGCTTCGGGATGCCCTAACCCCATAGAAAGAAAACGCCCAACGTTTGGAATTCGTGAATTTGGTGGTTCGTAACTTACTTTAACCGAAAATTTCAACATTTTCTAGTTCTTTTGTGTTTATTACTAACCCTTGGTTTTGTCTTCACTGGTGCTGCTTCGGCGAATTTCTAATTAAGTATTTTATGAAGTTGCATTGCATGGTTTAATCTAGAGGAAAAGTTCCTATTTTATGGCATGGCATGTATTTTGGGGACTAATGAAAACTTGAATTATTTTGTGGCATCTCATTTTATAAAATTGGATCAAGCATCGGATGAATTTTTGAGTCGGTTGTCATTTTGGTTGGACATGCATTAAAAAAGTTTATATGGGTAAATTATATTTATTCTCATTTTGACATGTTGGTTTCCGATGTAGGGGTATGAGATATAGTGCTCATGGTCAACCTATAAATTGATATATGTTATATATTCACAAATTACCGAGTTTAATGATATGTGACAATTAATTGAGGTATCGGTTTATGATTTTTTTCTATAAATGGAGAGTAAATTTGTTATATGTGTATCAGTTTAGAGTTTTTATGGTTAGTTTAGAATAAATTTGTTACATGTGTACCAATTTGGGGATTTGAGATTTTTCCTTGAATTAATCTTTTTTTCTTATGGATGACATATGAAATTTCCCTTTTTTTGGGTTGAATTACGATATGCTAAACACTGATTTTATTTATTTATTTATTTATTTATTTATTTTTTGGTGGAACACAACATGTGAATCTTGGAAAAAGAAATACAAATTACTTTATCCTAAAATACATAACACCCTAAATTAGAGATTAGCAAATGACACGTTCCGATAAAAAAGACAATCATCGATGACGAGAAGATCCTGACTAATAACCCATTAAACTTGTTATTGTATAGAATAGCCTCATTCTAAATACGTTGCGACTTCCTTATTAGTGGATTCAGCATCCCGAGCCAGAAAACTTTCGGTCTCGAATTTGCAATTTACAAGAATGAATCAAGAAATTAATTAAAATTGCAAACCAGGATTTGGATAAGGTATGTTTGACTTCAATGGATTAATTTAAAAACCGCGATATATTTACTGGCGGCGGCATTAGTACGACTAGTCAAGTGTAGGTCTCCGAAAAATAGAAGACGGTGCATGCATTCTTTTGTCTAATGCAAGACTCGAGAAGGGTCAACGAATACGGCAAGAAAACTAAGGTTTCAAATGGGAATACTTGCAACTTGGCAAGCTGGCAATCTTTTGTCTTATGGGCGACATGCGAAGCTTCTCCTTTTTCTTTTTGTTTTCTGCAAACCAAGGGCCAAGGTCCACAAAGATGGCGAAGACTATACTAAGCATGTGATTACTACTGCTGTCAGTAGTGATTTAGTTATTTATTAGAGAGAGAACTCTCTGATTACCAATAGCTTCCGAGTTAAAATATAGAGGTAGAACTACTACCCTTTAAAATTACATTAAGTAGTTGTGAAGGCTTGATACAAAAGATTGTTGTGTGTGCCCGGAATATGTGACCTCATTTCATCTAGGTAATTAAATAATATGGACACCCACAGACCCAGTGGCTGAGGCGGAATAAACCCGGATGCACCGGATGCATTTAGGACTTGCTCCTTCTTGACGCGCAAACTCCCAACGGGAACGCGTAGAAGGCAGCAACTAAGCACACGCAGACGTAGGCTACTAGAAGCGAAAAGGAAAGGACCACTTGGAGGAATTAATGGAATGCTCATTCAACGGATTAATGCCTAGAAGGCAACCACCAAGAACCTTGCTAAGTCCAGGTCAATCCACCAGTTTATTATTCCAATTCCGTCAATTCTATCAATTCTGTTGAGGAATTAAGACCACAAGATGGCAATGACTGCAGAATGTATTGGAGTCAATTAACGAGTGCGTACATGAGATATTCAAGATTGGAAGGCTCTCCAGGTTTCCAATATGAACATGGAAATTATACGAAACGACTCACGGATTCTTTTCACTCAATCAAAGCCTATGTGGCCCTTCGTCTTCCTGCTTAGCTTCCCGCTGATCCTACTTTTCAACCATTGGGTGCCCCCGTACGTGCTGCCATCCCGTCCAATCCCAGCTTGCATTCTATATCTGTATGATGTAGACCACTATTTACACAATTTTTCTGTTTACTTGTGAAGCGCCAACGTCAATCTTGGGATCTAAAGATGAGAGAATCAAGCCCGCCAGTTTGATCAAACATGGAAAGAAAGTGGGTTCATTAGTGTTATCTTGACAGCAAATCCTCAAATCCTCAATACCAATTGAGATACTGATGCTTTTGGCCTTACCAATTTATTGAAGCTACTAACTTTTATACAAAATTACCAACTGCAATTTAAGTTTTTAAATAACTTATCTCCGACTGAATTATGAACTGGCTTGTTATATGAACTCGTATTCCAGTCACATATCCACTTGTATTTGGTTGTTCGGAAATTATTATGATCATTTGCCATTTTGATTCGTGGATATCAACCTACATGGTCAATTAAATAAATCTTATACATATGAACTATTCAAATAATCTATCCAAGGACTTAGGATGTTCCAACAAGGAAGTTGTCAGTCAACTTTATTTTACCAACGATAGTAATAGTAACCAACACTTTCATGCACTTATCGGCACGGTAAATCTTACCCTTACAAACTTGCTCTTTCATATGAACAAATTGCCCCTATTTGTGAATTTAACCTTAACTATCTTAGAGTTGGAGAAAAAGTACCGAAAAAGTCCTAAACCTATTACATTGGTATAAATCTAGTTATAAACTAAATGGATCAATTTTATACTAAACATTTTCACATTGTTGTCTGTTCAGTCCATTTGACTAATTTAGGTTAGAAATCGTTGATGTGAATGTTAGCCATCCTATATGACATAGTCGGTACTTACATTGACATTTTTAATAATACTATATAGGCCAATTAAGGGTGCAAGACATAACACGTTCTCATGCTCTAAGCAAAATTATGACCCCTTGAAAAGTAAACTTCAGGATGGACTACTTGAATGGGATGACCACATTAAGGCGTTTCGCAGAAAATGACTTCCGAGAAAACGTTTTTCGGATTTTTCAGCGTTCGTTTCACGGAAAATGAACTAGTCATGAAGTTTGTAGCGAAACGTCCTAAATTTTGTTTTCACATTCCTCTTCTATCTTCGTGCCCAAGTAATGTACGTGGACTTGTAGCACTGTGCCATCGACCTCCTTGTGATAAACGAAGAAAATGGGATGAGCAAATGACAAGAAGAACTAAACCAATCAGAAATATAATCTCAATCCATTATTTTTTGCTTCACTTATCCAATATTCGCACCACTTATCCACAACATGATAGCTATCCGAAATTTCCGGCAAGCACACATTACTGCCAACTTTATATTATCTTTTTGTAAACTTTAATTACAGTGTGAAAAAGTTTCGTGATTTGTGGGTTGCTCAACTCGATTATTCGTATTCACAGCCACATCTTTTCAGACGTCTATGCTGATTGCAAGTTAAAAGAGCATGACAGCAACCAACCACGCGCGTTGCATGGCTCGAGGTCTAGTACTAATAATAAAGGAAACTTTTTGAGTTCAATGGTCGCGTCCATATTTAAAACAATAACAATAATTTTTCTAATTTTCCTATCCCTTATTCTCAAACTCCCATCATTCGTGAAAAATATTGAAGCAGTTAGAGAAATCAATGCCACTAAATCATAACAGGATGACCACTCACAATCCTTTATTTCAGTTATCCACTAATTAATGCCATTTCTATCCAAAGACAATGCTATTTCAGGCGAGGTCATTTTGTCGCCAACTTCTTATTTCATGATATCCTAACTTGAAATTTAAATTCAGTTTATTGTGTGAAAAGCTTTCATGATTTCACAGTGCTTAATTTGATTATTTAAATTCACATACATAGTTGTTCGGATATCGATATTTATTGTACGCCTTAAAGAGCGTGAAAGCAACCACGAATGTGCATAGCTTGTGCTAGAAATATAGTATATATGTAAGTCCAGAATACTATTTTTTCACTCTTTTTTTCCTTGCAAAGCTAACCTCAATAAAATATTAAAAAAAATTGACAATTAAATTCTATCAAACGACCCAAGCACCCCCTTGCATCACTCCAATAGTGTCATCATCCTTTTTATCCAATAAAAATAAGTAAATACTTTTTTTTTTCCCTTTTTGAGGTAACTTTCACTCTAGTATTTTTCGTTTTCTTACTGATTTATTTAACTTTGCACATGTTTAGCGCATGCACAACACTATTAAATATAGATATGTCCCAAATGCAAACCATCCCCTTCAGAAACCAACTCCGACAACGAGGCTGACCGAGGCTGACCGAGGTTGACGAGGATTAGAGATAAAGATGTGGCCGACTAAGATAGGAGATCATCCCTCTTTGTTTCTTTTTTGGTTTTTTTGTGGGGGGCTGCGATTTTTAATTAGGTAGGGAAATTGAAATTGAATAGGAGGAGTAGGATCAAGATAAGGATCAAACGCGTAGATCTAGTTGGATTAGGATTATCTCTCCAATCTAATCTAATCTCCCACTCTCGCAGGACAAGGACTCATGGGAATTATCTCCGGGACTCTTATCTCTTAAAGGCCATCTAATCTACCTTAGGATCTTTATCTCACACGGCCATCCATCTAAAAGGGGAATATAGTTCACGACCACTCATTCACATGGAAAGAACTTTGAAGTTTGGGTTCAAAAAGAAGAGAGGAGTTCGGTCAACTTGGAGTAAAAGACGAGATGAGGAAGCGGTGAAGTTAAAGAAAAGAGAAATAAATAGAAGGGATCACTCGTCAATCTCTCTTCACAGGGATTAATCTCACAATTACTCTTGTTTCTTGAAGAGTTTGATAGAGGTGAGGCCTTAAAGGGACAAGCCCGCCGTCTGGAGAGCAGCCGTGTCTTCCCTCGCGGCCACGCCTCCAAGGCCTTGGTGTCCTTGCTGTTTCGTTTCCTTTGAAGGTAAAAAAGAATTTATCATTATACCCAGAGATCGAATCCCATCTAGTCTCGAGTGCATGCCCATCGATTTGTTTCCATGATTTAATTGCAACCCTAGGGCCAAAAGCATGTATGGGTTGAGATTTACGCGTAGGAATTGATTATTTCATGTCCATCTCTAGATTCCTCAAGTTACTAGGACTCAGAGACTGCCATGTTTTGATTCTCCTTTGCATGAGCTTAATCGGAGAAAGATCTCACCGACTTTACTGCTTGGGTTTGTCCCTTGTTGCGCGGATTTGCGTTGGTTGAAATATATTGATGATCTCTTTACACGTTAGCGTTGAAACGGATTGGACTGATGATTCCCCCTGCATGCTTCTCATGTCCGGTTCCTCCAGGTGTCCTTAGTCACGGCCCCTTTGTCAACTTGCATTGAATTTGTTGTTATCTTACGTGTTCCTTAGTGTTAGATTACCCTTGCTTTGCTTTCTATGCATGTCGATTAGGATTTGCTTGGTTTGGAAGAATTTTGATAATCTGTTTTGCAGAGATTCATGGAAAATAGGCCGAAGTCTCTGTCATTGATCCTTGCTTGCTCTCATGTCAAAAAGATCAAACCTTTACCGCTTTTCATGCATTCACATAGGCTATAGTTTGCTAATTCATACAGGTTAATGAGAAAAATAATAAAAGATTGCATCATTTATTGTTTAATTTAACATGTAGTGTATAGAATATCTTAAAGGCACGATAGTTAAATTTGTATCTTAAATTATGAGGTCATTTATTGATAGTGTTAATATAGATTGATTAGTTAATTTCAGCCGCCTAGGGTTAGTACATTTAGAGAGACTTCTAGGCTTTATTTCGGTTTTGTAAAAGTGAATAAAAGAAAAGACCAATATATATATATATACATATATATATTAGGATTACATTTAGTTTGCATATATGGTTAGATAATTCATAAACAACCTTCTTTTAAGATGAGCGCAATACTTTTGATTTATAGTTCAGGGGGAGTCGTGTCTCAAGACTTAATGATGAGGCCTTGTTTAATTATTACCCGAAACAACTCGGGTTTTTTTATCTTCCTCATTATATATTTACTTTAGTTGTTTGATCTTTATTAGTGCTTGATTTAATTTTTAATTGCTTGAGCACTCGTGCATATCTATTTTACATGTCTAGAGGACTTAGGAGTGGAATTCAACAGATGACATGCGACTCATTTTCATAAAAGAAAAAAGATATTGAAAAAATGTTTAGATTTATCTAGCAAAATCAAATCCTTGAATTCACGAATCTCCAGTTTGCAAGGGTAAAATGCCCACGTTTTAATCAGGTTGGATTTGGTTGGGTTTGGTTTCCATATTTACTTCACCTAACCGAGAAACATAATAGATGTATGTTTGTTATGACTGGAGATGAGACTCAAATCGAAAATCCAAATCAGGGTTTCATGGATGGCGTGCCTCAGAGATCGCTGATCTGTAGAAATCATTAGGCCTGGATGAGGACAGAACCAGCCGAACTTAAGAAATATCATTACTGATGCTTGCCGCATCTTTTCTACAGAAGAAAAAGGAAAAACTCTAGAAACACTTTCAAGAGTCAACTTCCTGGTCGGCTAGACTATTCAAACACCACATTGCACTCTTTGGGGAGAACTTAAAATCATTCAAACAGATCATTTCTGCCAACAATCCTGCTGGTATTCAACAAAATACGGATCACCCAGTTCTAGTGAAAACTGAACCTACCAAACATCCAAGAGCTCTCCACAGCAAGAAGACATAAGTAACAAGAAAAAAAGGAGAGGGTACGGGACTTATCAATGTAGCAAACCGATTGAAACTGGAAAACACCACAAAAGAAACCACTCTCGCCCACTATAGTAAACTTGAACTGGAACTCAGAACAGTCCATACTGAATTGAAGCTCCTAAGAATTTACAACTGCAATTTGCAGGTCTCTCAAGGCCTTCCCTCTAATCTACTTTGGATGTAGTAAGCCTTGCCATATCAATGCTTTGCTCCTGCAATGCAGAAAAACAGCTTTATTAGGTCCCAACATGAAGGGTTTAACCACAAAGACACTCAGAGCAAGCCAGAAAGAAAAGGCATGATGTCTCCATCAGCTGTCAGGTATTACCCTTGGAGCAAGCCAGAAAGAAATGATAAAACAATCATACTAATCTAGATGCCTTAGCCTCACACAACCCGGATTTAATTCGGTCTTAACTATAATACTTGCAATAACCAATAACATGTACTGGGTTATTCATAAACTCGTGGAACAAGAAAGACCACCAAAATCAATCACAGATAATAAGCATGAGAATAGAACAAACATCCAATCGATACAAATGATAGCACAATTCTGTCAAAGATGCTCTTGCTTCAGGCTACCCAGTCTTTTAACACACTACAATTCCTACAATGACCAATAACATAATCTTGGATATCATAACCGCACGGATCAAGAAAAATAACTAAAATTGATCTTGGAGAATAGTCATTAAAACCAAACAGACACCTAATCGACCCAAATGATAGCACAACACATTCAATTAAGATGCTTTAGCCTCTCAAAAACCCAGTTTAAATTAGATTAGCTATGATTCCTACAATTAACCAATACCACGCACTGGGTCATGCATAATCTTGTGGAAAAAAGAAATCGTTACAACGGAACAGAAATCAAAAGGAGCAATACACTTAAAATGCGAAATAAGAAAAGAAACAGAAGAGCAAGAGAAACCCCCAGAAACCAAGATCCGAAACCAACTTAGAAGACACCCGATTGCTGTGCAGCGAGAGATAATTCCAACAGAACCTCAAAACGAGACTACACCAGAAACAATAACAAGGCGCGCCAATACATACTCGGGCAAAGACCCAAGTGTCATTCAATAGAATATGGAGATATATAAAGTAAAGGCTTCCTTGCATCTTGTTTTACACGGAATCCGTTTAGTCCCGAAATGAGGAGCAGTTTGTCTTCTTTCAGTTGTATGCATATAAACTCCACCGCGTCGAGTCTTTGGTCGCCATGTCAAGTAGACATGAGTAGATCAATTGGTGAAAAGGCAAAGACTTGAGCTCAAAAATAGACTCGATCGAACATGAAATTGAAGTGAAGAAAAATAAAAAGATGAAACTAATTAATGGCACGAAGAATGGCAACTAGCAGTTTACACTACAAATTGAAGATAGGAAAATTGACCGATATAGAATAAGGACCCTTAATGGTGAGATTGGTGCTGTAAACTTGGGAGTAGATTGAAAGTTAAAGATCATTTTTCAAACAACAAAAATTCGGGATTGAATTGGCGTTGGATCTAAAGTTTGAATTTTTTCTTAGGTAGTTAGCCCTGCGTAGTGTGAAGTGGTCTCAGTAAATAAATATAATGGCAAATGCCCTCCTTTAAGGACAAAAAGAAATGTAAAGTACAAAAATTTTGGAAAAGCTCATAAACATTGGGAATGCAATTGTACCTTAGTAAGCGTGATTTTGGATCTTAACCAGTCGTCTCTTCACTTAAGAGACATATCTTCTTATTTTCCCAAGAACTGAAAAATACCCTCTCTCGATTTCTCTACTACGCCCCAACATATTTTTTGTGAGTCCGTGCTGTTCCAACATCTTTGATCTCAAATGCGCTTGCAAATCGTGCACATAGTCCTTACTTATCTTCCATTCTAGCACAGTGTAGAAAAGTTCGTGCCCAGACAGATTCTCCAGAGGTGTGGCAAGGACATATAGTTCCGATAGGTTCTTCAAGTTTGAGATATCAAGTGTGGTAAGTGATGGGCAATCTATGATGTGAAGCTTTGAGACACTCGAGGGAATCTGCGGCATGCATTCCAGAGCTTGGCAACCATGAAGATGAAGAGATCTCAAGTGAGGAAGCATACCTAGCTCAGGAGATAGGTTGGTCATGTGTGGGAGTGTCAGGGTCAAGACTTCCAATTTGGATAACCTACCAATCCATGAAGGCATGGGATCTTGCAGTTGCACCAACTCAGATGGGCCAGAGATATCACGCACTCCCATGCATAATAACAGTTGTTTTAGATTGATCATGCTTGAAAGATCTGGCATTGTTATCAACGACGGAGACGAGATCGCCAAAGAAGTCAAGCTTATGGGAAGTTTAGGCAAGGTAGAGATGCCCGCTGACCCGTAGCACCACGAAAGTTTTAATTCTTTCAAATTCTCTAGACTTCCTATAGAGTCAGGGAACTCTGTGATCCCTGTTTCCAGTAGATCTAACTCAATTAATGATCGTAATTCCTTGATGGAGTGTGGAAGTCTACCCATGTTTGAGCACCAATTAAAAGACAAGCTTTCAAGGTTTGTTAGTGCTCCAATGGAGTCGGGTAGGTGAATAATTGGTGTCGCATCCATTGAAAGCTTCTTCAGGTTCTTCATAACCCACCAATGCGGAATTTCTCGTATAGCAGTTCCATCAAGGAGAAGTTCTACAAGAGCTGGCAATTCGCCCAACTCATGTGGTAGATGGCGGAGATCACTACAAAAGTTCAAGTTCAAGAAAACCAAGAACTTCAGTTGACCGATTGACGAGTGGATTTCAGCCAATCTTTCACATTTTTCAAGAATCAATCTCTCCAACTTCAAATATCCAGAGAAATCAGGAGTCTTGGTCAAGAGCTCACACCCTGAAAGGTTAAGAACTTTTAATTTCTCTGCTCTCTGTAACATCAACAAGACAACTGTCAATAAATCTATTACTTCAAGAGAATGTAAACACTGATAACAAGACAATTTCAAAGCTGAGCTTACCTTGATATGTTTCCATCCGCTCCAATCGTGAGTGAGTTTACTTCTTGAAAAATCAAGAATGACTAAATTACTCAATGAAAAATTGCTTATTTGCAGTATCCGCAGAGGAAAATTATGCCAAGAGAACCATCTTAAATCTGGAAGGAGTTGCTTCTTGTTCAGATAAGAGTTCGTTAGTGATGTGACCAAGGACTTGTTATGCCAAAGAAGTGTAGCTTCAGAAAAGAGTTCGTCAGTGAGGTTTCGACTATCCATATGAAGGAACCTTAGATTTGGAAGCGCTGCAAAGCCTTCGAGAGTGAAACGATAATCTGACGAATCCTCAAACATTAGACGGAGGGCTTGGAGCTTTTCATTTTTCTGAATAAGAAAACAAGAAAAATTAATGAAAAAGAAGGCTACAATTAGCTAATTAAGAGAATAAATCTAGCTCCTTTCTTAATTTGAGGCATAGATAGTGTTTTAGATAATCGAGCGTACCTACAGTTTCTTAAATTCGCTCTTATCATTCTCATGGACCAAATATGGAGAGGATTGAGAATGAGTTTTGAAATTTTAATTTTCATAATTTAAAATAAGTTTTTTGAATAAGCGGAATTTTAAAAAGTAAACGTTGAATAATTGCAATTGTTTTCACTAGGTAAGGTAGCCCCAAATTACATAATGTGATTTCTCGCGCAAAAAAGGAATCAAACCCAAGAGTTACCTTCTTGCTCAGTAGTGCATTCAATGCATCTTTGTGATTCCACAGTCTACTTTGCTTCTCAAATTGCTCACCACTTCCTTGAGAAACAATTTCTCTACCGAGATCTTTTAATTGATTGTGCATCCACAATTTATTATCTTGTCCAATTTTAATCAATGACATCAACTGAAGAACTTCAAGACCTTCTGTTGGGCATAGACCACAATCTTTCCACATATATATTACTATATTCTTATCATATCCAACAAAAAGACAGGCTATGTCAAGAAATATTTGCCTTTGATTGAGATCCAATGCTTCATAACTTATCATCAACTTACTTCGAGTTTTCTCGATGGGACCTTTTCTCCACTTCTCTAGGTAATCATCCCATATTTCTTTAGTTTGTCCACATAATGATAAAGTCGAACCCATAACTTCAAGAAGCAACGGTAGACCTTGGGCGATCTCCACAATTTCTTTGGATTGCTTTAATTTTTCATAGGGAGGGTGATCTCTTCTGAAAGCATGCTTGCTAAATAGCTGAAGGGAACTATCAAAATCCAATACACCAATGTGATAAATCAATTCCACTTGGAATGCACGGAGAACCATTTCATTTCTTGTGGTTATAAGTATCAAGCTTCCAGAACCAAAGCAAACTTGCCCCCCCAAAAGTGCAGTTAGTTGACTCTCGTCATCAATATCGTCAAAAAGAATAAGGATTTTCTTACTAGAAAATCTCTCTTTGATCGTCCTCATTCCCTCGTCCTTGCTATCAATACTTGAATATGTCTGTTTTGAGAGATCTGAAATTAGTCGGTTTTGCAAATACACAATTCCTTTTGAGTTTGAAGTATCTCTAACATCAGGAAGGAAACAACAGTAAGCAAAGTCCCGAGAAAATTGGTTGTAGATTACTTTGGCAAGAGTCGTCTTTCCGATACCACCCATACCATGGATTCCCACGATCTTTACATCATCAGTGGCATTGTCTATAATCCCCGTAATTTCTTTCATTGTGTGGTCAACGCCAACCAAGAAGTCACTAACTGCCAAATAAGCCTTCTTCAGCTCACTTAAAACGTTGGTAACGACCTGTTTAACTAGTTGTCCTTCGTGCCTAACAATATCAACGATGAGAAAGGAGCCAAGGCAAAGTAGAGAGTAAGTTAGAATCGACAAGCTGAAATCTATGACATTAGGAATTGATAGTAGTCTGTGGAAGCCACATCATGTAACAAGAAGTGCAACCGCAAATGGAACATACCACATTGCACACATCAGGAAGAATAATTTTAAGGATATGCTAAGACGATGTTCAAATCAAATCACAGAACGTGATCACTATATCTTACTAATAAGAAGAAGGCCATGTTAATATAACAGCACCATTATTCTCTAGGAATAACGGTGCATTTTGGACCACCAACACTCTTTACCGAATGACGGGCAACCGGCAACAATAAGTAGTGCAATTGGCTTTCTATCATATACTGGCTTTCATCTGCAAGTATCTTTGCCTAGTTTCATATAAACTATAGATGACATATTTTGATCGCTGCCTAGGCTTAGGACATTTTACTAGTGAAGCAAAAAAAAAAAAAAAAAAAAAAAAAAGGATTATACGAGAAAAAACTAACATCCATAGTTGCACTATATTAAATGTTCGTTAATTTTTCAAAAAAAATTGTAATATTTGAGAATTGATATTTTAGTCCCTTAATATTTTTGTCACCTTCTCATCGAAAAAGAAACCTCATCAGCTTCTCATTGTCTATGACTCTTGTTTGCATCAAACAAGGAACACTATCTCACACATGATCGAATTAAGTCGCTCTTGTCACATAATCCAAAATTTATTTGACAGCTTGGAAAGTAAAAATAAATCACACTCCTATCACATGTCTAAAACTAATGGACTGTCACCTTCTCATTTTCCTAAGAAGAAAAAAGTCTTATGATGTTTACGGTTACTTCTGATGTTTAAACAAGGGGAGTGACTAGCATGACCGTCCACTGCATAATAACAGTGGAACGGTCAAAGACTAGCCACAAATCCTTGCGGAGGAAACCGGTAAATGGTTTCAATTCTTGACCCCATTTTGTTTCCTTAAATACCAAAATACAAATAATTAAATACAGTTAACAAGCTAAAAGTTAGAGACAAAATCAGAAGGACGCCCATGGGATCAATTTTCTTGAATATGAAGAAAGAAAAATTAAATTAAATACTGAAATATAAATAATTACGAGTAAAAAAATATTATAGCTTACTAAAACAATCGTCAATATCATTTTAAAAATCTATTAAATTTTAAAGATGAAAAAATACTTGAAACATTAGATTCGTATTTAATAATGAAATCATTATACAATGAAATAGCTCATCATTCCTTTTGCTCAAATTAAATTGTTCTGGAAGGACTCTCCGATGACCTAAAATTTAGAGAATTGATATCTATAAAATAAATGAATTAAAGAAAAGATCAAAATAAGAATAATAAGTTAGTAGAGATTCCAAAAAAAAAAAAAAAAAAAATCAGTAGAGAAAAAGTGCATTTTTAAATAAAAAGCTATAAGAAGAGAATCATTTTCTTGTTTTATTTAAAGAAACAAATCAAAGTGAAAATTTCAAGAAAACTGATTTAGTGTGGCCTATTCTGATTTTGTCTCTAAAATTTGAGGTTGCAATAAAGGAACATAGAAGTCAAAAAAATGAAGAAGGAAACATGGAGTCAACGATTAAACCGGTTCAGGAAGTCCACCAGTTTCCTCCAAAAGCATATGTGGCTGGCCTATGACCGTTTCATTGTCATTCTACAGTGGACGGTCACACAAGCATTTTCCATAACAAGCTTCTCTTTCTCAAAATAGCCTTACGATTATCATATAGTACACGTCTCCCGTGTCATTAACAATAAACAAGAGATCAAATTGGAAGGTTGACACGTTACTGAAACGAAGGGAACCAGCGTAGCTACGACTGAATAGCATTTATACTTAAATTTCATGGTCTCCGGTGTTTTGGCATTCGTCGAGGGTGGAAGATAATTACGTACCCGTTAGCCACGTTCTCTATGTTCCACCCCTTTAACCCGCCAATCTCATTGAGAGCAGCTCTCCACTCGGGGATGGTCACCTCATCCACCCGCTTCTTCTTTTCATGCGAAAGAAAGGCGTCACCATAACCTCCGGTTTGGTATCGAACCTCAGATGGTTCAATGTAGTAGAAAATGGGCATGATTATCTGTCCCTTTGATTTCCTGCACTCCACCATATGGGCCAACTCCTTAAGACACCATTTACTGGAAGCATAATTTTTAGAGAATATGGGTATGGAGATCTTCGATTGCTCAATGGCTCTTAAGAGATCTGGGCCAATCTCTTCACCGATGCGGAGCTCGTCATCATCTCTGAATGTACGAACACCTGCTTCTATTAGACGGGTGTAGAGGTGATCGGTGATGTTGGTGCGTGTGTCGGGTCCTCTGAAGCTCAAGAACACTTCATAGTCACACCCTTCCATCACGACCAGTCGTAGAGAAAATTAAACACCAGAGTTGCACCAGTTCAGCAAAAGCTGATTTCTGAGCTCTATGAAGCCAAAAGTTACTAGACAAAAGAAGTGTTACTGCAAATTAAAACGAGCACGACCGACTATGATTTATATAGTGGATCTCAAGAGAGAGTTTCTCTTTTTTTTTTTTTTTTCCACGAAATAGGACACAGTTTCTCCAATCTTAAAGGAAATTTCGGGGAACTTCACCTCTGTCTGGAAAGGCAGGGCACGTAGCCCATGCTCTCTACTTTCGTATTCGTACTTTGGGTCCTACCGGTTTTACTTCTGCAAGCACATTCAACGGACGCCATTTTTTTCCTCTTTATATCGAACGGTTCATTTTGGACGCAAGCTTTATCCAATTTTATAGCTCATCTCATCCATGTCGAAAAAGAAAAGATTCCGGCAGCTCCACCAATGTTTGGAAAGGCTTTAGGCGTTCCCATTGGCAACAAGCAATTAGCAAAGAGCCATGCAGAAAAGAAGTCTAATGTGGCAAGCATATCTTTTTTCTTGAAAAAGGCCTTCCATTAGGAAAAAGAAGTCAACAAAAAGAGTCATGCCAAAAGGAAGTCTAATCTGGCAAGCAGATCCTTTTTCTCGAAAATCAATGATATAGCTGCCAAAATAGTGGGCTTGGTTGTTGTAGCAGACAAAATCAGATTGCACGATTATAACGCGGTTGGTCGAACCTACCCTCTTTTTTTATTAGGGAGAAGTATTTTGAAAATTTTAAAACTTATCACGAAAATATAATTAAATTCTATAACTTTTAAAATATGTAATCAACTTTTAAAATTTGTCAGAAAAGTACAATTGAGTTCTAAAATAATTTAAAAGTGCAATCGAGTACTAAAATTTATCAAACTAGCCCAATCAAGTTCTTCCATCGATTGCACATTTTGAAAATTTTAAGACTTGATTTCACTTCCTTAATAAATTTTAGGATTTGATTATACTTTTTGAAATTTTTATGATTCGATTACACTTTAGGACTTTATTGTATTTTTTTATATAGTTTTAGAATTCAATTGCACTTTTCGTGATAAGTTTTAGGACCTTTAGTGTAGTTATCCTTTTTTTTTTTCTAACAGGAAAATCATTAAATTATGAATAAGTTATACATGATTTTCGGATTAACATTAGTATTTTTGAAAAGTTGTTACTCATCAGGTAAAAATAAGTAAGATGGTAAAAAGTAGAAGTAACATCAGATGTTTTGAAAAGCGCCTAAGGCAACAGAGTGCAGCGCACCAAAAACAGAAAAGAAACAGAGGAAAAATAAAGCCAAGCAGTAGTCCGGTTCTAAAGAGGAGTGGAGCTAAAGTTCAACCCACCCAAATTTGGTTAATAATCCCGGAAATTTTGTTTGCTTCTTCTTTCAGTCAATAAATGAATTAATGTCCATATGAAATAATAATGACATCAGAGATACAAAGACCCGACTTATAAAATCTGATTTACAGAAAGATGCGGCAAGTTTTTATTGTGTACTTAAATCTTAGATATGCCGCACTTTTCGAGTTACAATTTTTTAATGTCACCTCTTAAACAGTTTGGCATTAAAAAAAAAAAAAAACGCATGGATCATCTTGCTTTACATAAGGATATACTGCAACCAAATAATGAGGAATCAATTAAAAAAGATTCTCCTGAAAAGAAATGGAATGCGTGTGGCACACTTCACAATGACCATAATTTAAGGGAACATGTATAGCCCACAACCTCTGTTACCTTTTTCATTTTCTATAGTCCTCAAACCATGTGAAATTACGTAATGTACCCTTAGGACTCAGTTTGTATCAGTTTTGTAGGCTAACTCCAACTTTGACTTATTCATTCAAATTGACCGCCTTTTTTTTTAAACAGAATTTAATGAAATTTTGGGCATTTTCAGTTCGGGACCTCTCCTACAACATTCATGTTTTGAGATTTCGTAAACTAGTCCTCCAACTATTTATTCTTTGCAAAACAAGATCTGTCTACACTGAGTCAATATTTTCAAATCGAACTCTAGTTTTCTTCGGTTTCTTCGGACTCAATGTTCACTGCTTTAACGATCTTCAAATTTTATGAGTTTATATTAAATTAAAGCTATGTTGAGAGAAATTGGTTTTTGATATGTTTACTCATCTCAAGGTGTCATTACTACAACGGTTGAGCTCGCAAAGGTAGGTGAGCTACATTAAATGCTGAGATAAATTGACTTTTTTTTTTTATATGTAAACTCATCTCGAGGTGTCATTGAGCTCGCAGAGGTAGTTGAGATACATTAAATGCTGAGAGAAATTGGTTTTTGATATGTTAACTTATCTCAAGGAGTCATTGAGCTCGCAGAGCTTGTTGAGTTGCACTAAATGTTGAGAGAAATTGGTTTTTGATATGTTTACTCATCTCAAGTGTCATTACTACAATGGTTGAGCTCGCAGAGGCAAGTTACTTGCATTAAATGCTGAGAAAAATTGATTTTTTATATGTAAATTCATCTCAAGGTGTCATTGAGCACACAGAGGTAGCTGAGATACTTTATATGCCAAGAGAAATTGGTTTTTGATATGTCAACTTATCTCAAGGAGTCATTCAGCTCGCAGAGGTAGTTGAGTTGCATTAAATGCTGAGAGAAATTGGTTTTTGATATGTTTACTCATCTGAAGGTGTCATTACTACAACGGTTGAGCTCGTAAAGGCAGGTGAGTTGCAATAAATGCTAGAAGCAATTGGGTTTTTTTATGTGAACTCATCTCAAGGTGTCATTAAGCTCGCAGAGGTAGTTGAGATGCATTAGATGTTGAGAGAACTGGTTTTTGATATGTTAACTCATTTTATATGTAAACTCATCTCAAGGTGTGATTGAGCACACAGAGGTAGCTGAGATACTTTATATGCCAAGAGAAATTGGTTTTTGATATGTCAACTTATCTCAAGGAGTCATTCAGCTCGCAGAGGTAGTTGAGTTGCATTAAATGCTGAGAGAAATTGGTTTTTGATATGTTTACTCATCCGAAGGTGTCATTACTACAACGGTTGAGCTCGTAAAGGCAGGTGAGTTGCAATAAATGCTAGAAGCAATTGGGTTTTTTTTATTTTATGTGAACTCATCTCAAGGTGTCATTAAGCTCGCGGAGGTAGTTGAGATGCATTAGATGTTGAGAGAACTGGTTTTTGATATGTTAACTCATTTTATATGTAAACTCATCTCAAGGTGTGATTGAGCACACGAGAGGTAGCTGAGATACTTTATATGCCAAGAGAAATTGGTTTTTGATATGTCAACTTATCTCAAGGAGTCATTGAGCTCGCAGAGGTAGCTGAGTTGCATTAAATGCTGAGAGAAATTGGTTTTTGATATGTTTACTCATCCGAAGGTGTCATTACTACAACGGTTGAGCTCGTAAAGGCAGGTGAGTTGCAATAAATGCTAGAAGCAATTGGGTTTTTTTTTTTTTTTTTTTTTTTTTTTTTTTTTTATGTGAACTCATCTCAAGGTGTCATTAAGCTCGCAGAGGTAGTTGAGATGCATTAGATGTTGAGAGAACTGGTTTTTGATATGTTAACTCATTTTATATGTAAACTCATCTCAAGGTGTGATTGAGCACACAGAGGTAGCTGAGATACTTTATATGCCAAGAGAAATCGGTTTTTGATATGTCAACTGATCTCAAGGAGTCATTGAGCTCGCAGAGGTAGTTGAGTTGCATTAAATGCTAAGAGAAATTGGTTTTTGATATGTTTACTCATCTGAAGGTGTCATTACTACAACGGTTGAGCTCGTAAAGGCAGGTGAGTTGCAATAAATGCTAGAAGCAATTGGGTTTTTTTTTTTTTTTATGTGAACTCATCTCAAGGTGTCATTAAGCTCGCAGAGGTAGTTGAGATGCATTAGATGTTGAGAGAACTGGTTTTTGATATGTCAACTCATTTTTTATGTAAACTCATCTCAAGGTGTGATTGAGCACACGAGGTAGCCGAGATACTTTATATGCCAAGAGAAATTGGTTTTTGATATGTCAACTTATCTCAAGGAGTCATTGAGCTCGCAGAGGTAGTTGAGTTGCATTAAATGCTGAGAGAAATTGGTTTTTGATATGTTTACTCATCTGAAGGTGTCATTACTACAACGGTTGAGCTTGTAAAGGCAAGTGAGTTGCAATAAATGCTAGAAGCAATTGGGTTTTTTTTTTTTTTTTTTTTTTTTATGTGAACTCATCTCAAGGTGTCATTAAGCTCACAGAGGTAGTTGAGATGCATTAGATGTTGAGAGAACTGGTTTTTGATATGTTAACTCATTTTATATGTAAACTCATCGCAAGGTGTGATTGAGCACACAGAGGTAGCTGAGATACTTTATATGCCAAGAGAAATTGGTTTTTGATATGTCAACTTATCTCAAGGAGTCATTGAGCTCGCAGAGGTAGTTGAGTTGCATTAAATGCTGAGAGAAATTGGTTTTTGATATGTTTACTCATCCGAAGGTGTCATTACTACAACGGTTGAGCTCGTAAAGGCAGGTGAGTTGCAATAAATGCTAGAAGCAATTGGGTTTTTTTTTTTTTTTTTTTTATGTGAACTCATCTCAAGGTGTCATTAAGCTCGCAGAGGTAGTTGAGATGCATTAGATGTTGAGAGAACTGGTTTTTGATATGTTAACTCATTTTATATGTAAACTCATCTCAAGGTGTGATTGAGCACACGAGGTAGCTGAGATACTTTATATGCCAAGAGAAATTGGTTTTTGATATGTCAACTTATCTCAAGGAGTCATTGAGCTCGCAGAGGTAGTTGAGTTGCATTAAATGCTGAGAGAAATTGGTTTTTGATATGTTTACTCATCTGAAGGTGTCATTACTACAACGGTTGAGCTCGTAAAGGCGGGTGAGTTGCAATAAATGCTAGAAGCAATTGGGTTTTTTTTTTTTTTTTTTTTTTTTTTATGTGAACTCATCTCAAGGTGTCATTAAGCTCGCAGAGGTAGTTGAGATGCATTAGATGTTGAGAGAACTGGTTTTTGATATGTTAACTCATTTTATATGTAAACTCATCTCAAGGTGTTATTGAGCACACAGAGGTAGCTGAGATACTTTATATGCCAAGAGAAATTGGTTTTTGATATGTCAACTTATCTCAAGGAGTCATTGAGCTCGCAGAGGTAGTTGAGTTGCATTAAATGCTGAGAGAAATTGGTTTTTGATATGTTTACTCATCCGAAGGTGTCATTACTACAACGGTTGAGCTCGTAAAGGCAGGTGAGTTACAATAAATGCTAGAAGCAATTGGCTTTTTTTTTTTTATGTGAACTCATCTCAAGGTGTCATTAAGCTCGTAGAGGTAGTTGAGATGCATTAGATGTTGAGAGAACTGGTTTTTGATATGTTAACTCATTTTATATGTAAACTCATCTCAAGGTGTGATTGAGCACACAGAGGTAGCTGAGATACTTTATATGCCAAGAGAAATTGGTTTTTGATATGTCAACTTATCTCAAGGAGTCATTGAGCTCGCAGAGGTAGTTGAGTTGCATTAAATGCTGAGAGAAATTGGTTTTTGATATGTTTACTCATCTGAAGGTGTCATTACTACAACGGTTGAGCTCGTAAAGGCAGGTGAGTTGCAATAAATGCTAGAAGCAATTGGGTTTTTTTTTTTTTTTTTTATGTGAACTCATCTCAAGGTGTCATTAAGCTCGCAGAGGTAGTTGAGATGCATTAGATGTTGAGAGAACTGGTTTTTGATATGTTAACTCATTTTATATGTAAACTCATCTCAAGGTGTTATTGAGCACACAGAGGTAGCTGAGATACTTTATATGCCAAGAGAAATTGGTTTTTGATATGTCAACTTATCTCAAGGAGTCATTGAGCTCGCAGAGGTAGTTGAGTTGCATTAAATGCTGAGAGAAATTGGTTTTTGATATGTTTACTCATCTGAAGGTGTCATTACTACAACGGTTGAGCTCGTAAAGGCAGGTGAGTTGCAATAAATGCTAGAAGCAATTGGGTTTTTTTTTTTTTTTTTTTTTTTTTTTTTTATTTATTTATGTGAACTCATCTCAAGGTGTCATTAAGCTCGCAGAGGTAGTTGAGATGCATTAGATGTTGAGAGAACTGGTTTTGGATATGTTAACTCATCTCAATGTGTCATTATTGCAATGATTGAGTGAGTTGCATATGCTGAGAAAAATTGGCTTTTTATATGTTACTCAAGGTGTTGTTATTGCAACGATCAAGCCCGCAGAGGTTGGTGAGTTGCACTAAATGCCAAGAGAAATTGGTTTTTGACATGTTTATTCATCTAAAGGTGTTGTTACTACAACAGTTGAGCTCATAAAGGCAGGTGAGTTGCAATAAATGCGAGAAGCAATTGTTTTTTTTTTTTTTTTAAATGTAAACTCATCTCAAGGTGTCATTAAGCTCGCAGAGGTAGTTGAGATGCATTAAATGTTGAGAGAACTGGTTTTTGATATGTCACGCCGAACTTCGGGCACGTGTACATCCCTCAGCGGTCGATCAAATTGCGACGTTCTCAAATAACGTTGCTAACCCTTTCATTTTATTTTCAATTAGGCACATGCGAAAGCAAATTAAATAAATACCCCGACAACCATCAAACACATGGGATGGTAAAAACTAGCCAACGCCTATTTCACAACCCACACGTTATATACATGCCAAGTAAGTCTTACAGGTCTATAAATATAAGTCTAATTCAAAAAGGAACTATCAGACAACCTATGCTCCGGACCCTTCTGCCTCGGGCTCCAGGTTCTCCATATTAGGGACTTGAAAATATTTAACCATGACGGGTTGAGATAAATCTCAGCAAGTCAACACCCTAAATCCTGATTAGGACAAGAATTTACTTAGAGGCAACCTAAACAGGTGTCACACACAAACTTACCTTGCCTCAGCACCTCCCTACACATTAGCTCATCACATATATCATATGCACACAGCCAACATATTTCATAATTGGAACACATCAATTCATCTTTCAAACAATCACAGGGGTCTTGATTATAAGACAAAACCGTTATGACACATTCCATTCCGTGTCACATAATTTTGTCCCATAATCAGGCGTAGCTATCTCATATCAATGGTTCATTCCATGCTCAATATCTAAATTCAAGGCCCTAGAGGTGACTCCCACGAAATTATGTTATCGCATAGCATTTAACCCTTGACCACAAATATCAATAGTACAAGGCCCTAGAGGTGGCTCCCATAAAATTACGTTATTGTGTAGCACTTAACCCTTGACCACAAATAGCAATAGTACAAGGCCCTAGAGGTGGCTCGCACAAAATTACGTTATCGTGTAACACTTAACCCTTTACTACGCATGTCAGTAGTGCAAGACCCTAGAGGTGACTCCCACGTGACTCAAGTTGCCATGTAGCACTTAGCCATTGACTACAAATAGCAATAGTACAAGGCCCTAGATGTGGCTCCCACGAAATTATGTTATAGTGTAGCACTTAGCCCTTTACTATGCATGTCAGTAGTGCAAGGCCCTAGAGGTGGCTCCCACGTGACTCAAGTCGCCATATAGCACTTAGCCCTTGACTACAAGGCCCTAGAGGTGACTCACACAAAATTTTGTTGTCGTGTAGCACTTAGTCCTTTACCCGTTTACAACACATTTGATTTTCTCAACATAACACATCATCTTTCAATAGTCATCACATAATCACATAAATCAATTGTACCAAAACAACATGCATAACCTTTCAAGAGAGGTTTATCAAATCATCCCTTAATAACTCAAAAGTACTGAGCACTTTATCTGTCACGCCCCGAACCCCGAGCACGTACCCATCCCTCTCTGGTCGATAAAATTTTGCGACTTCTTAGGACTAGTCACCGACCCTTTTTTCTTTATTGCACATGCGGAAGCGAAAAAGAATCCCCTGACAGTAACCATCTCGGGATAGAAAAGCATAACAATAATTTCACAAACAAACATGCCTTTATAAACATATCGAGTCAAGTACCAGAGTCTATGGTCAAAAGACTACAAAAGATTGATCTCCAAAAAGAAGCGGTCCTATCCGACCTATACTTCGATCACCTCTTTCCTCGCTCCAGTCCTCCACTTGATGACCCCGAAAGTGGTTACACTGAACCAAGGTGAGACAATGCCCCAGCAAGTCTATGCTCTAAACTTCGACTAGGAGGGAAAGACGCTAAGAAGCGTCCTAAGCATGCAATCACACAATCAAGGAGACTTATCTCATCTCAGTTCCACCCCGCAGCTCGCATGCAGTTCATATCACCAATCGAGCATCACTCAAGCTCATTAATTGGAACACAATACTCAATTCATCATACGTTCTACAGTTTTGATCTCGGATATAGCACGGCCTACTCTCAGTTCGGCGGTCTTCTGGCATTGTCAGGCTTCGTCTCACCCCATTGAGCACGGCACGTCACTTCATCGACGGCTTTCCCGAAGGAGCATAGGGTCCAGAATCTAATGCGACCGGCTTCCCTTTGACAAGGGTATCCCATATCGGGGTAACGTCCAGCTCAACAGCCCGGGACGATTTCTCTTAATCATCACATGATCACTCAAATATGGCCAGGGCAGACCGTGCATTCAGACTCAAATGTTTCAATTAAAATGGTGAACCCTGGCCTTTTTCCTCGTATTAGAAATATGCATGAAAATACCGGGTGTGTGGACTGTGATCAACTCGACCCGAGAAAAATTGACATTCTTCTTTTTTTAAAATCCCACTAGTTTACATATTATATAAAACTATTTTTGGTGTTAAAATCCGACACCGGGATTTTTCGAATAAATATTGAAAATTCACAATTTTGGAATTAAATACCAAAAATCCAATCATTCTCAATTTGCATAATTTAACACTCAATTGTAGAAACTAACCACACCATCGCATCGGCGACGAAATTCGATCACCGACTATCCCCTAATTTCCGGAAAAATAATTAATAATTAATTAATTTCGAAAATTAATTAATTAATTCAATTTAATTTCTAAAAACACTAACCTAGGCCAAAATTATTAAATTAAATACCAATACGGACCCGGAAAAATTCCCGAACCCTTCAGATAAATAGTACAATTTAATTGGCGCCTTAGCTAAAACATGATAACCACCTAACATGCTCAATTAAATAATTAAATCACTAATTTAATATAACTAACCACCTAATTCCTAATTAAATAAATCTAAACACCACTTAAGATCAAAGCCTACTAAGAAGAGTTTAGAGAATAAACTTGGGTGTATCGCGAAAACCGATTCACCGCGACGACGACGCGACGGCGGCGAAATCTTAATTTTCGACGGTGTCGAACTCGGCCAGGCCTAAAACGCGGGCAACAAATCTCAAATTAACCGAGATTTGTTTTCAACTGGGGAGCTTCAATTATTTTTTGGAATTGGGCCGACTTCAAGTGGGCTGAACCTTCAAGGGCTTGCTGGACTTTAAATTTCGTTGGGCTGAAGACACGGAGATGGGCTGAACAGAAAATTGAACTGGCTGTCTTCGTGGATGGGCTGCTCACAACCTGGGCTTGTCGCGGATTTGGACAGCAGCAGCAGCAACGTGGGCTGGCGCGGCCCAATTGAAACAGAGAACGAAGCGATTGTTGAGCTGCAGGCGATGCTGGGTGGAGGGATCTACGTGCAGCTGGCATTCGTTGGCTGAGCAAGGGCTTTTGTTGATGACTCAAGAAGACGCGTGGAGAGGCAGAGTCAAGATGGAGCGGTGGAGGATGAGGTTGATTGGCGCGAGCGAGCTGGCCGTTTGCTCGATGAAGACACACGGCAGTAGGGTCAACAAAGCAGGAACTCAGCTGACTTCGGTGGGCTCTGGAGATGGCAGCGCGGCAAGACCGAAATTGTTTCGGTGGTTGAATCGAGGGCTTCGTTGGCCGAACTACTCGGTGGGATTTTGGGGTGGTCAAAGATGGGACTCCTTCTAGTTTTGGTTGACCCCAAACGTGGCAGCAGCTTGTTGAAGAGAAATCGGTTGAGTGGAGATGGACGCAAGCTTTGGTTTTGAGAGATAATTGAAAGAGAACAAAGGAAATGAAAGCCAAGTAAAAACAGGAAGTGAGGTGGGTCGGGGGAAGAGGAAGACACATGAAGATGAAGGGGAATGGATGAGGATTATGTGCCAAAAGTCCACCATCATTATCCAATCAATTAATGGCAATGTCCCCTAATACTTTCCAACCAATTTTCCATCAAAAAAGTCCAAATTGAAGCCAAAAAATTGAAGTCCTTTGCAAAGCTCCGAATTTCCATTTTTTTGTTTTCAAATTCCTCACTCAATTTCCCAAATTGAGGTCCAATTTCAGCGGTAGAAAAATCTCAAATAATTTTCATAAGTCCCCCAATATCATATATTGGCTTGGAAGTCAAAACTCGCTTAAATTCGGCCCATACGAATTTTCGTTTATTTTCCGCGATGTCCGAATCGGATTTCCGTAAAAATCTCAGAATCTCTGAAAATTCTTCGGAGGGTGAGTCGACGTCCCTAAAATAGCTCGTGACACCACAGAACTTTCAATTTCTGAAATCGGGTTCAAATTCACAGTTAATTTCAATCCAAATACGCGCTTTTAGCGTGACCTAGTCTACTGGGTCACTATTAGGAATATTTGGTGCAATTGACCCGTGATTGATTTATCTCGGGTCACATAGTGCATCTTCGACACATTGGCGATTCTCGGTTGTCGTGAAAATCTCAAGGTTTCAAATATGGACACAGGGTACCCAAAACGTCAGAAAATCAATTTAGTGCCGATCGGTGAGAATTTTGAAATCAAGTGGAATCACCCACATTCTCGATCACATATCTCACCAAATCGACCTATCTTTGATCTACGATCGATTCGGCCGATCCGTAATGACCCTTGTAGATCGACACGGTCGAGCAATCGATTCCTGGTCGAATTCTCAAGTCCATTGCATTTAGATTCCTTAATTGTTTCCCTAGATAGACCAGTTATCTCATGAGTGGCCAACTCAGAGAATAGCATTATAGACACGTCGACGAAAAGCCCGATTTATTTAATCGAAAACAACTCAGAAAATTCAGGCCGTCACATTATCCATCTTTATAAAACAAATGGATTCTCACTTCCCTACACAAGTATATGTTGATTACTCTTACCTTAGCATATGAGTTTCACAAAACCAAAGAAGACATCAGTACTACTCACCATAGCACAACCATTCACATATCATCACGCATAAGTTCTAAGCATGCCACAAGTCAATTACATCACCAAATATACACTATCTAGCAAGCACTACACCAAGAATAACCACAAAACCACTACTGGCCCCAACCGGCAGAAACTAGGCCACTCGTGCGTCTCCAAGTTTATATCCAGAATAATAACCAAACGAGTTTGGAAAATTGTCAAATTTGAATATGTTATAAAGGTTACTTAAAAAAACACTTTTCATGAAGATACCATGACCTAGATCTTTCTACATTAAGAGCAGTAAATCGCCCAAACCGTTACAAAAACTATGACCGTGTCCAAAAATCAAACTTTCCAAAATCAGTTTAGTTCGAGGTCCAAAACTTGTCTATTTGATCTGAAATTTGAATATGTTAAACTAGAAGATGTGATGAACAACTTTTGTGAAGGAAATATTTTGAAATTCAAACCCTAAGAGTTGATAAAAATCCATTGAACACCAAAAGGTCACTGGTTCCAACATAATCCGAGATTTTGTTTTGCAAATAACGAATTTGCAATCTCATTCTTTTAAATCCCTAAAATGTTGAGTAAAATACATGTCATAGCTAAAGATGTTTAGAACATTTCTCAAGAAGGAAGTAATCTCAAAATCGTAGTACATTTTTCTTCACAAAAATGGAAAATGGCGAGGGTCCAATAACCAGATATGAGGGAAATCCACTAAATTAGACTAAACCACTCTCATTAGTGCTAATCTAACCAATTAGATTAACATTAATCCATTTTAAGGCTAATCTAACCAAACTAGATTAATACTAATCCATCTTAAGGCTAATCTCGCTTAGTACTAATTTAACAAAGCTAATTAGCACTAATCGAACCCCCTAAGTGCAATTAACAACCTAATCAAGGATTATGGAGTTAACTCACCAGATTAAGATGACAATAGGTCCACGGCGACGGCGGCACGACAGTGGTGAGATCCCGAGACTACCGCGTCTTCAACAGAGCTCAAATAGCGATGGAAAAAGACCCCACAAGGCTCATGGCCAAGAAAAGGTTTCGATTCTGTTTTGGCTTGGGCTGAGCTGGTCTCAGCGGTCGCGAGTGCTGCTATGACCGGGATGGGGTGGTTAGGTAGCCATTGGTGGTGGTTGGACGCGAGGGTTGCTGGGCGGGATGAAGAAATGAAGATGGCATCAACCAAATGAAGCAAAACAAAACCAGAGGAAGGAAAGATGCGTGAGGAAGAAGAAGGAAAATGGGGGTGGTTGTTCTGTTGGGGTGTTGCACACACAAAGGGAAGGAGGGAGAAGAGAGGGGAGGAGAGATGGAACAAGGGACCATGAAGGTCAAACATGCAACCAATGGAAAGATAAGCAAAATATCAAGCCACTTGAGTGCATGCCTCCAAAATCTTCTGCCCTCCAAAGTCTTGGCAGCAACCGATGGCTAATTTCTTCCCAAAACTTCACAAAAAAAATGCATTTTGGTGTCCAAAAATCCAGCTAGAGCTGCCCATACGAATTTCCCTTAATTTTCCTTCAATTCCTCACCAAATCAAGCCTTTTTAGCAGCCAATTAACCCCCTTTAGCAGCCCATACGAACTGCCCTTCAATTCTTCACCAAACAAACCAAATTGGTGGCCAAAAATCCAACTAAAGCTGCCCATCCGAATTTCACTAATTCCTTTTTGCCAAAATTGATTTTTCCGTAAAATTCCGAGCTCGACGGAATTTTCCCAAAAGATGAGACTAGGTCCTAAAAATAAACCGTGAAATGCTCGAACTTTCAAATCCCAAAACTGAATTCAATTTCATGATTAAAACCGACTGAACGCGATTTTAGTACAACCTAACCTACCGGGTAGTTTTTAGGGATTTTAATGCGCTTGACCCGTGGTCAATAATTTTCGATCCACGTTTGTGCATCTCCGACTCATAAGCGACGCTCGATTGTTGTAAAAATCTCAAGGTTTCAATTACGGGCATCGAGTATAAAATCGATAGAAAACTGGGTTAGTGTCGTTTGACGCGAATTTTGTAGTCATGCGGAATCACTCGCAATTCAATTACATGATTCCGTCGAATCGACCTATATCCGATCACAAATCAATTATAACGGTGTCGTATTGACCCTTGCCAATTATCACGATCAAGTAGTTGATTTCCGAATGAATTCTCGAGTCTGCCACATTTATATCTCGTAACGGCTTCACTTAATAGGTTAGTTAACTCGTGAGTGGCCAACTTAGAGAAAAAAGACCATAGGCGTGTCGACAAAGTGCCCATTTCATTTTATCGGGACGGGGTCGAAATTCAGGATGTCACATGATATGTTGACTCATCTCAAGGTGTCATTATTGCAACGATTGAGTGAGTTGCATATGCTGAGAAAAATTGGCTTTTTATATGTTACTCAAGGTGTCGTTATTGCAACGATCGAGCCCGCAAAGGTTGGTGAGTTGCACTAACTGCCGAGAGAAATTGGTTTTTGATATGTTTACTCATCTGAAGGTGTCATTATTACAACGATTGAGCTTGTAAAGGCAGGTGAGTTGCAATAAATGCTAGAAGCAATTGGGTTTTTTTTATGTAAACTCATCTCAAGGTGTCATTAAGCTCGCGGAGGTAGTTGAGATGCATTAGATGTTGAGATAATTGGTTTTTGATATGTTAACTCATGTCAAGGTGTCATTATTGCAATGATCGAGTGAGTTGCATATGTTGAGAAAAATTGGCGTTTCATATGTTACTCAAGGTGTTGTTATTGCAACGATCAAGCCCGCAAAGGTTGGTGAGTTGCACTAAATGCCGAGAGAAATTGGTTTTGGATATTTTAACTCATCTCAAGGTGTCATTGAGCATGTGGAGGTGGTTGAGTTGCATTAAAAGGTGTCATTATTGCAACGGTTGAGCGTGCATAGGTAGGTGAGTTGCATTAAATGCCGAGAGAAATTGGTTTTGGATATGTTAACTCATTGTTAGATGAGTGTCTCATGGCCTCCGCGAAATGTTTTACACTGTTTTATGGAATTATGGCATATATATGCTTTGCAATTGTTTCTTTGATTGTGCAACATTGTTTCTATTCCACGTTCCCATTCTACTTCCCATTAATCTCACGCCACAACTTTTTAGAAGGTCTTAATTCCTAGAATCAATCGGTTGATTGAATGATCGTGTCCGCAAAATTTCTATAATATCTTTGTTTGGCATAAACCAACCGGCCAAAGTTGACTTCACACAGAAACAAAATAACGGAGAAAAGTAATTCATTTGGCCTATTCGCCGCACAGAATCAGAAGGAAGAGAAGCAGGAATGGTGATCTAGAAGTGTAAATGTGTCACGGCTTGTTTTTATGATATAAGCAATAATTTGAAGCAAATTGGCTGTACTAGTTTGGAAATTTTATGGTATTATCCCTTAAAATTTTAAGTGGGGCAGTTCAAACTTTATTAGAGACTTCAAGCTCTTAGTTTTGCAGGTAGAAAATAAATAGGGTCGGAAAAGCACTTGTTTTGTGTTGTATCTGATGGTTTGTTTTTTGTGGGGGGACGAATGGAAAATTGCTGTTGACTCAGACACAGTCAATGTTTGTCGTTTCTCGTTCTCTCTCGGGATCTGATGGAGTTTGCTCCCCTCTATTTATGTGCGATAGTTTCTCGAATTGCAATATCAATCCACACTTGCATGAGAGAAGACGACGAAGACGAAGAAGATGATGAGCGGCAGAGACGAATCAGCATCTGTGCATTGTGGCACATGCGTGGTGGGAACGCCGGTGGAGCCGCAGGAGCATCCTGCGAGCCAGCACGCCACCACGTCGGTCACCAGTGAGGCTGCCCCCGTGAGCTTTCACTCAAGTTACTTAAATGCCACCGCGAGCAGCTCGGTCTCTGGTGATGTCAACAAAAGCGGCAGCGAGAAACTGTATCTCCACACCGCTCCTGTGAATGCTTCCACGCCGTCTGGCCTCCATGTTGTTCCCGTGAATGCTTCCACACCATCTGGCCTGAACGTTGTTCCGGTGAATGTTTCCGCACTGTCTTGCTGGAGTGAGTATTGAAGCGTATTATGCCTTTGTAGTAATGTTATAATTTATGATTCTTCTGAATGGTGTGGATGAGACAGATGTTTTGCTGGTGTTCTCAGATCCGATAAACAAGGTATGTGACACGTTGAACCGGTGTGGGAAGAGGGTTGATGAAGCCAAGCGGGAAGCAGAGGTGCTCGTGGACAATGCCTGGCATCACCGTGAGTTGTCTCTACATTTTTTCTAGCTAAACATGTCTCTATAACCAGATAGAAACATTTTGGATTTATTCAGTGAGACGTATCAGGTTCATGATTGCTTGCTTGCATATATTTCTTTTCTGTTTCTGCAATATATGTGAACGCTATCAATGTAAATATTCAATCCAAATAGTTAGGCACCTTGTTCTTCATTGACATCTTTTGTCCAGCATGATGGCCTCATAACATGGCGGTCCTGTCCCTTTGGAAATCAGTTTAAATGACCAGTCATCGACTTATTTTGCAATTACCACCTAGGAACAAAGATACATTCTTCATAATATGTGTATTCAATCCGCCAATTAACAGTTGAGTGGATCAAGTCCTGTGACTATTTATCTAGAGGAGCTTCAACTTAGTTGCGCAGCGCTTTCTTCAGTGCTTATTCTTTTGCCATCTTTGTCAATTCCTATCTCTAACAAATCGCCAAATGCATAACATGGCACTTCTGTGGAGGACATGGTTTGTTTTTCATCATTTTCTAAGGCTATCAGGACCCTCGGGCTCTTTGTGTTGCTGAACGTTGGACTAGATAAATGATCATCTCTTGGTTCAACATCTTTTGCCCCGGAGAAAAGAAAAAAATTAGCCGTCCCGTAAGAGCAAGCACAGCAGCAGTCGCATAAGCTTGGCTTTGGCTTGTTGTCCGTTTTTTAGTTTATTTGTGAGAGACAAAGCCCATAATTTCTTTCATTCTCTTCGCCTCACGGTGTCTATGCAATTGAAATGTGATGTTTAGGAATATTCTTGCCGGACCTCAACCAATCAGTAATCGTGCTATGATTGTTTCTCGAAACAGTTAAAACTAGCCACAGCATCACAGATGCAGCGCTAGCCCGACTTGCTCAGGGGACAAAAATGCTCAAAGAGGGGGGACGGGATAAGGTATTCGAACGTACTTTTGAGATTCTGCCCGGAGAGAAGCTCCTGAAGGCATATGCTTGCTATCTATCCACTTCCTCCGGCCTTGTCATTGGGACACTGTATTTGTCAACCAAGAGACTGGTCTTCCATAGTGACGAGCCTCTTTGCCATTACGCTCCCTCAGGGCAGCAAGAGTGGGTGCAATACAAGGTAACCTTTTCCAATCTTCCCGTAGTTTCATTTACTCTAGGATTGCCATTAAAAATTGTTAAGCACTGAGCTTTTGTCAGAATCATGATGACATGATGAGTTTTTGGCGCATTACAAAATCATAGCCTGAGTTATTATTGCCGGTTCCCCTATTGCAATTAGCCTACTGATTTTATAGTCGAAATTTGGGAGAACCTTCACCGGAAAGGACCTGCATTTACTTATCGGCCATATTACTACACTGATCCTTGAATCATTCTTCTTGTCATCTTAGTTTTATCTAAGCATGAAGCATCTTAATGTAGTGAAACATACCTTCGAAATAGTTTGTCAAGCTCCGCTGAGCTTCGCTCTCCAACCATCAGTTTTTAATGTGCTTTCATCCTGATGGCTATCTAGGTGCCGCTGCTGCTTGATCAGTTGAGCTTTGTTAGTCGTTCTTCAAAAGGGTTGGATAATTCTGAAAAGTACATCCAGGTCGTTACGAGGGATAGTTATGAATTCTGGTTCACAGGTTTTGTATCGTATGATAAGGCTCTCAAGAATATAAATGAGGCTTTACAGCACAATCGTGAGAATAACACGGCTGGAAAGATACAAGGACGATCGGTGGCCAGATTGGGGAAGTGATATTCAACTGTACTTGAAAACTTTTAGTGTGTTTCTGGGCATGTGTGACTGCTATGGATAACGCTTAACACCGACATGATCTAACTGTCGAAAGGGAAGCATTCCATTGCAGTAAACTTCTATGTACTGAGGCATCGACTATGGCCTAATCACTTGTCATTTTTTCTTGCTATGGTGATTGCAAGATTGCGGAAACGAACACATCCCTTGATCGCAAAGTCGCACGAGTAATTTCCGTGATGAGAATCCATGGACATACTTTGATCATTTTGCCAACAAACTGAGATGAGAATTCGTACTCGGTTTTGGTTGATCTTATGAATTAAGAATGTTTCCGCTTCTGACTAAATAGAAGGACCACTTGATCCGCCATAACTAATTTATACAGGAACCAGCAACGAAAATGCTGGAAGCTCTCTTAAAGAGTTTGCCATTCACGTAACAAAAACTACCAAAAATTCAGGAATTTGAACTCTTTAACAGTTTCGGATTTGTCACGTTGATCAGAGCGTCAATAAGCCTCTCACGAAACAGCTAAGTGGAATGGCAATTGGCAAAAGTAATTGCTAATTTGAAAAGGGCCTGATACCCTAGAAAGCCCCCAATTTTGTGTCCAATCCAAATATTACCCCGAACATTTTTTTGTCTTAAAACATCCCAACTTCTATCATAAATTTTTTGTCTAAAAAAAACCATCAACTTTTACCCCAATCTCAAATCCGTCCCTCGTTATTGCCTTCCAAGTAGCCGTCAATTATCCAATGTGGCATCCACGTACAGGAAGAGTTTAGGTGCAACGTCAAGGGACAATGCAATTCAACAATATATAGCCACGTGAATGTTTATTAAGTCAACCACTGGGGTTTGCCCCAGTGGCCACCCTTCCAACATGGAAGGGGGAGATGGGGGGTTCGAATCCCCACCTTCTCAGGGGGGTTGGGGTGGGGACGATTTAGTTTCGGGAGTGGGTTTCGACTCCCACACCCTGCTAGGAGGCAGGGCAAAAGTCTGAGAGTGAGAGTTTGCATAGGAATAGAGTAGGACCGACCAAAAAAAAAATGTTTATGAAGTCTTCCGACCCAAAAAAAAAAAACGTTTAAGAAGTCTGCCTTTTGTCACGCCCCGAACCTCGAGCACGTACACATCCCTCGGTGGTCGATAGAATTTTGCGACGTTCCCAGGACTCGTCGCCGACCTTTCATTTTTATTGCACATGCGGAAGCGAATTACTAATCCCCGACCTCAACAAACATGGGATAGGAAAGCAAGACAACAATTTCAAATCAAATACACTTTTATAAACACTTCAAGCTTATACGAAGGTCTATGTCATAAAGAACTACCGAGCCACCTATGCTCGACCCTTCCGCTTCAAGCTCCGGCTCTTCACACTAGGGACCTGAAAATGGTTATTCAATAACCAAAGGTGAGATATAAATCTCAGCGAGTTACACCCCTAAGCCCCGGTTAGTACACCAACTCAACCGGGGTATCTATCCGAGAACCACCCCACTAACAAGCAACAACCAACAGCCAAGAACCAACAAACAATAGTCGATTCGCATACAACCTCACCTGGTATGCCATACCCCTGCACGATATCACTCGGCATGATACACACAAAGCACATGACCATTAGATGATGCGGTTCATCAATCACACACGAGGCGCATCATAAGCGATCTCACCGGCCATTGCCACACCGCACATTATCGATTCATGTGTGCATACCATAAACGATGTGATTCACTCATGCATATAATTAATGCATATAACAATTTCACACATCAATTCATCAATTCAGATCGAGCTATCGATTAATCGACTCAGTCGATTCCATGTCATAGAGCACACGTGCATTCTCTAAGGCACTAGTTCACCAAAGTGATGCATCAAATCACCGAGCCCACGTGTCTCTTCCAAGATGCCTCACTTAATTCCATGGGCCCACGTGCATTCTCTAAGGTACTCGTTCACCAAAGTGACACATCAAATCACCGAGCCCACGTGCCCTTTTACGATGCCGGGGGGCCACGTGCAATGGCTTCTAAGGCACTCGTTCAAGATTTAGTGGCTTTCGGCCCCACGTGCCCTTTAAGATGCTAGTGGCCACGTGCATTTCCACCCGACCCTCTCAAGAAGTGGCATCGGTGCCCCACCCGACACGTCAAGATCTAGTGGCTTTTAGGTCCCACCCGACCGCTCTCAAGATTCAATAGGCTTTATGGTCCCACTCGACCCTCTCAAGATCTAGTGGGCACTTTGCGGTCCCACCCGACCCTCTCAAGATCTAGTGATTTTACGGCCCCACCCGACCCTCTCAAGATCTAGTGGCTTTACGGTCCCACCCGACCCTCTCAAGATCTAGTGGCTTTACGGTCCCACCCGACCCTTCCAAGATTTAGTGGCTTTACGGTCCCACCCGACCCTCTCAACTATGGCCAACGATATTGCACCTTGTAATTAAATTCCTCAATTTCATAATATCTTGGCCTAATTTGTTGATATCAAAGATACTCGATAAAATATCGTGTGTGGGTACACAATCGGCCTTAGCCAAAATACAATACTTTTCTTTCAGAAAATCCCACTATTTAATGGTTCACCAAAATATTTTTGGCGTTGTCAACCGACGCCTTAGGTTATTTTCCAATTAATTACTAAAATTAATAAATTTTGGGATAAATACCCAAAATTACAAATCACATTCAATTCATGCGGATGCCCATGCATTTACACATCCATTCACTTCATAAAATCAACACACATGAATTTAGACAACTTTTCGCATTCTGGATGAACAGTGTTTCGTGAACAGTGTTTCGTGAACAGTAATTCGTGAACAGTGTTTTGTGAACAGTAAACCGTGAATAGTGTCGCGTGAACAGTAAATTTCCAGAATTCAATAAACAATAAGTTATATTCAAAATCATTAAAACAATGATTAAAACAATCAAACCAATCAATTAAGATAAGCATGCTTAATTAAACACATAAACCACATTAAGCAAATAAAATAAGATTAAGCTAAACTAATCTAATCCATCCAATCTAACCACCCTATCTTAGGACTAATACAACTTAATTAAATCACATAAACTAGAATTAAATCTAACTAAACCAACCCTAAGCAAGTTTAGGCACTAATCGAAGGATTAGGAGCTAAACTCACCCGTTAAGCGGGCCGGAGACACCGACGCGGCGGCGACGACGGTGGCTACGCACCGGAACCTCTACCACGACAATCCAAGGCGGTCCCAAGCTCAACACAGCAACCACAGCTCGGACTCCCACTGAAACTTCTGAAAAACATCCCTGCCGGAGAAGAAAACAAGTTGAACGGCTTGGCCGGAGCTCCGGTGGGGGTTGTCCGGCAACCGGCGGCTCCCGGGGTCTTGGGGATCTTGTGGGTGGATGGAATGGGCAAAGGAACGGCTGGAATGGGAGAAAAATGCCCGAAAACGCGAAACAGTGCAGGCTGCAGGCGGACCGACGGACCGGCGACCGGCGGCTTGCGACGGCCGTACAGGACGGACGGGGGCTCCGTTCGGGACGAAATTAGGCTCGTTGGAACGGTCTGTCTCTCTCGGTCACGGTGATAGGTGGCTCGTTTTGTGATTCAACCGGGAAGACCACTTTTGACTCGATTCTTCACCGAAGGGTCAGCTGGAGCAGAAACTGGAAGAGAGGGAGAACGAGGGAGAAAGAGCTCCGTCGACTTGGAGGCTGAAGGAGGGGGAGAGAGAGTGAAGTGAAGGCTGAAAGCACTCCTCATTAAGGCCATTAAATGGCTACTTCAATTCCCCATGCATGACATCATCTTCTCTCTCTTCTCTTTTGCCCTTATCCACAAGCTCTAGGGGCATTTTGGTCATTTCACCTTGCACAAATTACAAATATGACCTTGGGCTGAAATTGGTGGATGGGCCTAAGAATTGGGCTTGGCCATGAATAGTAATGGGCTTGGGGATTGGTTGGGCTTGAAAAGGCTAAGAATTGGCCCATGGGCTTAGAATATGAATAGTTGGTTTGGCCCAATGGCTCATTTGATTGTTTTAGGCCCATTTGGTGGCTGTCCCAACTTGGGCCTAAGGCCCACGCTGACTTGGCCCGGCCCACGTCCTCACGGGCTTGCTTCCTCGGTCCGAAAATCCCTTTTCCAATTGCTCGGCTTAATTGACTCTGTCGACTCTTTGAAGCAGCCTTCATCTAACGTCCGTCCCAGGACATTCCCACACCAAGTCCTAAGTTCTCTTGCCATGTCAATTTCGCCCTAATGCCATTTTGGTTATAACTCAGACTGACGGGCGGCTCAGAGGATTCACGCGTAACCGACTCGTGCCAAACCACGTTCAAGACATCTCAACGCATGGACGTCCTTGACTGCATGAAATTACGGAGGATAGATTCTTATTTCAAAGTACACGATTACTGAGGATCAACATAGGGTCGTTCGTGGATTCGATAATAGTAAACGGAATCACCCGTTGTTCCATTATGTTCTGTCCGCGAATCGACTTCTAGTCGTCCTTAGAATCGGCCCGCCTATCTACAGGATCATCCTCACGCAAGTCTCACGGTCAAGTCGTTTTCCCAGGTCGAGTCCTTTAGCCGTACGAGTTCTGTCCTCATTAGCCCTTCCCCTCAAGGTCAGTATCTCAGGAGTGATCAATTCCGAGTGAGATCAACCAACAATGCATCGACGAAATTCACGTTCATCCATTCTTCAGAGGACTCGAATTTCAGGATGTCACAACTCTTCCCCTCTTATAAAAATTTCGTCCTCAAAATTTAAACCATTCAAATTCTTCTTTAAAATGGTGGGGGTATTTTTATCTCAACGATTCTTCGCTTTCCCAAGTCTTTAGTTCCGCCTCATACTGCTATCCAACACTCTCAGTGCTGCCAAATCACTTCTAATCTGGCTTCAAAAGGCCAAGCACTTGCCCACTTTTGCAAAACGAAAGGTGCAAAAATTTTGGTTTTTCTTCTTTTTCTTTTTCTTTTTATTTTTCTACTAGGCGGCTAACTGCCGCGTCGGGGATTCGAACCCCCAACTTCGGACCCGCTGCTTCACACCCGCATACCACTCGGCTAAAGGCGCCGACGGTGTCCCGAATTGCTTTGCTTATCCATTTAAAGCCAAAATCCTCCTTTGAATCCAAATTTCGAAAGATTCCGACGTTTAAACAGTTTCGGCTTTCCTTTCATAATAAAATGCAATGTCCCTATCATAGGCGACATCCAAGGAAAATATACTTCCCTATTTAAAATTCCAAAGGTCTTTGACACAATTCTGCGTAGCTTTTCTGGCGGTTTTGAGCGGTCTTTAATTTGTCTCTGATGACTGCAACTGAATCCACTGATTGCTGAACTAACTCTGGTCTGTAACCTTCTACACTCTGATTTCATCCCAACAAACTGAAGTTCTGTACTCTCTGTCACACCACGCTTAAAACGGTACCCTCTAGGCGGTCTGTTGATAATTGCTACAGTAAGCTTCTGACAAGATCTTTTTCTTAAGATCCACATCATCGGGCACAAACAGTCATCCACAAAATTTTAATGTTTCGTCCTCAGTAGCATGCAAATCAGCCTTTCTCTTTTCTGTATCTTCTTGCAGAATATCCTGGATCTCTGGATCTGTCAACTGCAACGTCTTGATTCTTAGCTGTACTTCCAGTTCAATTCTAAGGATGGCCATAAGACAAAGGCGGCCTACCTCAGATTTTGAAATCGAATCTCCAGCTTCCTTGAGTAAAATCCACTCCCGAATCACCACCTGCGCAATCGATGACTTTCGATTCATCGCATCTGTAACTTTACTAGCTTTCCCGGGGTGATATAGGAGGTCGCAATCACAGTCCTTGAAAAGTTCCATCCGATGACACCGTCTCTTGATCATTTCTTTCTTAATCTCAATTGATGATGACCCATACTCAGGTCGACCTACTAGAACATCAGAGCTTCTTGTAACCAATCAAACAGATCGTCAATTCTTGGCAACCGATACTTGTTCTGGATTGTCACCAAGTTGAGTTGTCGACAGTCGATGCAAAGGCGCAACAACTCATCTTTCCTCTTCACACATCGAACCGATGCTCTACAAGGTGATGCACTAGGACATATAAATCCTTTATCCAACAATTCCTGCATCTGCACCATCAGTCCTTTCAAAGTTCCACGCACAAGTCGAGTCAAGTTCATACTTTCTCAGATGACTTCGATGACGTCGACTGACTTCTTGGTAATCCCATCACCAGACCATCGTGATGTGTTCCACTTCCACTCGAGAAACTCCAAAAGTTGCAAAGGTCTTCCAAGACCAGATGCAATCATCAGCACTGATGCGGTAGTCAGCTTCTACTTAAGCTCTTAGAAACTACATTCGCACTTATCTGTCCCTACGAACTTCTCTGCCTTCTTCAGCAATCTATTCAGAGGCATAGCTATTGCTGAAAACCTTCCCACAAACCTGTATGTAAAAAAAACCTGTCAACCCCAAGAAAATTCTGGTCTCTATCACTGTCATCAGTCTTGATCAATTGATCACGGCTTCAGTCTTGGTCGGGTTCACAGAAATCCCGTCTATGTTTTTGCAACGCCTGAAGCACTGTCCTTAAACGTTTTTCATATTCCTCTGGGCTTCTAGAGTACACCCAGATGTCGTCGATAAACACTATCACGACTTGATCTTCCTTTCTAGGAGCAAACCGAATGATTTCTCAAGAAATGTGTCAGAAAACTCTCGTACCACGACGATACTCCACTTTCGGTTCCTCAACTGTCATATCCACTACAGTTGTCCAGATAACATTGGCAACCCATATCCAAAACCAAGTTGTCTTAAATGACAACATTAGACAAATGAAAATCCTTTATGATTTTTGACAAACTCGAAACTTTCCCACACAAATGGAACGAACCTGGATTATTGCATATCAATAATTCATCACAACAAGATGCTCCTTGAGCCAATCTTTTCCATTACGATCTCAAAGTTAAACATAAGCGAAAACAGCCAAATACCACTCTAACCAGTGATTCTTCTTTTTACAACTCCATTTCAACAAACTGAAATTCTACAAGTCTAACCAATGTTCCGATGTGTGCCACCGATAAACTTATCCCAAAACATTCTTCTCCTCATCGGCCCCTTTCCAAACCGACGATTATCTCAATTGGGATGGGCACGAACCGCGAACCAGATGCGGTCGTCCTCTCCATCATGTTCCTTTCTATCATCTATGCCCTCTCGTACATCTCATCAAAGCTCTTTAAATTCAAGAGTACCAACTGGTCTTTCAACTCCGGCTTCAAGCCATCTCTAAACCGTCTCGCCCTATCCACAGGGTCCTCTACCAACCTCGGCGCACACTTGGCCAACTCGGCGAACTTTGCCTCATACTGATCCACAGACATCTGATTTTGACAAAACTGCTGGAACTTTGCCATCTTGGACTCTCTCGCATTGTCTGAGAAGGACATCCCCTTGAAAGCCTCACAAAAGACACCCCATGTCTGAGCTGTGCCTTCAGGGAACACTCTTCCTTGAGTGACTTCTCACCACATGCGGCGTTACCTTGAAGCTAATAAGCCGCCGTCAAAGTACTCGATCTTCCTTGAACACCTCAACACCTTTGTGAAGATCTTCTCAATATCCCTTAACCAAAGGGTCGCAACCTCGGGGTCGCCCACACCACCGAACCTCGGTGGCTTAAGTCTTAATAAGCTGCTCTACCGGCTTGAGCATCGATCTCCCTATGATCACAATCCCGGGTTGGACTCTAGCGGGTGCAGCGTAGCGGCAACGGCGGCTTGATTCGAACTTGCTGTCCCATCAAAATTCCCAAAGACTCAAGCGCACGCACGATCCTATCTAATCTAGGATCGTCAAGTCTTCTGCTACACCGGCCGCCTAAAGCGGTACTCTCTCACACACGCCGGCCAAGGCTCGCGCTCTACCTCGGGTGCCGACTCTAGTCGGCCTATCCCGAGCGGCGACGAAACAAGTCCTCTTCCGAGGAGTCCTCAAATCCGGATCACTCATTCTACGGGATCTCCTGAGAACCTCCTTTCCAATTCCTCACCGAATTAGGAAAAGCGGTGACCCTACACCAAACAAACTACCAAACAGCTAGCCAAACACAGGCGTCTGCATAAGGAAAAAGCCTTTCCTACTCACTATCCCGACATCCATCGCACCTTATCACTCCAAACACTAACCTCGCTCTGATACCACTTAAATGGGGATGTCACGCCCCGAACCTCGAGCACGCACATCCCTCGGTGGTCGATAGAATTTTGCGACGTTCCCAGGACTTGTCGCCGACCCTTTCATTTTTATTGCACATGCGGAAGCGAATTACTAATCCCCCGACCTCAACAAACATGGGATAGAAAGCGGGACAACAATTTCAAATCAAACACACTTTTATAAACACTTCAAGCTTATACGAAGGTCTATGTCATAAAAAGAACTACCGAGCCACCTATGCTCCCGACCCTTCCGCTTCAAGTTCGGGCTCTTCACACTAGGGACCTGAAAATGGTTATTCAATAACCGGTGAGATATAAATCTCGGCGAGTTACACCCCTAAGCCCGGTTAGTACACCAACTCAACCTAGGGTATCTATCCGAACCACCCCACTAACAAGCAACAACCAACAGGCAACCAACCAACAAACAATAGTCGATTCGCATACAACCTCACCTGGGTATGCCATACCCGCACGATATCACTCAGCATGATACACACAAAGCACATGACCATTAGATGATGCGGTTCATCAATCACACACGAGGCGCATCATAAGCGATCTCACTGGCCATTGCCACACCCTGCACATTATCGATTCATGTGTGCATACCATAAACGATGTGATTCACTCATGCATATAATTAATGCATATAACAATTTCACACATCAATTCATCAATTCAGATCGAGCTATCGATTAATCGACTCAGTCGATTCCATGTCAGAGCACACGTGCATTCTCTAAGGCACTAGTTCACCAAAGTGATGCATCAAATCACCGAGCCCACGTGTCTCTTCCAAGATGCCTCACTTAATTCCATGGGCCCACGTGCATTCTCTAAGGCACTCGTTCACCAAAGTGATGCATCAATTCACCGAGCCCACGTGCCCTTTTTTACGATGCCACACGTGCATTTCTAAGGCACTCGTTCACCAAAGTGATGCATCAATTCACTCTCACGTGCCCTTTATCGGTCGGGGCCACGTGCATTCTCAAGCTCGTTCACCAGTGATGCGTCATCAATTCACCGAGGCTACGTGCCCTTTTAGATGCCACTCTCAAGATTCAATGGCTTTATGGTCCCACCCGACCCTCTCAAGATCTAGTGGCTTTACGGTCCCACCCGACCCTCTCAAGATCTAGTGGCTTTACGGTCCCACCCGACCCTCTCAAGATCTAGTGGCTTTACGGTCCCACCCGACCCTCTCAAGATCTAGTGGCTTTACGGTCCCACCCGACCCTCTCAAGATCTAGTGGCTTTACGGTCCCACCCGACCCTCTCAAGATTAGTGGCTTTACGGTCCCACCCGACCCTTTCAACTATGGCCAACGATATTGCACCTTGTAATTAAATTCCTCAATTTCATAATATCTTGGCCTAATTTGTTGATATCAAAGATACTCGATAAAATATCGTGTGTGGGTACACAATCGGCCTTAGCCAAAATACAATACTTTTCTTTCAGAAAATCCCACTATTTAATGGTTCACCAAAATATTTTTGGCGTTGTCAACCGACGCCCTAGGTTATTTTCCAATTAATTACTAAAATTAATAAATTTTGGGATAAATACCCAAAATTACAAATCACATTCAATTCATGCGGATGCCCATGCATTTACACATCCATTCACTTCATAAAATCAACACACATGAATTTAGACAACTTTTCGGATGAACATTTTCGTGAACGGATGAACTCGTGAACGTTTCGTGAACAGCGTTTTGTGAACAGTAATTCGTGAAATAGTGTTTTGTGAACAGTAATTCGTGAATAGTGTCACGTGAACAGTAATTTCCAGAATTCAATAAACAATAAGTTATATTCAAAAAATCATTAAAACAATGATTAAATTAAGGAAACCAATCAATTAAGATAAGCATGCTTAATTAACCACATAAACCACATTAAGCAAATAAAATAAGATTAAGCTAAACTAATCGATCCATCAATCTAACCACCTATCTTAGGACTAATACAACTTAATTAAATCACTTAAACTAGAATTAAATCTAACTAAACCAACCCTAAGCAAGTTTAGGCACTAATCGAAGGATTAGGAGCTAAACTCACCCGTTAAGCGGGCCGGAGACACCGACGCGGCGGCGACGGCGGTGGCTACGCACCGGAACCTCTACCACGACAATCCAAGGCGGTCCCAAGCTCAACACAGCAACCACAGCTCGGACTCCCACTGAAACTTCTGAAAAACATCCCTGCCGGAGAAGAAAACAAGTTGAACGGCTTGGCCGGAGCTCCGGTGGGGGTTGTCCGGCAACCGGCGGCTCCCGGGGTCTTGGGGATCTTGTGGGTGGATGGAATGGGCAAAGGAACGGCTGGAATGGGAGAAAAATGCCCGAAAACGCGAAACAGTGCAGGCTGCAGGCGGACCGACGGACCGGCGACCGGCGGCTTGTGACGGCCGTACAGGACGGACGGGGGCTCCGTTCGGGACGAAATTAGGCTCGTTGGAACGGTCTGTCTCTCCGGTCACGGTGATAGGTGGCTCGTTTTGTGATTCAACCGGGAAGACCACTTTTGACTCGATTCTTCACCGAAGGGTCAGCTGGGCAGAAACTGGAAGAGAGGGAGAACGAGGGAGAAAGAGCTCCGTCGACTTGGAGGCTGAAGGAGGGGGAGAGAGAGTGAAGTGAAGGCTGAAAGCACTCCTCATTAAGGCCATTAAATGGCTACTTCAATTCCCCATGCATGACATCATCTTCTCTCTCTTCTCTTTTGCCCTTATCCACAAGCTCTAGGGGCATTTTGGTCATTTCACCTTGCACAAATTACAAATATGACCTTGGGCTGAAATTGGTGGATGGGCCTAAGAATTTGGGCTTGGCCATGAATAGTAATGGGCTTGGGGATTGGTTGGGCTTGAAAATGCTAAGAATTGGCCCATGGGCTTAGAATATGAATAGTTGGTTTGGCCCAATGGCTCATTTGATTGTTTTAGGCCCATTTGGTGGCTGTCCCAACTTGGGCCTAAGGCCCACACTGACTTGGCCCGGCCCACGTCCTCACGGGCTTGCTTCCTCGGTCCGAAAATCCCTTTTCCAATTGCTCGGCTTAATTGACTCGTCGACTCTTTGAAGCGACTTCATCAACGTCCGTCCGGACATTCCCCGATAATTCGAAGTCTAAGGTCTAAGTTCTCTTGCCATGTCAATTTCGCCCTAATGCCATTTTGGTTATAACTCAGGCCCGACGGGCGGCTCGGAGGATTCACGCGTAACCGACTCGTGCCAAACCACGTTCAAGACATCTCAACGCATGGACGTCCTTGGCGCATGAAATTACGGAGGATAGATTCTTATTTCAAAGTACACGGTGCTAAGGATCAACATAGGGTCGTTCGTGGATTCGATAATAGTAAACGGAATCACCCGTTGTTCCATTATGTTCGTCCGCGAATCGACTTCTAGTCGTCCTTAGAATCGGCCTGCCTATCTACGGGATCATCCTCACGCAAGTCTCACGGTCAAGTCGTTTTCCCAGGTCGAGTCCTTTAGCCGTACGAGTCTGTCCTCATTAGCCCTTCCCCTCAAGGTCGGTATCTCGGGAGTGATCAATTCCAGTGAGATCAACCAACAATGCATCGACGAAATTCACGTTCATCCATTCTTCAGAGGACTCGAATTTCAGGATGTCACACCTTTTGTTACTAATTCGGATACTTTGCAGAATGTCATTGAAATAACGATAAACACTTTCATTGCCTATACATTATAGGATAAGAGAAGCTAATACGTGCATATAATGTCGCCTGGGTTTATATTGTATCAATGGCAATCCTCACATGAGAAGAGAATGAGGGGGAAGATATTGTCGTCTTTACCAAGTTCAACTGTTCACGGATTAAAGTTTAGTACCAAGGCTGTTGAGGCATGTATCTCTCTTAATTTACATTGGTAAGCTCTGTTAGGGAAATCCCTTATGATGTTTTAAATATGACAAAATAAATCAAAGGCTACTAACGTGTTTAATGGTTGAGTAATAGACTATGCAGATGATAGAACGTGTAAATGATATTATCAAAGTCTATACTTGAAAGAACCAGAAGATAGACTCTATGCTAAAGCTGAACTTATTCAGACTGTGTCCAGACCTTAAGGCTAAATATGTTCAGAAGCAGAATTTATTCAAACTTAGATTATAAAGTCTATTTTAGACGAAAGACACTCAGACTTTACTTTCGACATAACACTCTCAGACTTTACATATAGAACGAGACATAAGTCCAGAACGTGACAAGGTCCAGAACGAGACACAAGTTCAGAACGTAGCAGATTTAGAACGAAGCATGTTAAGAACGAGACAACTTGACAGAATGTAACACAAGTCCAAAATATATAACGGCTAGTGATTTGGTTTGGATTCTACATCAAGATAGATTTGATTGACTCATTTCAATTGGATCTTGAAGATGAGAACTTTCTAAACGAATAAGCTTTACTTATGGAAACCAAGATTATATTTGTATGAGTGATCAGAATCAATTTGGAATTCTGCTTCCGTCACTCAACGGCTACTAAATCTTCTTGATACAAATATGTCCAATGGGTAGATTGGAAGACGATCCTCTCAATACTATCCAACAACTAGTTTGGAAGTGGAGGAGTATTTAAGGAGACCAAGGATCGAGGAGCAAGTAAGAGATGGAGCATAGAATCTATAATTCCAAAGTCTGAGCGAACTTTGATCATACACTTGTCTTTCGTGAGCTTAAACGTTTGTGATCGTGAAAAGTTTATGATTGAACTGGCAGAAATGCAAATAAGTTTAAGACTTTTTGGACAATTTTTCCTAGTTCCATCCTTCATGCTAATATTCAATTGGAAATTTGGACTTAGGCATTTTTGGAAGCCTAAGTTTCACAAGCTCAAAATGCCCCATCCAACTCCCCATCCAACTCACTAACATATTTTAAAAACCCTAAAAAAAGCCCATTGTAGATCCCCAGTTACAATCTCTTTCCTCGTGTACCGAGATTAACAAATAAGAAAAATCTCTGAAAAAAAAAGAAGGTATCCTTTGAATAGATTTGGCTAAGCTCAAACTGGGTTAGATCGAACATAAAATTATTGGTACAAAGGCCTGTGCCGTCCCTACATGAAGCTACCTCATGCCAAAGAAACAAGTGGGCTTTGAGATTTTATGATGCACTTCTGGTCCATCATTGCTATTTCTCTTCCTTTTGATTCAGTATGGTAGATGCCAGATAGTTGATCTCATCTTTCTTTTCGTTTTTCCTTTTTGTGAGAAGTCCTTCGGCGGCTTTTGATTGTAGAGAGTGGTAGCGTTTAGCCACCTGCAAAAATAAAAAATTATGAAATTCTCGCGACATAGTCAATGCACTGATTGATTTTAGGAATTCAAACTTTTAAAAAGGCTGTGGAGAAAGCCATGTGAGATCAATGGGAATGTAGAGTGGAAATGTAGAAAAGAAACCGTGTGGGAGGCTCCTATAATCCGCTATCGGCGTCCGGGAAACTTCCTACTAATGATGTCGTCGGCGACGAAGAAAGAAGTGAAAGAAGCCATCTCGTGCTGCCATAGCAGGGCATAATGTCAACAACTCTCAGTATCTTCAGTAACAAAAAAAGTCATGTGAGATCTGTTGGGAATTTCTGATTCCCTAAAATGGATTCGACAATAAATCGAACCCCTAAAACGAATGCGGAAGACGATCTCAAGAACAAACAAACATGAATCACTGATCAAAAGCACACCACGGAATCGAGCGTACCTTTTGTCCATAGACTAAACACCAACGTTGATTTGAAGAAGAAAAACTAATCCCGTTCTATCTGATGATGTATTATCGCCTTAAAGGGGAGAAAGATCCGTCTCTTTTTGGATACTGTTCTCTTAGGCTTTTGGGAGGGAGAGAGAGGGAGAAAAAAGAACGTACGTTGCCATTTTTTCTTTTCTCTCTTAAATACGCCTCCTCCAAGAGATGTAACTCTTCGAAGTAATACGTTCCCCCAAAAGTCATAACCCCTCGTATCTAAACAATGCAACCTTTCACATCGCAACTGTTCCTCCATGGGCCCTCATCTTGCGAGCCAGGCTTTTAGGCCCAACATGGGCGGACCGGCCCTCTAAGGCCCATCAACGTAAATAAATAAAAACCATCATCTCCCACTCGCACATGGTGGGCCGAACAAGATCCTCTTTACCTCTCTACAACATTCATACCAGTGAATAATTCGTGTGACCAGCATACTTTGAGAATTCGTTGCTATATATCTGTTAGGAATATATAGCAGCTCATAATGGGCATCACACTCTGAGTAGATTTAGTATGCAGTACTCTAGATCGATCGATCACATTTATATCTCTCTTGATCTCTTTTAAATAATAATATATTGTATTCACAATTACGATTATCCCAAAGACAGTCATAATTGGTCGACCAATGAATACAAAACTTAGAATGTGATTTTCCATTTTCGATCTTCCTCTTTCCTTCAAACTCTCAATTTCAGTTCAACTTGCTTTTCTAGAAATGTCCCATTAGATCGAATCAATTTATGATCATTGGCAACATCCTAAGATAGCAAACCTTGAATAGAAATCTAGAGAATAAGTAAGAGTTATGAGGGCACTAAATTGAGGAACTCTTTTCCTCAAGAGTCTCACACGGCATAAAAGTTGAGATCAAACTTTTGCCATTCTTATTGGTCGTCTCATGCATACGTAGTATAAAATACGTATTACGGTATTAACTTATTTCCCATGGAGTGTATGTCTACACCATCAATACCGTACAGATGATAATTCAGACATACATAATATCTAATTTGAGTTCACATATCTACTCGTTCATAGAATTCATCAGAACTCACATCTGGCATCATAGACAGATAAAGTAAAATATGTGAGTTATTTTACTTTCGGACATAGTAAATATTATGTCCTCATCTTAACACTTAGTTAAGGTGACATATATATTTTAAGCTTGAGATCTCAATTATCACCTAGATAATAAGCTTAAAAACCGTCTCATCTCTATTTATCACACAGTAAATAGAGACGATTACCCGTGTGAGTGGGCTAATATTTTATCTGTCCGACATACTTTCTCAACTTAATATAATGCACTGAGCATTAAGATGCATAAACGTCAAAACAAAAATTCATAGGCATTAATAATGAAAAAACGCAAATTCATTAAATGTGAACACTTCAGGGAAATTACAATATTCAGTACATCAGCCTCTACGCAATCCTAGAGATTTTACATGACCATAAAACACATCTCTAGGTATTGGCTTTGTCATAGGATCTACTACCATTCTATGCGTAGATATGTACTATAAGTTCATATCTTTTCGTGTAACCATATTCTTAACAAAATTATACTTTATATCTATATGTTTGGTCTTGCCATGATATTTTGGATCTTTGGTGTACGCTATAGCTACTTGGCTATCACAGTTAACCAAAAAAGGATTTGTAGCATTACCCAATAACACCTAAATGATCCAAAAATCTCTTAAGCCAAACTTCTTCTTGTACTGCTTCTGATAATGCCACGAACTTAGCTTCCATCGTGGACAATACTATACACGTTTGTTTCTTACTACTCCATGATATGGCGCCATTATTCAGTAAGAAAGCAAATCCAGAGGTATATTTCCTTTCATCTAAATCTCCTCCCCAATCAGCATCCGAATAGCCTTCAAGTTGCAGATCATTTCCTTGGTAATTCAGCTTGTAATAAGCAATTCCCTTCAAATACCTCAGTATTCTTTTAACAGATTTCCAATGTGCTTGACCTGGATTGGATTGGTATCTACTCACCATTCCAACTACAAAACATATGTTAGGTCTTGTGCACATCATAGCGTACATCAAGCTCCCAACAGCACTAGCATAAGGAACATGTTTCATTTGTTCATTCTCTTGTAGAGTCTTTGGACACAGTTTATGGCTCAATCCTTCACCTTTTGCAATAGGAGTATCAATGGGTTTACAATTTTGCATACGAAATCGTTCAAGAACCTTATTTATGTATGTTTCTTGTGAAAGAGATAATGATCTCTTCGAACGATCTCTTAAAATCTTAACTCCAAGGATGTATGCAGCCTCACCCATATCTTTCATCTTAAAGTTGGAAGATAACCAACTCTTCACAATATTAACAAACTCCATATTGTTTCCAGCAATTAGTATATCATCAACATATAATGATATGATCACAAATTGATCTTTGGATCTTTTGATATATACACAATGATCCTCATCTATCATTGTAAAATTATATGCCATTATGGCATTATGAAAACGTATATACCATTATCTCGACGACTGCTTAAGGCTATCTATCGATCTCAAAAGTCAACATACTTTTCCTTCTTGGCCTTCCATAATGAAACCAGCAAGTTGTTCCATATATATTTCTTCCTCTAATTCTCCATTGAGGAAAGCAGTCTTTACATCAATTTGATGTAACTCAAGATCTATACTAGCCACTATTGCCAGAATAATGCGAATCAAGGTAAATCTCATCACAGGAGAAAATGTTTCTTTATAATCAATTCCTTCCTGTTGATTATACCCCTTCACCACAAGGCGAGTCTTATGCCTTTCTATCGAGCCATCAGCTTTACGCTTTATTTTAAGAACCCACTTGTTCTCAATAGCTTTGTGTCCTTTTGGAAGGTCAACCAGTTTCCAAACTTGGTTTGACTTTATTGACTCCATCTCCTCTTCCATTGCATGCATCAATTTTTCCTTACTAGGGCAATTTAGAGCATCATTAACATTTCTTGGCTCATCTTCATCTTGCGGAGCAACCATAAAAGTTTCCCCTTCAATGTCAAAACGTCGACGGAGAATACTTTTGCGACTTATTCGCCGTATGGGAGATTGTGCACTTTGTACATCAGTCCCCATCATGCTCTCACTCAGATTAGATAATGACGATATCATCTCATCATGTGGTTGTAATTGAGAGTGAGTTGAATCAAATTCATTACTCCTCATGTTACTCCCACTTGGACGAACTCCACTAAATTCATTATATTGATCCAAGGTTTCAAATAGGGAGTAATCCTCACCTATTTCGTCCTTCTTAGAAAATTCATTCTCTAAGAATGTGATGTCCCGTGATTCGAATTCAATTATACTTCCACTTTCCTGCTCACCTATAAATACATATCCTTTCGAGTGTTCAGAGTATCTTATGAAAATACTCTTCTTTCCTCTGGGACCCAATTTCCCAAACTTGTGAGAGGACTCATGAATATAGGCAGCACAACCCCATGGCTTAAGAAAACTTAAGTCTGATTTTCTACCTGTCCATAACTCATATGGAGTGAAAGTAACTGATTTGGAAGGCACCCGGTTAAGTATATAGGCAGCAGTTAATAACGCATCACTCCAAAAGGTGATAGGTAAATTAGCATGCGCCATCATGGACCTAACCATTTCCAGTAGGGTTCTGTTCCTTCTTTCCGCAACACCATTTTGTTGAGGAGTATATGGAATAGACAACTGTCTTTCTATTTCTTTTTCATCATATAATTTTCTGAACTCATCAGATAAATATTCTCGACCTCGATCGGATCTCGACACTTTTATTTTCTTGTCTAATTGATTTTCTGCCAAGTTCATAAACTTTTTGAAACAACTTAATGCTTCAGATTTATGAGAAATCAAATAGACATATCCGAATCAAGTATAATCATCTATAAATGTGATGAAATAAACAGCCACGTGCCTTCCTCTCACATTCATCGGACCACAAACGTCAGTATGAATTAAATGCAAAGGAAATTCAGCTCTTTTCCCTTTTCCGAATGGTTTCCTTGTCGTTTTCCCTACTAAGCAATACTCATATATAGGCAAATCGACTTTTTCAATGTTGTCCAACAAGCCCTCTTTGGCTAGTCTATTCATACGTTGTTGGCCAATATGACCAAGTCTAGCATGCCACACACTCACATCATTATCGTATGAATTAGAAGACGTGAAAAGGGAATAACAACATTGGCATTACTATAGTCAATATTTAATACAATAAAATCATCTAGAAAATAACCACAACCATAGTAGTTTGTATCCAAATACAAATCCACACCACTATTATGGAAGTTCATATTAAAACCAAGCTTAACCAACACTAAAACAGACACTAAATTCCGATGAATCTCCGAAGCATACAACACATCATGTAGGAACAAAGTGCGTCCACCACGCACGTTCAATTGACATATGCCAATTCCTTTTACTTCGTCTCTGGAGTTGTTTCCTACATAGATCCACTTAGTTCCAGTTGGTATTCGTCGAAATTCCACGAAGGATTCTCTATCATTCGCTACATGGTCTGTTGCTCCTGAATCCACAGTCCACAAAGGATTAGACTCAGTTAAGAATACAGAACTCAACACATAAGCAAAGTTCTGAAAAGTATAAGGGGTGTATACCTTCTTTGGCTCACGACAATCGCGAGCACAGTGACCCTTCTTGTCACAATTGTAACACTTCACCCTTGTAAGCTTCTTCATTCGAGGACGCTTTCCTCTTTCATGTTGGTCAAGCTTAGGTTTCTTCCTTGAAGGACCTACTCCCTTGCCTTTCCTTTTATCGAACCAGTTATGACGTTTACGCTTGGAGCTCGAAGCTTCATGTGAGCTAGAACCAGCATGATAAATTTCAGCTTCCGGCTTAGCCGCCAAGAGGCAGTCCTCTTCCAGCTTAAGATGACGCACTGCATCCTCAAAGGTTTTGATATTCTCATTATGGGTCAGGTGCACCTTCATATGCTCCCAACTCTGAGGTAAGGAACGAATCACTGCTTGCACTTGCTGCTGATTAGTCAGGACATGGCTAGCATCTTTCAACTCATTTATCATGTTTGACATCTTTCTAAGGTGTTGCTTCATGGTCTGATCATGAGGCTTCTTATAAGAGTCAAACCTAATAGTGAGTTGTCTCAGTCTAGTCATCGAAGTATGACCAAACCTTGCTGCCAACGCTTCCCACATTTCATTGGCATTCTCAAAACGCCTAAACTCTCGCATGATGTCATTTTCCATGCTACTCAGCAACGTAATGCGAGCAAGGGAGTTCTTTCTTTTCCATGCAGCAAAAGCATCCTTATCTCTCTTATGCTGCGCAATGTTTCCTTCTTCAGGTTCTATCATGGTCAGGTTAAGAGCTTCTAGTGCCTCTTGCTCTTCCAGCACATATTGGATTTTCATGTGCCATATTTCATAGTTATCGCCATTGAGCTTCTCACCTTTGTTTAGCTCAGCGACTATGCTCTTTGTGGCTGAAGCCATTGAGCTGAACATATCAGACATATATGCACGAATTATTAATACTTATCATTTATGCATCCATTTTGCACAAAACCATCATATTAATGAATAATTTCAAGTAAGGTTTCAAAATCAAAAGGTCACTTTGTTTCCAATCATCATCCAAAATCCTAACTTGGAGTTATTATTAATTTAACATTCTATGCAAAATAAATTCTTTGAAATTACAAAAATTTCTATGAACTACCCACAACAGTTAATAATAACATAAAGTAAATAATATTTGATATCAAACAATGATATAATAATAATACTTTCACATAATATAACTAACATATCAGTTGCCATATCAACAATAACTAAGTAGAAAACATTACATAAGATATCCACAAAGCACACTAAATAAAGACCAGCCAAAACATCTAATACCAAGTCAATATATGAACTGGGAAAGATCATTTTTTCTTCAATTTCTTGATCTTTTCTTTTGTAACAATCCAGTAATATTCATCTATAAAAGCCATCACAAGTCTCTTATATGAAGTATCTCTGTTAACTTCCCATAAGCGATTCAACACTCCTTGCCATTTTGGTGGAAGAGTGTTCATGAAAAATCGCACCATCTAAGATTGTGGCATGGGACGACCATTCCATATGACCTTTTGTATTTTCCCGTTGACTTCAAGAATATGATCAATTAAGTCACCACTCTCCCATCGATAATCAGTCAACTCAGCTATCAACCTAGAAAGCCTTTCCTTTTGTTCATCGATAATTACGCGAATAGGCGTGCGCAACTGAAGGGGAGGCATTGTTCCTGCAACAAATGCAAAACAAATTAGGGATTACATATAATCCACATAGACTTAATTAGAAAAAAGAAACAAATTCTTTTTTCTTTTTTCTTTTTTCTTTTTTTTTTTTAGTCGACGGTCAACGGTCGCGGTCAGCGATCAACGGTCAAGTCAACGATCAACGGTCGGTCAACGGTCAACGGTCAGCCGGGTCGGAGTCAACGGGCAATTGGGTCGGACCAGACGGGCCGGGTCGGACCGGTCGAATCGGTAGCTCGGTCGGGCTGGTCAGACGAACCGACCGGCACGTGCCACGCGCGTGCGTGGCTGACGTCACGATGACGTAAGCTGGCGCGTGCGTTGCATGCACCTATGCTGAAACGGCGCCGATTTGACGTGCCAGTCGCGCGTGCGTGCGTTGCACGCGCCTGGGCCGAAATGGCGCGTTCAACACGGGCGCCTGCGGGGAACCGAATCAGCGCGTGCAACGCGCCGATGACCCCCGTTCGTTCCGGTGGCGATCCTCGACTCGTTTTTCTCGTATCGACGAGAGCTTCGTCCCTACGTTATGAAAAACGAATTTCGACTTGCATAAAATCACAAAACAGGGCGAACAGTGCACGGGTGTCGGGTTTTTCCGTCCCCGATCGACCGGCAGCGGCTTTTCTTGAATTTCGACCACAAAAATAATTCAATAACATAAAAAATGGGGTCAGGAAACATGAACTAGGGCTCTGATACCAATGTTGGGAATTTCTGATTCCCTAAAATGGATTCGACACTAAATCGAACCCCTAAAACAAATGCGGAAGACGAGCCCGAGAACAAACAAACATGAATCACCGATCAAAAGCACACTACGGAATCGAGCGTACCTTTTGTCCACAGACTAAACACCAACGTTGATTTGAAGAAGAAAAACTGATCCCGTTCTATTCGATGATGTACTATCGCCTTGAAGGGGAGAAAGATCCGTCTCTTTTTGGATACTGTTCTCTTAGGCTTTTAGGAGGGAGAGAGAGGGAGAAAAAAGAACGTACGTTGAAAAGGTACGTTGCCCTTTTTTCTTTTCTCTCTTAAATACGTCTCCTCCAAGAGACGTAATTCTTGGAAGTAATACGTTCCCCCAAAAGTCATAACCCCTCGCATCTAAACAATGCAACCTTTCATATCGCAATTGTTCCTTCATGGGCCCTCATCTTGCGGGCCAGGCTTTTAGGCCCAACATGGGCGGACCGGCCCTCTAAGGCCCATCAACGTAAATAAATAAAAACCATCAAGATCAATGGGAGGTAGAGTGGGAACATAGAATAGAATTAAAATCACTATATTACCATGTAAATTATGAGCCTTATCATCATCAACGATGACCATAACCGATTTATTAATCAAACATGTTATAGATCATAATATCTTGGTGATGAATAATTTCGAATATTTAATACAATCAAAACACGGTGATTAGCCCAACTCTGCATTACTTAATTAGGGTAGTACATATGATTATATAGAATAGAGTAATTAAAGAGGATATTATTCCTAGTCTAATAATCACCTTAACTGTTTTAGTTAGCTCAATAATTCTTTTCTATATATTTACATAACATTCACTGATTTTCACATAATTTCTTTTCTTTCGATTTGACATGTAGAAACTAATAATTTGATTACACCTATGATTGGCAACATTCTTTCGTTGTTTAGAATTTTCTTCAACAACGACACCAATTTCCCTTGTTTTCTCTTAAGTTTTTAGGGGAAAATTACCAAAAAATCCTAAACCTATTGCAATTGTGCCAATTCAGGTCCTAAACTGTTTTTTTTTTTTTGCCAATTTAGTCTAAACCTTTTACAATTGTGCCAATTCAATCCATCCAGGCCAAAATTGGTGGCCGTGGCGTGGACTCACTGTTTGGGACGGCTGGCCGAGGCAATTTTTTAATTTTTTTTTTAATTTTTTTCGAATTTTTTATATTTTTTCGAATTATTTAAATTTTTTTTTTTTTTTTTTTTCACACCTTCTTCTTTTCTCGGTGCCGGCCGAGGGCGCGGGCGGCGAGGCTCGCCCCCGCCGGCCCGGCAAGGCGAGCCTCGCCTAGCGCGGCGCGGCCGCCGTCGCCCGAGATCTTGCAACGGCGGCCTCGCTGGCCGCCAGATCTGGACGATGAGCCTCGCTCGTGACGGCGGCCTCGTTGGCCACCAGCGAGGACCATCGCCAGATTTGGAGGGCGTCCCCAGAGAGAGTGCGGACGAGTCCGAAGGGGGGGGCCACAGCCTAGGTCGCCGAGCGACCGAAGCGCGAGAGGTCGCCAAATCTAGCAACGATCCTCCACGGTGGTGGTGAGGCCGTCGTCGCCCAGATCTGGCGAGGCTCGGCCTCGCCATGGATGGGCAAGGCCGAGCCTTGCCGGATCTTGCGACGGTGGCCTCGCCGTCGCTAGGCAAGCTTGCCTTCGCCGGTGGCCGGCGAGGGCGAGCCTCGCCGGTGGCCGGCCGGAAGAAGAAGTGGGAAAAAAATAAAAAAAATTCGAAAAAAATATTTAAAAATATTAAAAAATTGCCTCGTCACCAAACTATCCCGGCCGGCGTCCACGTCGGCACCAGCCAACCAATTTTGGCCGGATGGACTGAATTGTGGCACAATTGTAAAATGTTTAGGACTAAATTGGCTAAAAAAAAAAAAGTTTAGAACTGAATTGACACAATTGTAATAAGTTTAGGATTTTTTTGGTAATTCTCCCATTTTTGAGGACATACCATTTGTAATATTTCACATAACTTCCCTATGCATTTCATAAGTTTCGTTTCTCCTATTCAAAGTAAGCAACCAGAACATTGCTACTTACTTTCCATACTCATAAATTTTTTAAGGTCAATTCATTCCTAAAGTTCCACGCAGATTTCCTATGCAGTTCGCAACTTTCGTAACTGTGCTATGCATTTCCAGTCCACCATTGCTCTCTTCCATCTGACTCTGTACGGCATATATGCCAGATAATTAGCCTCATCTTTCTTTTAAAGAACGATCCACCATTGGAGAATGGGAGCCTTTATTTCCACGAAGGGATCCCTCTGGCAAAAAGATGCTATGAAACTTTCGGGACACAATCATGGCTTTTTCCATAACTTTCCAAAAAGTTGTGTGAAAAGCCATGTGAGATCAATGTGAACGTAGAGGACGAAAGTAGATAAGAAAACTGTGCGGGAGATTCCTAAAAATCTTCTGTCAGCTTTCAAGAAACTTCCTACTAGTGATAACGTTGACCAAGTGGGAAAGAGCAAGAAGAAGACCTGGAGCTAACGACATTAAAGAGCCGAGAAGGAAGAAGCCGTCTCATGTTGGGAATTGTTAGTAATCCGCGTCGAAGGTTCAGCAACAGGAAAAACCAAGTGAGTTCAATGGGAAGTAAAGTAGGAACGTAGAAAAGAAACCGCGTGAGGGACTTTTGAATTCCGCTGTCGGTGTCCAAGACAATTCCTGTTTCTCTTCCTCCTAATTCTGCACGGCAAATGGGCCAAACGAACTGCTTCCTCCTAATTCTGCACGGCAAATGGGCCAAATGAACTGCTTTCTTCTTCTTCTTCTTCTTCTTCTCCTCCTCCTCCTCTTTTCTGTGTGAAGTCAACTTCGGCGGCTTGGTTTACTCCAAACGAAAGGGTCCCTCCAAAACAGTAACATGATGGAAATTTCGCGGACATGATCATTTAATCAACCGATTGATTCTAGGTATTAAGACTTCCCAAAAGTTGTGGAACAACCACCCCATGTGGTGGCCGCATTGGCTTGGGCTTTCATCCCCCTCACGAAGGGGACGGGTTCAAATCCTAGCGTGGTCGCTAGTGGTATTACGTGTGACACCGTAGTGGTGGGTCCTGCGCTAGCGTCACCAGGGGGTTTACGGCGCGGCTGTCGGCTGCAAGTTGGTTTCTCCTGTCTCAAAAAAAAAAAAATGTTGTGGAAAAACCGTATGATATCATGGGAAGTGGGAACGTAGAATGAAAACAAGGTAGGAGACTACTAGATTCCACTATTAGTTTCTACACGACTTATATCACATGAAAAGAAAATTAGAAAATAAAGCAATTTCAATGAATTTTATAAAGCAATCGAGGCAATACCGATTGATAGTAAGCGAATCAAAATAGAGTTCCTCCAACACACTAAGAGGATTATAAATCATTTGTTGGCGTTATGGCATTTTGCATATTTTCAAATATTTTTAACTAATGTTACCATACAAAGCATGTTTTTCCAACGTCAATAAGTTTAAAATATAGTTTAAGTCACACTTTAAGATGTATTTTATTGAAATACTTCTGTAACTTTGAAACAACATCTCATGCTCTTTTAATTCTATCAAATCCTAAAAACTTATTAAAGTGGTGCAATCAAATCTCTTTCGTTAACTCCATTTAATTTCACTCATTGAAAATATTGATATGGTTTTTTTTTTTTTTTTTACTTACCTAAGGCTTGTGTCGTCTAATGTGGCATTTTTCTTGTTTTTTGAAGGGAGAGGTGCTGGCATGCACACAAAAAACAAATTATTTATTTGCCAACCCTCTTTTTTTTTTTTCTCTCTCTCTCAAATAATGCTTTGAAGTGCCCAATTTGATTTTTAAGGAATAATACCATCAAAAATGCCAAATTGATATAATCATGTCACATTTACTCCGAACTATTTTTTATATCACAAAAACTCTCAAACTACTAGTCCGCACCGGAGCCAACGAGACTGAAGAGCCGAAGAGAAAGAAGCCATCTCGCACGCCACCATAGCACGCCATAATGTCAGGAACTATTAGTAATATGTGGCGAACTTTCGGTAACGGGAAAACCCGTGTGAGATCAATTGAAGTGGAGTAAAACATAAAAAAAAAATAGGAACGGTGTATGTAACTCCTAGATTCCGCTGATGGTGTGAACACAACGAATATCACATAAGGTGGCCTTGCAAGTCACAACAGCACATGTGCCCAAGAGGAGAGAGAGAATAGAGTGCGGCGTTTCACCGAGATCATGCACGAAGAAGAAAGAGAAAGGTGCGCAGCTTTGTGGTCCAGTTTTGAAGGCCAAATGTTGTCAGAGAAGCTCAAACTTGGGTATATGGTTCATGAAACCGAGCAATACAAGTTGATCCGCTTCTTCGAATTCTCCAATTACAATTAAGTTTTTCTACTCCCTTTGCGGTAATTCACAAGATGATATACTTTTGTATCGATGATGTTGAGCCTTTTGTATTTGACTAGAGAAGAGCACTTTGTGTATTCCACTATTTTTCGTGATTAGTGGAAGTTTTTGGGCCATCTGTGATTTTTCCTTGGTGTTTTTGTTAACTTTATCTCATTATCATTTCAGTATTATATTTACATGTTGCGAGGTTGTATTGCTGACTGCTGTTGGGGTTAAGTCAATTTTGATTGATTTGATTTTGAGGGATATATTGATCCCAGATTGGGTTAGTTCTTAGTGAATCGTTACCCGTTTGTTGCCAACAATACACCAAAAAGGTGCACGTACTATGCTCATTGATTCCAATTTTTTGTTATTCCATGCAAAACCAATCATAAACAATCATTGTCATATTTTTTTTTTTCATAATTCTGACTCTCCCCCGCTGTTATACGCATTATATATCGCATAAGATACTAGCTGCGCTCTAAGCTACACATTTGTGTTCATGTACCTGTAGGAATATCATGACATGCGGCCAAACAGATGAAAACGGCATTACAGAACTATTATGACATCCAGCTGGATTGAGTTTCTTATGTTTCCAGTATTCAATTAGGTCATTAGTGGAATGCCAAAAGATATTAGTGGAATGTTCCGTACAATTCCCTCACTACGATATGCATAGTAAATTTTAATACAGAGAGGTATTTAGATTAATTTGGTTAATAACGTTTCACTTACTGATGTTTTTCATAAGTGATTAATAAATATCGTGAAGCCAGAGCCAAACCAAAAAGAGGGGAAGAAGAATGAAGAAAGCTGTCGTGCTTGGGCAGAGGGGCGAGAGCCAAACCAAACGTCTGCATTGCAATTTGCATTCACTGGAAAAGAAGTGACACCGATGAACAAACTGTGTCGAAGTATCGGCAACAGGAAGAAAAATGCCACCAAGAACCAGCCGCAAAAGCGTAAGCAGGCAAGGAATGAGCTGATGTCGCTGGGGAACCCTGCGAAGAGGTTCAATTTCGAGGATCATTTGAGGGCCGGGGCCGAGGCATTGGGGAAAGGGACAGTACAAGGCTGACCTGGAGGAGGAAACCACCACCGTGGTCGTGAAGAGGCTGACGTGATCTTGTCGGCTGAGGATTTGCGGGACAAGGTCGAAGTTGTCCGAGCGATGGACCACGGCCGGGGATTGCATTCCTTGTTACCGCCTCGTGAGGCAGAGATTTGCCCGGCCCCCGCGTTTTGGGCGGAGTGTGACTCGTCCTTACTCCCTGTCGGGCACCGTGCCCTATTTGGAAAGAAAATCATTATTTTTTAGAAAAAATTATGTATAAAACATAAATAATTGTTAGAATTTTTGTAGGAATAATGAATTATACTGCTTTGAACTTATTCACATTCTATAATTGTTAAAATGATCGCAATCTCATGAGCGTAATCCTACTTATTCATATTTTTGTTTGTTCGTATTATTCCTTCATAACATATGCAAATTTTTATTTACATCAGTTTTAATCTATAAGATATACGGATCGTTATCAATTATTCAAGTGAAGTGGGGCTAAAAGCAGTCCTTGCTCGCCCCGCTTGCCACAAAATGCCTCGCGAGGCATTTTCTCAATGAGAAAATTTTCCCCTTAAGGGGGCACCGCGTGACATGAGTGCTTGTGCCCTGTGCCCATCCCTATTTCTAGTTACCTTTTCCCCCTCACACTGTAGGAATTTTGTTAATTAAAATTACTTAAATATTAACGTTATATAAGTGCAATAGTATTATCATACTTCACATTACAATATCTCGTGAAGTACAATACTATAATTAAAACAAACATTATGAGCATAATCATTGTTGACGGTGGCCATAACCGATTTGTTAAACAAACATGTTATAGATTATAATATCTTAATGATGAATAATTTTGAATATTTAATACAATAAAAAAATAGTGATTAGCACAACTCTGCATTACTTAATTAGGGTAGTACGTATGCTTGTATAGAATAGAGTAATTAAAGAGGATATTATTCCTACTCTAAAAATTACCTTAACTGTTTTGGTTAGCTCAATAAATTCTTTTCTATATATACATAACATTTGATGATTTTCACATTATTTATTTTCTTTCAATTTGACATGAATAACTAATACTTCGATTACACCTACAATTGGCTACATTCTTTTGTTGTTCAGAAATTTCCTCAACAACGACATCAATCTCCCTTGTTTTCTCATGAGTTTTTCAGGCCATATCATCCGCAATTTTTCACGAAACTTTCCTATGTAGTTTGTAAGTTTCCTATCTCCTATTCAAATTAAACAACCAGAACATTGCTATTAACTTTCCTTATTGACAAATTTTTAAGGTCAATTCATTTCTAAAGTTCCACTTGACTTTCCCGTACAGTTAGCAATTTTCTTAACTTTGCTGTGCACTTCCAGTCGACCATTGCTGTGTCTCTTCCTTCCGATTCTGTGCAGCAAATGTGCTGAATAATTGGCCTCATCTTTCTTTTAGAATGCGGTCCACTATCGTAGAATGGTAGCCCTTATTTCCACGAAAGTGTCCCTTCAAAAAAAAAAAATATGGATATTTTGGGACACAATAATGGCCTTACCCATAACTTTCGCAGAAGTTGTGGGAGCAGCCATATGAGACCAACGGTAATGTAAGGTGGGAAAGTGGAAAAGAAACCGTGTGGAGGACTCCTAAAGTTTGCTGTCAGCGTCCAAAACACTCCCGATGGTCTCCGTCGTTATAAGTGTGGTATAAGATACTAGCTGCAATCTAAGTTACATTTGTGTGTATATATGTTCAAGACATGCGGCCAAAAAATATGAAGACGGAATTAGATAGCCATTACAAGTTGATTCAATCTCTTATTGGGTATTGTTTTAGTTCCAAGAGAATGCAGTGCGCCAACTTCCCTAAGCTTTCAGATGGGTTGAGTTTTCATCTGTTTCTAATGATTGATTAGGTAAAATTAGAGTTATATCAATTGGCTTATATACAGTATTAGCAGAATATATAAATATAGTTGTTTGGATGTTCTACACAATTTCCTTACTATAGAGAAATATTAAGATTAATTTGATTAGTAGCATTTTATTTACAAATAAAATTAATAAATGATTAAAAAATCTCGAATATATTCAAGTAACTTGGTATATATACCCATGTCAATAGATTTATTGTGGATGAAGTAAGTTTTCTAATCCCGGCTAAGCCAATTTTCAAGGGCGAGTGGGCATTGGACCATATAAATGCACATAAGGGTTCGTTTGTTTGAGAGAAAACTGTTTGGGGAAAATTGTTTTTCGACTTTCCAGTATTTAAATGACAAAAAACTAATCGATATATAAAAAACGTTTTCCATGTACTGAAAATAGAAGTTTAAATTAGGGACAATGACTTCCCCTTTCAGCAAATAGAAAATCACATACTCTAAATCACAAAACAACACAAAACAAATCCAAATTGATTTTTGTGAGAAGTCCCTTTGGCGGTTTTTGATTGTAGAGAGTGGTAGCGTTTATTTCCACAAAAGGGTCCACCTGCAAAAATAAAAAATTATGAAATTCTCGCAACATGGTCATACAATGCACTGATTGATTTTAGGAATTTAGACTTTTGAAAAGGTTGTGGAGAAAGCCATGTGAGATCAATGGGAAGTAGAGTGGGAATGTAGAAAAGAAACCGTGTGGGAGGCTCCTATAATTTCCTATCAGCGTCCAGGACATTTCCTAGTAATGATGTCGTCGACTGACTGAAGAAAGAAGTGAAAAAAGCCATCTCGTGCTGCCATAGCAGGGCATAATGTCGGCAACTCTCAATATCTTCGGTAACAAAAAAAAAGTCATGTGAGATCAATGGGAAGTAGAGTGGGAATATAGAATAGAATTAAAATTATTATATTACTATGTAAATTATGAGCCTTATCATCATCGACGATGACCATAACCGATTTATTAATCAAACACGTTATATATTATAATATCTTGGTGATGAATAAATTCAAATATTTAAAACAATCAAAACACAGTGATTAGAACAACTCTGCATTACTTAATTAGGGTAGTACATATGAGTATATAGAATAGAGTAATTAAAGAGAATATTATTCCTAGTCTATTAATTACCTTAACTGTTTTAGTTAGCTTAATAATTTTTTTCTATATATTTACATAACATTCGATAATTTTCACATAATTTTTTTCTTTCCATTTGACATGTAAAACTAAAAATTTGATTACACTCATGATTGGCAACATTCTTTTGTTGTTTAGAATTTTCTTCGACACCGACATCAATTTCCCTTGTTTTCCCTTGAGTTTTTGAGGACATACCATTCGTAATATTTCGCATAACTTCCCTATGCATTTCATAAGTTTCGTTTCTCCTATTCAAAGTAAGCAACCAGAACATTGCTACTTACTTTCCCCACTCATAAATTTTTAAGGTCAATTCATTCCTAAAGTTCCACGAAGATTTCCCATGCAGTTCGCAACTTTCGTAACTGTGCTATGCATTTCCAGTCCACCATTGCTGTCTCTTCCTTCTGACTCTGTACAGCATATATGCCAGATAATTAGCCTCATTTTTCTTTAAAAGAACGATCCACCATTGGAGAATGGGAGCCTTTATTTCCACGAAGGGATAGCCCTGGCAAAAAGATGTTATGAAACTTTCGGGACACAATCGTGGCTTTTTCCACAACTTTCCAAAAAGTTGTGTGAAGAGCCATGTGAGATCAATGTGAACGTAGAGTACGAAAGTAGATAAGAAACTGTGCGGGAGATTCCTAAAAATCTTCTGTCAGGTTTCAAGACACTTCCTACTAGTGATAACGTTGACCAAGAGGTAAAGAGCAAGAAGAAGACCTGGAGCTAACGAGATTAAAGAGCCGAGAAGAAAGAAGTCGTCTCACGTTGGGAATTGTTAGTAATCTGCGTCGAAGGTTCAGTAACAGGAAAAACCAAGTGAGTTCAATGGGAAGTAAAGTTGGAACGTAGAAAAGAAACCGCGTGAGGGACTTTTGAATTCCGCTGTCAGTGTCCAAGACAATTCCTGTTTCTCTTCCTCCTAATTCTGCACGGCAAATGGGCCAAATGAACTGCTTTCTTCTTCTTCTTCTTCTTCTCTTTTATGTGTGAAGGCCCTGTTTGGTTCAACTTTCAGAAGGGCTTTGAGACTCTAAAGTCCCTTAGCCAAATGCAAACGCGTTTGGTTCAATATTTTGGGCGACTTTGGCGAGATGCAATTGCATCTCCAAATGGCTCTAAGGGACTTTAGTTGAATGCGAGGGTTGAGGTGCTTTGGGAAGATGTATGTTGGGAATGCAAGTAGCACGGAAACTGTTCATCTTCTCCAACTTCTCCAACTACAGTTGCTGATCAGAGGCCAACAACCACCAGCGAAGGGATGGTGCGCGCCGGCGACCGCCGCTTGAGGGTCGCCTGACCCCGGCGACCATCACCGGACCTCAGGCGATGCTCGGATCTTGCGACCCAGGCGTCGGCCGCCTGGATCATGTGAACCCAGGCGTCGCCGGGGTCGGGCTACCCAGGGCGACAATCGCCGGGGTTTGACCTCGGGCGGCCGCCTAGGTGCCCAACCCCAGGCGTTGGCTGCCTGAGGTCGCACATCGCTTGGGTCAGGCGACCCCAGGGGTCAGCCGCCTGAGGTCACAATGCCTGAGGTCGCGACCCGTCGCCTGAGGCGCATGACTGACGCCTGGGATCGCGCGCCTAAGGTGGGCAACCTCAGGCGATGGTGACTAGGGGCATTGGGCCGTCAACGGCCAGATCCTGGCGATCCCGGCAGCCAAATTTGGCAGGAGTTCGGCAGCCAAACTTCAAAAAAAAAAAAATTATTTTTATTTTGTTTTTAGTTTAACAAAAGTCCATTTGGAATGCAATTTTTACCAAACAATATTTTGCCAGAAGTCCATTCCAAAACTACAATTTACCAAATGCTATTTGCATTTTCACAAACCCTTTAACTCAAATATATTTGCGTTTCCGATGGCGTTTTTCCCAAAGCCGATCAAATGGGCCCGAAGTCAACTTCGGCGACTTTGTTTACTCCAAACGAAAGGGTCCCTCAAAACAGTAACATGATGGAAATTTCGCGGACATGATCATTTAATCAACCGATTGATTCAAGGTATTAAGACTTCCCCAAAAGTTGTGGAAAAACCGTATGATATCATGGGAAGTGGGAACGTAGAATGAAAACAAGGTAGGAGACTACTAGATTCCACTATTAGTTTCTACACGACTTATATCATATAAAAAGAAAATTAGAAAATAAAGCAATTTCAAAGAATTTTATAAAGCAATCGAGGCAATACCGATTGATAGTAAGGGAATCAAAATAGAGTTCCTCAACAAACTAAGAGGATTATAAATCATTTGTTGGCGTTATGGCATTTTGTATATTTTCAAATATTTTTAACTAATGTTACCATACAAAGCATGTGTTTGCAACGTCAATAAGTTTAAAATATAGTTTAAGTCACACTTTAAGATGTATTTTATTGAAATACTTCTGTAACTTTTAAACAACATCTCGTGCTGTTTTTAATTCTATCAAATCCTAAAAACTTATTAAAGTGGTGCAATCAAATCTCCTTCATTAACTCCGTTTAATTTCACTCATTGAAAATATTGATATGGTTTTTTTTTTTTTTACTTACCCAAGGCTTGTGTCGTCTAATGTGGCATTTTCTTGTTTTTTGAAGGGAGAGGTGCTGGCATGCACACAAAAAACAAATTATTTATTTGCCAACCCTCTTTTTTTTTTTTCTCTCTCAAATAATGCTTTGGGAAGTGCCCAATTTGATTTTAAGGAATAATACCATCAAAAATGCCAAATTGATATAATCGTGTCACATTTATTCCGAACTATTTTTTATATCACAAAAACTCTCAAACTGCTAATTCGCACCTGAGCCAACGAGACTGAAGAGCCGAAGAGAAAGAAGCCATCTCGCATGCCACCATAGCACGCCATAATGTCGGGAACTATTAGTAATATGTGGCGAAGTTTCGGTAACGGGAAAACCCGTGTGAGATCAATTGAAGTGGAGTAAAACATAAAAATAGGAACGGTGTATGTAACTCCTAAGATTCCGCTGATAGTGTGAACGCAACAAATATCACATACGGTGGCCTTGCAAGTCGCAACAGCACATGCCCAAGAGGAGAGAGAAAATAGAGTGCGGCGTTTCACCGAGAGCATGCACGAAGAAGAAAGAGAAAGGTGCGCAGCTTTGTGGTCCAGTTTTCTACAAAAGGGTCCACCTGCAAAAATAAAAAATTATGAAATTCTCGGTACACGGTCATGCAATGCACTGATTGATTTTAGGAATTTAGACTTTTGAAAAGGTTGTGGAGAAAGCCATGTGAGATCAATGGGGAATGTAGAGTGGAAATGTAGAAAAGAAACCGTGTGGGAGGCTCCTATAATCTGTTATCAGCGTCCAGGAAACTTCCAACTAATGATGCCGTCGACTGACTGAAGAAAGAAGTGAAAGAAGCCATCTCGTGCTGCCATAGCAGGGCATAATGTCGGCAACTCTCAATATCTTCGGTAACAAAAAAAAGTCACGTGAGATCAATGGGAAGTAGAGTGGGAACATAGAATAGAATTAAAATCATTATATTACTATGTAAATTATGAGCCTTATCATCATCGACGATGACCATAGCCGATTTATTAATCAAACATGTTATAGATCATAATATCTTGGCGATGAATAATTTCGAATATTTAATACAATCAAAACATGGTGATTAGCACAACTCTGCATTACTTAATTAGGGTGGTACATATGATAATATAGAATAGAGTAATTAAAAAAAAAAAAAAAGAGAAAGGATATTATTCCTAGTCTAATAATTATCTCAACTGTTTTAGTTAGCTCAATAATTCTTTTCTATATATTTACATAACATTCGGCGATTTTCACATAATTTTTTTTCTTTCGATTTGACATGTAGAAACTAATAATTTGATTACACTTATGATTGGCAACATTCTTTTGTTGTTTAGAATTTTCTTCAACAACGACATCAATTTCCATTATTTTCTCTTAAGTTTTTAGGACATACCATTCATAATATTTCACATAACTTCCCTATGCATTTCATAAGTTTCGTTTCTCCTATTCAAAGTAAGCAACCAGAACATTTCTACTTACTTTCCCTACTCATAAATTTTTTAAGGTCAATTCATTCCTAAAGTTCCATGATTTCCTATGCGGTTCGCAACTTTCGTAACTTGTGTTATGCATTCCCAGTCCACCATTACTGTCTCTTCCATTTGACTTTGTACGGCAGAAGCTGAAGATCAAATGTTCCAAACAAGCGTGATGGTACTTGCTGAAAGTATTCTCGAAAGAAGAAACACTTCAAAGAAGTTCTCGATGAAGAAGTCCAAATATGGCCACAAGAACTTCCGAAAGAAGAAATGGCGATACCTACGAAAAAAGAAAGGATCGCACAGACCATAAAAATCGAATCGTTGCTAAATGCAACAAGAAAGGACATTTTGCTAAAAGCTGTCCCCAAGCCAAAAAAGGTCAGCATCATTTGATACATCAAATTGAGAATGAAACAGGTATCTCTTGAAAATGATGATGTTGAATCATTGTTCTCTGGCTGATGAAGAACAGTCCGAACAAACCCTTTGTATCATTCCTTGTTATCACACCGGCGAAGATTCGGACTCGAGAATGCATCTGAAGATATTTTTCACATATCACCCACATCTCGCGTAACAAAGCCTTGACATATTCTCAAGTCAAACTCTTTGTCCTCATTTAGGTCAAAATCCTCACCTCAAAGTTTGCTAAGCCTATCACTTTGTTATTGCCCTCATTGATACAGGAGCAAGTTGTTCAATTTTGGATACCAAAGTTCTTCCTGATGAGTATTGGACTCCTTATGTTCGATATTTCAACTCTGCCTCAGGAGATACTTTCTCCACAAATGTGAGAACTACTCCGGTATTTGTTGATTCTTTCCCCAATGCTCGGTAACCACGAAAATCTTTGGATTCAATCTTCCCAACAAAGACTTAATCATTGGTTGGGACGTTATGACTCCGAGATCTCATGACTTTGTATTATTCCGGAAAAGGTCTTAGGTACAAGGACCAATTCTGAATTTGTCAATATTCGAGACTTTTTCCATTCGGATGAGCTTCTTTGGATCCAATTATGCAAAAGTCTGTTAGAATCTTGTTGAATCCCTCGAGAATTTGCCCAAAAGTGTTCCCATCCTTTATGGGAAAATCCAGAATTCTTTGTTCGCCTTCCTTTTAAAAAGAATGAAGACATAAATCCAACCAAGGCGAGCCACATGGGAATGAAGCCAGAACACTTGGCTTTAGCCCAAAGGGAATGCTCAGAACTATTGCAACGAGGCCTTATTGAAATCTCCAACTCTCAATGGGCTTGTGAAGCCTTTTATGTCAATAAAGCGTGCCGAGCAAAACAGGAGGAAAAATGAGATTGGTAATCAACTATCAACCTCTCAATCTTTTCCTCCCGGGATGACAAATTCCCTTTACCATCCGAGTTTCTCTTTTCTTTGGATTAACAAAGGCTCATATCTATTCCAAATTCGACCTCAAAAGCCGGATTTTGGCAATTGGGCATCCATCCCAAGAGCAGATCCAAAACAGATTACGTATTCCAAACCAGCACTTCCAGTGGAAAGTTCTTCCTTTTGGTCTAAAGGTAGCACCATCCCTCTTCCAAAAGGCCATGTGTCGTATCTTCCAACCAATTCTCTCAAGTCTTTGCGGTATACATTGATGACATCTGCTCTACAGTCCGATGGCTTGTCCACACCGCCAACTCCTTGAACGGTTTGCAGAAATTGTCGAAAGCATGGCATCATGCTTTCGCCGAAAAATGAATATTGCCCAAACAGAAATCGAATTTCTTGGTATGCACCTCAACAATGGTACATACTATCCAGGGCAGCACATTGCTCAGGAACTGCTAAAGTTTCCTGAAGAAAATCTCACAAAGAAAGAAGTTCAGCAATTCCTTGGGATAATTAACTATCTCAGGGATTTTGTCCCAAATATCGCAAAGCTCCTGATTCCTTTGCAATCCATGCTAAAGAAGAATTCCCCACCTTGGGGAAAAATTCAGACAAAAGCAGTTGCTGAACTAAAGGAGATTATGCAGAATCTCCCACCATTGAAAATACCATCAACAGGTAAAAGAATTCTTCAAACTGATGCCAGTGATGAATGCGGGCAGCCATTCTCCTTGAAGAAGTTGATGGTAAGAGACACCTTGTGCTCACAAAAGTGGAAAGTTTTCTCAATCCGAAATGCATTATCATTCCACTTTTAAAGAAATCTTAGCGGTAAAAAATGGAATCAGAAGTTTGAATTCCATCTCATCGGCCATCACTTCTGGTAGAATTAGACATGGCATCCTTTCCTCGGATGACCAAGTTTAAACAAAAGCAGATCCGAATTCTCAGCGCTTCGATGGGCTGAATGGTTTCAAAATACTCTTTTGAAACCAAACACATTCGGGGAAAGAAAAATGTTCTTGCTGATTTCTTATCAAGACCAAAGGCATTCCAGCTGAAATTAACATGTACATCAAAAGACACCTTTTCATATGCTCAACCATGGTGTGAAATACAAGATTGAAAAGATCAAAAACTTGCCAAGCTGGAAATATCCCCAGGAGATTATTGAGCAAATCCCGAATGACAATCTCCTTTGAAAATCAGGAAACCTCATGTGGCAATGCCACACGGTCATTCGAGATTTAATGCGGGTTCGATTCTTTATCCTTGCGGATTAAATCCAGATTATCCATTCATACATCCTCTTATGGAAAGAAGATGATTTCCACGATCGGCTCAAAACACTATTGTGGTACTTAACCAATAAGTACTTGATAGCGTTTGAAATTCCAACCGAGAAGATTCATTGCCAACCTCACCAGGATATTCTTACTTGGAAGAAATATTGAAAGAGAAAGTGATCGAGAATCTTTTAGACTTTCTCAATTGGTTCTACCCTCCCACTCACTTTGGAAACATCTTTTGGAAAAAGAACTAAGAACCACAACACCAAATCCGAAGTCCATACCATCTGTTCTTTAGACGTCCATGGCATTTTGCCGAAATAATGGCAACATCATTAATGTTCCCCTGGAGATAGGAACCATATCCTACGGACCCCATTCGGATAGCAAAGAGGCTCGGATTCACAAATCCTATCCAATGTCCGTCGATCACTGTCAACTCCGATGCTGAGAATTCCGAGAGAATTTTGTGCCAAGAGAACAAAACCATTCCACGAAAATGTGTGGAACTATAATGAACCTACTGCATGGGATCATTATGACCTAGTTCGAAGCTAAAAAGCACTCGAGCAATTCGGACAAGCGAGAATCATCCCAAGATGATGAAATGACAAGCGCAGGACCCCTATGCACGGGAGGTCCACTTTCCCAAGATCCCTGACCAAGGACCCTTGTCCTTATCTCAAGTAGACACTTCCTATTATGCACAGCCATCCCATTGGCCTCAACCAAGCATTCCTACCGACACTACAGAAGATGACAATACAAACTGGGCTCAAGAAGAAGCATCCCACCATGCTCACAAAGAAGCATCCTCATCACATCAGCTAAAGCAGATCCTCTCACCAGAAGACCTTGAAGCTCTTGAACAAAAGTATGAGGCGCATCTTCTAGCAACAGCACACAGCTTAGATGACTCGGACTATGACTACAATGCTCATGACGGATGAGACCGCTGAAAACCCATTGTCCCAGGTACAATTTCAACGTAGCAAGGCCTTTGTTCACTTTGCGTAGCACTAGGCTAGGAAAGTATGCGTTCGATACGATCCTTTATTCATATTGTGCGAATAATTCCCTCCCGAAAGTTTCGGGTGCCCTGTTTGTTCCGGACCCATGAGCTTGGTCCTTGTTCGTTTGTGACCTCTTATTGTCTATATAAGGCAAGGAGGGTGTATTGTGTTGGGCAGAGTCCCCTGAAGTAAAGTGAGTGTTTTGTAAAACCTCTATGGCTTTCTAAACTCCTCTTCTTCTCCAGCCTGGTAGAATCCTCTAGGAAATGCAGCTCGGGTAGATTAGAAGCGTTTCCATCCTGGGGTTCTCATGGTGTCCCTAGGCTCGAACTAAAGGGCGAGTAATTTTCTGCTAAAAGGCAATCCCACGAAGGGCTTGAACGGGTTGTTCGCCCACCGTGGGAAGGCATACTTGCAGAAGATTGTCTCTTCCTTCCCTGGTTCTAAGTCTAGTTCCATTATGGTAATTAGCCTCATATTTCTTTTAATACCCTGAAAAACCCTAAACTAGTACATATGTGACAAATTTACTCCAAACTATTTTTTTTACCACTAAAAACCCAAAACCGGTATACTTTTGACAAATTTATCCTAAACTGGTATACATTTGACAAATTTACCTTTAACTAGTATACTTATGACAAATTTACCCTCTGTTAGTTTTTGTTAAATTTTACAATCAAATTATTAAGTTAAATGACACGTGACAGTTGACTTGGTATACACCAATTTGGGATTTTACGCTCCGTTTGTCACAGTTTACAATTTTGTATTAATCCAATTTAGCGGAGGGTATATTTGTCACAAATTTACCAGTTTAGGGTTTTTGCAGTCAAATAAATTAGTTTTGGGTAAATTTGTCATAAATGTACCAGTTTATGATTTTTTATGATCAATCGGAATAAATTTGTCTCAGGTATACCAGTTTGGGATTTTTCATAGTAAAAAAAAATAGTTTGAAGTAAATTTGTCACAGATATATCAGTTTGAGATTTTTCAGGATATTACCAATTTTTTTAAAGAACGATCTACCATTAGAGAATGGGAGCCATTATTTCCACGAAGGGATCCCCCTAGCAAAATGATGTTATGAAACTTTCGGGACACAATCACGACATGCGGCCAAAAATATGAAGACGGAATTAGATAGCCATTACAAGTTGATTCACTCTCTTATTGGGTATTGTTTTAGTTCCAAGAGAATGCAGTGCACTAACTTCCCTAAGCTTTCAGATGGGTTGAGTTTTTCATCTGTTTCTAATGATTGATAAGGTAAAATTAGAGTTATATCAATCGGTTTATATATAGTATTAGCAGAATGCCTAAATATAGTTGTTTGGATGTTCTACACAATTTCCTTACTACAGAGAAATATTAAGATTAATTTGATTAGTAGCATTTTATTTACAAATAAAATTAATAAATGATTAAAAAATCTCGAAAATATTCAAGTAACTTGGTATATATACCCATGTCAATAGATTTATTGTGGATGAAGTAAGTTTTCTACTCCCGGCTAAGCCAATTTTCAAGGGCGAGTGGGCATTGGACCATATAAATGCACAAATAATTTTAAGGGTTCGTTTGTTTGAGAGAAAACTGTTTGGGGAAAATTGTTTTTCGACTTTCCAGTATTTAAATGACAAAAAACTAATCGATATATAAAAAATGTTTTTCATGTACTGAAAATAGAAGTTTAAATTAGGGACAATGACTTCCCCTTTCAGCAAATAGAAAATCACATACTCTAAATCACAAAACAAATCCAAATTGATTTTTAAAAAAATAATTTTCATAAAATATATATATAAATAAATCTTTGTTTCTACATTCTCCTCAATCTTGGTGCCCAAATAATGGACGTGGACTTGATGTAGCACCGTGCCGTTGACGAACTGGCAATAAACGGAGAAAAAAGGGATGAGCAAATGACAAGAAAAACCATCCCAAAAAGAGGGGGAGAAGAATGGAGATGGCTGTTGTGCTTGAGTGGTGAAGCCAGAGCCTAACCAAACGTGTGCTTTGCAGTTTGTATCCATTGGAGAAGTGACGCCGACGCCGATGGACGACCTGTGGCGAAGGATCGGCACCAGGAAAAGCCGCAGTAAATCCGCGCCAGACGAAAGTGCGACCCAGAACAAGCCGCAAGAGTTTAAGCTGTCGAGGAACGAGCTAGTGTTGTTGGGGAACCCCGCGAAGAGGTTCAACTTGGCGGACGTTAATAGGGCCAGTAAGCAGAACTTGGGGAAAGCACGGCTCGAGAGGACTTACAAGGCTGAACTGAAGGACGGGATCACCACGGTGGTTGTGAAGATGCTCGGGGATGTGGTCTTGCGGGCCAAGAGATTCCGGGACAAGGTTGAAACTATCGGGACCATGGACCACGAGAACCTGCTCCCTCTGAGGGGTTACTTCTACAGTAAAAAACGGAAGTTCCTCTTGTACGATTACATGCCCCTGGGAAGCTTGTCAGACCAATTGCAAAACAGAGAGACTCCCCTGAGTTGGGAAGTCAGGCTTTCGATTGCCCTCGGGGCTGCCCGGGCCATCGAGCACCTGCACGCCCAATATCGCCACCACGGGAACTTCAAGTCGTCCAAGGTCCTTCTCACGCCGTCCTACGAGGCCCGGGTCTCCGATTATGGCCTCACCCTCTTCCCAACTAGAGCCGGCGGGGATGGGGCCAACCAAGCCCGGGCAGGTGGGGCCGAGAAAACAGGGGCGGATGTGCATGGCTTCGGGGTGTTGCTACTGGAGCTCCTGGAAGTGATGCCGCCCTCCGAAACTTTATACAATGGTCGAGCAGATTTTCTTACGTCGGTCCACTCCGTTTTTCTCGAGATGGGGGTCGCTGAAGTTTTCGGCCGGAGGTACCACGACTTGGACGAGAAGCTGTTGAAGTTGGCGATCGATTGTAGATCAGATGCAGTTAAATCACGTGACGGCCCCCGGACTACGATGTCAGAAGTACGGAGGAGGATCGAGGAATTGTGTAAGCTCGGGGGACAGCGAGATGGGGACTCACAGCCCGACAAGGTCATCAAAGGGACCAAGGATATGTCTTCTTGGTTTATTCCCGGTGCACAGGTAGACAGGGACTCGCAGCTCTACCAATTCCGCAAAGTCGACAACGATATGCATACTCGGTGAGTTGATTTAGAGACTTCCAAAAATACTCAGTCGCCTAACTTCATCATGGCCACCTTTAGCAACGTGAAATCAATTTTCATTTACAATGTTCCCTGTAGACAAGTTAATTACTGACGAAGTCAACGTCAATCGAAAGAAGAAGAGTGGGGAAGGAGGGAGAAACAAGTAAGTTTCGCATCATTGATGGAATTAAGAATATGAAGGAGTTTCAGGGCCATTGATTACTTGTATAGTAGGAAGAACTAGTAAGGTTAACTAGCTTCTAATAATCTTTCAAGCAATAAGAGAAGGCTATGCTCAAAATGAGCTTCCCCTAGCCCAAAGATATGTGTGACGTTCCCTAAATATGTCTCAATCGAACTGGGATGACTTCTGGCTTTCCCTTCACGAGGTGGGTGTTACTCTAGCTCTTCGAGAAGTTCAACTTGAAGAGATTTAATTTAATTGAACGATGGCCTTACCCAGCAGACACTTTTCGCAGGAAACCAGTGCATGGGGTTCTGGAAGTTTCTGAAAGAGTTTATGGTAAGTTTTTAAAAATGTTCCACGTTGGTCTTTGGTAATTTGAAAGTGCAACATTGGCAGGGTACCGTATCCTACCTACTTTCTTTTGCTCTAGTGCTCTAAATTCATCGAGCTGGATTAATGGCCTCTACTTTTCTATTCTATGATTTAACTTCTCTTGGGACAAAGGTACTTCAACAGTAGGAGACTTAACAGGAAGCCTCTTTCGTTTGGCAAGAAATAGTTTAGGATACTGATATGCTTTTGCTCAAGCATTAGTGGCATACTGTACCATAGTAATTTTGCGTTGTTAGTTTTTTCCTTTTGTTTTTTTCCTTGTGAAATTGGGCTCTAGGGCCATGAAATCAAGGATGGATTTCATAGTCTGAGATAAAAAACAATCTGTTTCCTGCAGAAGCAGAGTAATATCTGACTGAAGGTCTACTGAGCTGAATTCATTGACGGTGATTAACAAGCAACCTTGCATAAGCATTACCTACATAATAGATTGTTTTATATGCCCTTGCAGTGGCTTTTGATTAACTTTTGTTTGCCAATTGTGAGTCCACTTCTAGCATCACTGAGTGGACACTTATGTACCAGGCAATAATTAATACTCAGGGAATTGTGTTCTTTATTTGATTCATCAGCTCTCACAAAATATGAACCGTACTGCACCTCTATGTGGATGGCCTTTTCTAGTCACTCTCTTCATAAGCTTTGTCTTTTGGTTTGTTCATTACGTAACTTTTGAAGAACTGGGTCATGCTAACATGATTTTGCACGTCTTACATATGTATTCAATTTTACCTGATGATACATTATTGTTGTCTCCATAGGAGAAAAAATTCGATGCATTTCATAGCCTCACAAGTTCTTCTCTGGAAAAAAAAAAAAAAAAATCTCTCATTGACAGATTTCTCCTATAAGATAATCTATCTATATACACATTTGTTACACATTCAATGATTTGCTGTATTTGGATGCAGTATTTGATTGCTGTCTCACAGTGGATGGGTTGAAGGACGAGGATCATCAAAATTTGATTGGAGGTGTAGTGGGTAAGGTGCAACAACATTTTCCCGATGCTTTTTTCATGGTGTTCAATTTTGGTGAGCAAGAGAGCCAAAGCCAAAAACCTGAACTGTTGTCGGATATGCCTGTCATGAACTACCCGATTCATCATGGTGATTGCCCCATTCTTGCCATGGAGATGATCCATCACTTCCTCAGAACTGCCGATGGATGGTTATCACTTGATGAGCATAAAAACATGCTGTTGATGCATTGTGAAAGAGGTGGATGGCCATTTCTGGCGTTCATGTTGGCTGCCCTTCTGTTATATAGGAAGAAGTCCAATGGTGAAGAGGAAACACTCCACTTGATTTACAAGAAAGCTCCTTCCAATCTCTTGCATCTAATTTCTCCATTGAATCCATTGCCCTCACAGCTGAGATACCTCCACTATATAGCCACATCAAACGTGCACTCAGAGGGGCACCTGTTGGACGCAAATTGCGCAACCCCAAGATCTCCATAACCAGAACAAGAACATACATAATTGAGTAGAAAGATTAACGCACCTGTTTTGGGATTCATCATACATAAAGCGGAAGCAGAAAAGGGATTTCCCACATATCAAGGGGATCCACGCATCAAGTCCTTCTCCTCTATTGCCCTCCGTATCACTGGCTCAATGAGGCGGCCCCCTCACGTTTAGCGTTAGGTAAACGCTCCTTAGGTGAGGATACATGTGAGAATTAGGGTTAGAGGAGAGACTTTAGCACTATTTATAGAGTTTCCAGCTAGGCCCCCTCATTACGGGCAGCTCAACTCGGCCCACACTAGCCAGCCCCATATTAGACTAATTAAGAAACCTTCTATCTCACCTTAAACCAATCCCCGTAAAACGGTAAACGTTAAACGGTAAATTACAATATCATTAATGTAGTCCACATTAGGAAAACTCTTACATTCTCCCACTTGGACTATATTAATTGAAATCATACCGTATGTGCGCACATTGGTCTAGAGATAATTCTTAATAGTCAATCCTATCCCATAAAGTCTCAAACACCGAATCATGGCGATAAGCGCATGTATACACCTGAGAGCCTTCCATGGTCACGAGTGTTCTCAACTCTATTGATATGGATCCAATATGGTAGTGTGTCAAATGGATAACATCTCTCATAGAGAGATCTCATTTGTCGATCACTATTCTCTTACCTTAAGCGTCACAAAAACTTGTGCCACTAGAGAATGTCCATACCTTAAGCGTCACAAAAAACTTGTGCCACTAGAGAATGCATTTATGGTTCCATGAACCCACATATGTCTTGTCCTTACGGTTAACCATTCTTTATGTATAACAAGACATATGGACAAGGCTAATAACCGGATGCCCTAGCCTTCACTCAAGGTTTATACAATACCTTGAGACTTTATCAATATGTATTCAACGTAATAACAACACATTCAAAAATACTTTATTGAATGCAAAAGTTGATACATATCAAACCGTTACAAAATGTAACGAACATGAGATGAAACCTTTATCGAGTAAAGCCAAAATAGCTCCCACTAAACAACAGCATCTCATGATGCTCCTAGGCCCATGCTAATGACATGTTGCTTAAAATACACATGGGCGTAGACCTTTAGTTAGTGGATCTACAACCATATCATCTGTGGAAATATGTTATATTAAAACGTCACCTTTTCGTACCGTTTCCTTTTGGTCAAAAGTTTTGACCACCATATATTTAGACCCCTTGAGACCTCGTAGTAAATAAATAATACTACAAATTTGTTATCTCAATATAACCATATGGGTCTATCCATAAAATTAAAACGATTAACTCTTTCATGAGGTTCCGGAGCCTAATAGCCCAAGTAACAGCCTAAAAGAATGTTACTAACACTGCTTTCATAATAAAAGATGACATAGAACTTTATTTACTGCACTTCCTGCCAACATAAATATGTATTTCGTTATTGATATTATATCATCCTAATAGTCAACAAAGTTTACATCAAAATATCTTACTAGCTGCAAGAATTGAACATATCCACATATTAACATATAATCTCTTGTCCTCTTTAAGTACCTTAAAACCTTCTTGGCAGCAACGCAATGATCGCGTCCTGAATTTGATTAATGTCTCGCCTAGAAGTCCCGTCACAAAAGACGATATTTAGTCTAGTGCAAATTCGAGCATACATTATACTTTTAAGTGCACCGACACAAGGTACACATTTTAATTAGATTTTCTCAATATCTAAATAAGGACAATGTGATAGATTCAGTCCATCACCCAATTCTAACTTGCAATAATGTATAGAATATTTCCAATATACAAAACAAATGTCCTCGAGAAAATCTAATATAATATGGCAAAAAACAATCCTTACAGACCTTAGTACAAAGGATAAAAGATGCCTCAAGGTCATTACTTGTAAACAAAATATCATGTACAAAATGTATGAGAAAAATAAATTTCCTCCCACCGACCTTGCAATATATTGAATTACTTTGTTCTTAATTGAACAAAAATAACAACACTATGAAACTTTAATAATATTGTCTGGAAACTTGCTTAAGACCATGAATTAAGACTTTTCAGTCTATACACAAGTTTACTTAAATCTGCTGCAAAATTCTCCAGTTGCACTTATATAGATTTTGTATCTCTTTGACGTAACTCCATATAAAAAATAAACTATCAATGCCACGTTCACTCTGAAAGAATCTATAAAGAAATAATTATTTCTACACTAACTATCCACCCCTCTTTTATAGTAAAAATATTATTATCTTTTTTTTTTTATGGCATCTAATCACATACTTAATTAAGAACAAGAAACGACATTTATATATAAGTTGCTAAAACAACCATGTAATGGATATTGTAATCATGCTCTCACAAATAGACTATATAGTCTGATGGTATAACTGATCGTCTTTCCCTAACAAATCTCCTTAATAAAGCTGCAACCACTTCATTCTGCACTTGAGAGGTTTAGGAAATTTCATCATAAACTATATCAAGAATAGTACCTTGAACCTCAACAAGTTTAGTCTATGGTACAGGAGATTCCATAATTATCTGTATAGATAAAGACAAAAACACAAGTAACCCCATCATACTATTATTTTTAATAGTCGAGAGCTATCCTCTACAATTACATCGATCTTAAGAAATTTTAGAGTATGTGATTCCATAATTCTTGTATCTTCTTTAGGGTCATAAGATCAATACCCCTTTAACAATATGGATAAGATACAAAATAATAACGAGTGGATCTAAATTCCAACGTACTTAATGTTGGATTAGATAACCACACTCCTACATGACACCTCTAAATTTAATATGATTCAATCAATCTACGTCCAGTCTATAACTCAAAAGAAGTTTATGAAACAACTTTGATAAGAAATACGTTTTGTATGTGAAAAAATTGCTTTCAAAATATCAACCCACAGTAGACCGATAAATTAGTCTTACTCATCACCATGTTAATTATGGTGCAATTATGCCTTTTGGCAAATCTTTTGTCAGGAATTTCAAGCATAGTAATTAAATTACCACCCCATAATTTACCAAGTATTTGACAAATGACCCTTTAAGCAATTCAATATTGTCATACTTGCCAAAATACTTACGCTGCAATTAGGCCGACAACCTTCAAGACTAATTTTAACCAGTTTATTCTTTATCTCGGTCATTTTCCTTAAATAAAAAACTTTTGGAAACAACCTTTTAACCATATACGAGATGTATATGTCATTATGACTTAAACATAATCTTTGCAGATATGTCCTAATTTCAATATTATACAAAACATAATTTCAAGCAACTAAGGCTTCCATCATATTATAGCAAGTGCAGTCCGCAGGCAAACCTCTTTTCAAGTGTTCCAGAATGGAACGCTTCATGGACAGTAAGCAAATTTTATTGCATTCTCAAGCAACAAATCATATGTCCACAACCTAAAATTTGAAGCAGTAAAAAAAACCTCAATAACAATGGAGTTATTAATTACAGAAAAAATGACTAAAATAACAAGCAATGTATATAATTAGCATCATGTGAGCACTGTGTAACTTGACATACAAGTACACATCCGAGAGTTACATGCAAAATCATATAATCACCTTTGGGCATAATACATGACATGCAATTGTACACTCCCCACATGATAGCGGTTATGAGAATTTATTTCAATCTTCGTGAATTCATCATCTTTGGGCATATGAACCACTAGGATCGGTCACTCCTCCACTATACCATCATGTATCCCTCCATGAACTAATATACAATCACCTCCTTTGGGAGTATGACTACACATTAGACCAGGAGACATCCCAATCAATATACGAGACCGAAATTTCTCAAACCCAATCAAGCGTGCCACTTTGGCGGTCACTACTCAATTGAATCTTTGAAACTCTCTCATACCAGGGATATAAACTTTACTCCTCACATACACCATATACATGTGATTTTAATTTTAGTGATAGGGGCACCAAATCACCAAAATCACATATTATGCTAATTACATTGCTTTGTTCATTAATAAAATCTTTATTATACATATATATATAAATATATCTATAGCGAACCTGAAAGACAGATTCTAATGAGATCAACGATCACAGCAACACAAGAAAATTCTCATATCATAAAAGCAATCATCTCTTGTGTACCCCAATTACTGATTACTAGAACAACATTAAAAGAATACGATTTAGAATATATCTCACAAATTAACATCAATAGTAATACGGGGTATACCAAATCGACAAGCTTGACAGTTGATCCATTATCACTCATGAATTTCATAAGGCAAAACATGACTCCAAGGCCAACGGCTAATATATTAGCCAATTTTTTTAAGTAACAAAATTATCATTGTTATCAACTAGTAGCCTATTAATTGAGTCAAACCAGAGAACCAATATCTAAAAATTAATAGTAGATACTATTACTCTGCGTAAATGTTGTCATACTCCTTAACCATAAAAAATATTCAACTTGATAGACATCCAATAATTTATGCTCAAAATTCATCAAACAATATGAAACACTTTACAACATGTGCTTCCAATGATCATATTGCATTTATCAAGCAATAATTTTTGCTTTCCTTTAGCTAATTGCTTCCCCAAGAGAGTAGAAAACTTATGTAATAGACGAAAAACAGCTCAACTAAGACCATTTATAGATAAAAGCATCTCCCAACATGACGTTTTCCTCTCTTCCCTTACTAGTATAATACAATCAAAGAGGCAAGCAAGAAGCATGTTTTCATGAAGAAAACGCTCAACCCGATAGCCTTTCATTTAAGGGTATATTGTAGCATGATCTTCTATCATAAACAAAGAATGAAATAACCAAACACGATCAGTATAAACACCGGAAACAACAGGAACAACATTATCCTGATAAATCATAAAGACGAAATTAAAGGGCAACCCAAGAATCGGCCTCGCTCATGCTACCAAATTTTATTTTATTTATTTATTTATTTATTTTAACATGACCTAATCGTAGATCTGCCAAGGAGCTGCATTGCAGAAAATCCAAGCGACCAACTCCATAAATCCACACACAAAAACAGGAAAACAGATTAAAAGAAGCAACTTCTCATCGCAACGACGCGAGAGCTTTGTTTCGAACGCTGGGTTTTGATTCAACCGCGGACCCCCGATCCAATTCCATAGATTAAAAGGGGTTTGTGGGCCCTTACATCGTTCCTAGAGGACGCAAGTCTGGTGGCCGCAAATTTCCAAAAGGGAATCGATTGGAAGCGAGTTAAAGAAAACGCCACCTGCTGTTCGGAAAAGGGCTTGCACTGCAGGAGCTGAGAGACGTGGCCGTCAATGCCGTCGTGCGAGTGGGAGGAGGAGAGTGAATCCGAGCTCATCTCTCCCTAATCCTCGCGCCTCCTCGGGAACTATCTTCCCCAGAATTAATCCTGCCTCAACACGAACTTCACGAGTCCGCGATTTATACTACGGACCCTCCTCCATGTATGCATCGAAACAAGACGGACGACCGCCTCACAACAGGGAGAATCACGCAACAACCACGGAAAAACTACACGCAATGCGTATGGACTAATCTACTAACATGAATTGCATTGAAAAACCTAGAGATCAAATCAGCAAAATCGACCGAAACCCTAATCGCTCGTCCAAAGCGAACAAACAATCAACTACAGTAATCTCCAAACCAATTGTTGCTACTCTTGAATTGAAGAGAAAAACAAAGGTAATTTAAAATTTTAGAAGTTTTTCTATATATAAACCTAGAATTTCAAATTTCAAATTCTCTGTTAATTCTCAACGAAATTATGCAAATTATATATGGTTGGAAAGATCTCGACATGTAGAACAAAAGCCCTATGGTTTCAGGATCAATCGAGCAAAAAATCCACATGGAAAAATAACGATCTGGCGGCGCGTGGCCGCATAGATCTGTTTGTGTCAACGAGCCCAGTCCGAATTTGTGATTTTATTTTATTTTTTTTATTGAACAAAAAATCTCGAAAATCACAAATTAGGGCAAAAACATTATGCATTCGAGTTCTAGGGTTATGGAGGCTCTGATACCACATGTTGGACGCAAATTGCGCAACCCCAAGATCTCCATAACCAGAACAAGAACATGCATAATTGAGTAGAAAGATTAACGCACTTTTTTTGGGATTCATCATACATAAAGCGGAAGCCGAAAAGGGATTTCCCACATATCAAGGGGATCCACGCATCAAGTCCTTCTCCTATCGCTCTCCGTATCACCGGCTCAATGAGGCGGCCCCTCACGTTTAGCGTTAGGTAAACGCTCCTAGGTGAGGATACATGTGAGAATTAGGGTTAGAGCAGAGACTTTAGCACTACTTAGAGTTTCAGTTAGGCCCCTCATTATGGGCAGCTCAACTCCCCACACATACACCCATATTAGACTAATTAAGAAACCTTCTATCTCACCTTAAACCAATCCCCGTAAAACGGTAAACGTTAAACGGTAAATTACAATATCAATTAATGTAGTCCACATTAGGAAAACTCTTACAGCACCTACCATATAAGTCTCTTACTTTAGATAGTGTGATACTGAGGTTCATTCCTTGTCTGGATGCTGAAGTGGGATGCCATCTTATGTTTAAGATATTTGGTCGGGACCCCCATAACCTTACAGATAAAACTCCCACAGTCCTGTTCTCAACGCCCGCAAGGGGCAAAGATATCAGGCACTACAAGCAGGTGGATTTTAATTTACTTCTGGTTCAAAAAAAGCATATTTTTTCTAAATTCACGTCATTTCGAGTGTGTGGCGGATCCTTACAGAAAGTTTTCACCTTGGGAGTTTGTCAGACTTTGCTGGTCTTGTTACTGTGATATTTTCTAAATAGATAATGGTGAAATCAACGAATACCCATGTAAATTGTTGATAATTTAACCTCAGAAAAATGATTCTATGTGTCTATCCCAGATACAGGTTCGATAGTGTAAGTTTTCTTTATAAATCAATATTATAAGAGAGATCAGAAACTTGCATATGCGGTTATGTGGCATTCGCGGTCTTGTCTGATTATATTCCACCTGCCACGTCCATCAATTCATTTGCATGTGGGGGCTCGCTCATGCACCCATACACACAAAAATTTAATGCTATTCTGATGCCCACAATCATGCTGTTCACATATGTCATTGCAGGCAAACTGCAAACTGGTTAAAGTGGACATCCATTGCGCCATTCAAGGCGATATTGTGCTTGAATGTATGAGTCTAAGGGCTGGTCTTGAACATGGAGAAACAATGTTCCGTGTCATGTTTAATACAGCATTCCTATGCGAAAATGTTCTAATACTAGGGCTTGATCAAATGGATGTGCCGTGGGATCGGAAGAATCAGTATTCCGGTGATTTAAGGGCAGAGGTATTCCTTCATTGTTATACTAAACATCCTTGGGATTCTTCATTTTGTTTGAAAGTAATTCATCTTTGCTTATTCTTGTTTAATTAGATTACTTTCTCGGAAATGAATCCTGCTGCTTCTCTAGTTTCTGTTGGTTCATCCGATGATGAGGAGAAGGAGAATCGATTAGCTAAAGGAGTCGAGAAGATTGACGCCCAAGAACTGCGGGTTGAAGACCAAGCAGTTTACAGTGCGCTACCATCTCTAGATGCTAATACAGGTCACGAAGAGAATGACGTCCAAGAATGTTCATTCCAGTTCGATACTACTTCTCCGACCTCAATTTTGCTGCCAACGCTTTCCTTCCAGTTAGAAGCTCTAGTGCATTCAGCTCTTGAAGGATCTCTTGCAAGTTCAGACTCTGCCTCCTCTCCACTATCCCCAGATGGATCTCCTGTAAGCTTCAGTGGTTGGCCTACCGAAAAGAATATTGAAGCCCCACAGTCCCCCAAACAGCAGCTGGTCTCTACTCTGAAACTATCTCAAGATGTTCCCTCTGGTAACACATTCTCACTAAAAACTTATTCTGCAAGCTTTAAAATGGAGGTAGAAGATTCCACATCGATTTCATGTTGGCCAGAGAGTTTGGTGAAACTTCTAAGTTAAAAATATGCTGGCTCATGAACCAATGAACTATCTTTACTTGAGCAATGTCTCAAATTTATGCATTTAAAATTTCAATCCCACTGTCAGTTAGAGGTATCATACAACACAAACTTGGAGCAGATAGATCACTTCTCGATGAGTTCAATGTTCTGGTTAGTGCTACTATTTGATGCATCCATGATGACAACCAGAGAATCTTCTGTCTTTTTTGGCTTTTAATGGGTGAAACCTCTTTGGAACAGTTACATAACTCTTCAGGCAACATTTCATAAAACTGTACCAGGATTCCTTACGATCGAAAATTTTTCTCAAGCAAGTCTAATTTAGAGTCTAGCTTATCTGCCAATTTATAGTAGGCATTTTTGAAATTTTGGTGGCAAGCTCATTTGGGATTTAGCAAATGAATTGAGCAATTATGGGCCATGACCCTTGACTGCAGAGCTTCTTGACTACATGGTTGGAGCATATTCATGGCATCAGTTCGCATTATTTTTCTAAGTTTCTTCCTAACTATTGTTAAGTTAACAAACCTAGGAGATATCTTTTATAGCTAGTGAAACTCTGCAACAGGATTCAATGTCATTCTCTTCCTGAACAGCAAATTCCTGCTAATGTTACCTGTAATTCAATTTCTATACAATTGGTTATAGGCATTCGCATATTGTCTATCACATTGCCTATGCGACTATGACCAATATTCTCTTATGCCTTTCTGACATATTGTTACATGAAAAACAGGTGAGAGCACTCAATTTCACGGGTGCAAAGAAGGAATGGCAGCTGTAACAGCAACCAACTTTGAGATAACTTGTGGTAGGGAATGTGCATCGTCATCATCTGTTAGTAGTGACAGTATAGAAGCCACTAAGGAACTCCTCCATAATTCAGCACAAATCCCTGAAATGACAATGCCGAAAGAAGAAAAATCTTGCCAGCTCGATGGCGTCATATCATCAACCTCCATGTCATCTGGATCTCACTATGAAGTTTTCTTGAGTTTCAGAGGACCTGATACTCAATCAGGCATTACGGATTTCCTCTATACAAGCTTATTAGCTGCCGGAATCCACACATATAGAGATGATGACGAGCTGAAAATTGGAGAAGAGATCGGTCCTGAGTTACTCAAAGGGATCAACCATTCAAAAATTTCAATTCCCATACTTTCCAAGGGCTATGCCTTCAGTAAATGGTGTCTTAGTGAGTTGGTACAAATGGTGGAGTGTAGCAAATCAAGAGGACAGAAGATCATGCCCATTTTTTACGATGTTATCCCCTCTGAGGTCCGTAATCAAACTGGGTCTTATGGAGATGCCTTTGTTTCGCACGAGAAGCAATTTGACAATAAAGCTATCAGCAAGTGGAAGGCTGCTCTCAAGGAGGTTGGCTCTCTAAAAGGGTGGGACATTAATTCAATGACCACAAGGTACCTTGTTTTGTGGTTTCTACTTTTCGGATTCATCATAGCTTCTATGTAATGTTTAACGTACCTTTTTCTTCATACTTCTAATTCTTTTGCTTTTTTACTTTCCCAACATAAGACGAGAAGGAGAGCTTGTAAACCAAATTGTCCAGAAGGTTATAGCTGAGTTGAAAAAGGCACATGTGCTGGTTACTGACTGCTTGGTCGGTGTTGAACATCATGTGAAGGAAATCAATAGAATGGTATGTGGTGATTCAAATCAATAGAATGGTATGTGGTGATTCAAAGGACATTCGAATTCTTGG